>QEPC01005564.1:188692-309612 GCA_003113815.1 Sphenodon punctatus | reverse complement strand
CTCGCCGTCTTACTCTTAGTCTTTTCTTTTTTAAAACAAAAAGCCAGGCTGGGCAGGGTGGGTGGGGGGTGTCCCCCCTTCCACCCGCGCAGCCTGGACTCGGGGAGGTTTTTTTTTGTTAAAAACTGTTTTGCTGGGACTTTAATTTTTTTGACATTGCAGCCATTTTTAAATGGCTGCAATGTAAAAAAAACCGGTACACCGAAATCCGGTACCAGGTCCGGATTACCGGGTTGAATCCGGTAATGCCGGTACGCCCGATACTGGCATTATCGGATACCGGTAGATCCGGAATTCCCATCCCTAGTCTGGGGGGTGGGGGTGGGGGCAGGCGCCATGGCAGCTGTCATAGGCTGCCATGGCCACCCATCAGCTGGGGGGGGTGTTCCGGTCCCCTTGGCGTGGGGCCAAGCAGACGCATGTCCGTGTCTCTCCCTGCCCCTTTCCTGGCCCAGCCACCATAACAAATTTTTGAGCAGCTGGAACAAGTCCCGGCCAGAGTGATGGCTGCCACCATAGTCCAGAACTGTCCATGGCCGTGGTGGAACCCCTCATATCTAAAAACACCCTATGGCTGTAATTCTAACCTCATTGGAGTCAATTACAACATTTCAAATTGACCGCAATGGAGTGAGGATCACACTTAGTGGACTACTCTGAAGTAAATGATTTGAGGATCACAGCTTATGAGGAAAATAAAATCAGGTAGTTTATGACTCCTACCATTAATCTCTAGCTTTCCATTATGACAGGGAAGGTGGAATTCTAACTTTAGGTGTTGTGCACACAAAAACAAGCAATAATAGATAAAAGTTAGATATATTCTTGAAGTTTAAGACGCTGGTTCCTTGAGCTCTAGTCTATTTATTTATTTCCTAGATTTATTTCCTAGTCAGGGTAAAAGATCAGCTAGAAACAGCTTCAAGTTCTGCACCTGCTTCCGAGGCTCCCTGATGACTTTTGTACTCTTACAAATCAGATTTTCCTTGTTTCTTTTCAAATGTTTTCCTCTCCCCTGTTTCTGTGTGAATGATGCACAGGAACAAGAGGGAATACTGACTGACAATGCAAGGGGAAGCAATAAAAGTGACTATACCTTAAGCAGTGTTGAATGCACAAAATAAACAACCAGAGAAGAGAGTGAAAAACTTTTTCCCCTTACCTTTTTCAGTATATATAAAATCCAGACTTCAGAGGGATCTTTAAGTTGATGATGTGCCTTTTTAAATGCCCTTAGTTCCTGCTGGTGTAAAAGTTTGGTAGTTTAGCGCGCTGGTTTTCCTCTGCAAACCTTATTAGAGGAGTAGCAGCAGGAAGCAGTGCTCAGTACCAGGAGAAGAGAATAATCAAGGCAGGTTTGCACAGAGTTTCCCTAGCTGGAAACCATTAGCTGAATGGTACAAAAATGTCTTCCTATAAAGTGAAGGAAGTGAATTTGGTTTTTTGATCCATTTATGTAAAGTCTGAAAAGGACCCCTGCACCCTTTATAAGACTATTTTACTAACCTTCATCAAAACCAAATACAGTATAACTTCCTATATCTGGACAACTCGGATAAAAAGCTGCTTGCCAGGATGAGAGAGCAGGTATGGGGGTGTTCAGTGTTTCCCCTTCAGGCATGCTCTATGTCCTCTGAAACTAACAGGGGACATAGAGCATACCTAGAATAGATAATGATCTGGGTATTAGAGATCCAGGTTATACTTCAAAATTAAATTGGCATTCATGCCACAATGTAAAGGGCAGAACTGTTTAGAAAAAGGCGTAATTAAAAGGTAATTTCTACTTGCTGGAAAATATTTTGGAGACAGAATAGTACCCTGACTATCTGTTTGTGGTCACCAGTCAGTAGCTTCATAAAAATCCCTCTAAAAGGGCAAAATTACATTTACATCATGAGGTATATAGAGGAAATTTTGACACTAATCCAGAGGTGGGGAGCCTCTAGCTATTTTTTATTTGGCCTCTTTCCAGTTCCTGATTCTGGCATATCCATCCCCTACACTCAACCATGAAAATAGTGAACTAAGGAGAAGGGAGGGGAGTTGGTGACATGCAGTCCTGGATAGGGGACGGATCCATCTATGCAGAGATTCATGATCTGGATCCTCTCCTTCCTTTACCCATATGCAACGCTTCCCCCAGCCCATGGAATGTGTACTAAATTTCAGAATGGAATTTGCCCTTCTGTAGTGGACACAGCTCCTGACGTAGTATATGAACTTCCCTCTCAAGCCTTATGCAACACAAATGCACAGGACAGTTATCTGGAGCTGCAGAACTAAAAGAGTAAGACACAAACCCAAACTGAAAAACACACAGAGTCAGAATCAAGAAAGGATAAAGAACATCATTCACTTGGAAAGTTTGATTATCAGAGGCCTGTTGTTAAGGCCTTCCATTTGTCCCAGGTCAAAATCACTACAGTTCAGCCTCCTTTCCCAATTTCACTGCCAAGACTTTACACCATGCTCTAGTCATATATAACCAGTTCAGTTGTGCCCCCATAATCAATTCATGCTGTCCCCATATCCCATAACCAGTTAATTTATTCCCTGCTCCATATAATCAATTCACGCTGCCCCCCACCCATAACCATTTCATTTGCACCCCCAGGGCAGTGTGAATTGATTATATGGGGGGCGCAAATGAACTGGTTATGGGCTGGGGGTTTAAGGACAGTATTCCTGTAGCAATAACTTAATTAAGAAGAGTAAGTGAAATAACAGCCATAATAATCTCAGAACCATATTTGCAGATTTAACAAGATATAATAGATATTGCTTTACATCCTAAATTCCTACCTAAGATAGTATAAGTTATACAGCTGTGAGAATGTGGCCCTTTTTACATGGGCCTCTCGCACCCATGAACACACAGATTTCTGCATGTTGATGGGTGGGAAAGCCCTGTGTGAATGGTGTGCATGCCGGCAGTGAGTGGGGGTGCATGCGCACCCATCTAACACACATTCCCCACTCACCCCCCATCTCGTCCCCATGTACAGAGCAACTGGGGAAAATGGCAGTTGCCCCATGGGTGTGGATGAGTGGCAGGCGAGTGGTAATGCATGTGTGACTGTGTTCACTCCCTGCCCATGCAACAGCATGCCCACAGACCCACCACCTGGCAGAGCTGTGTAAAAACAGCCTGTGAGGAGCCACTCAAAGAAGAACAGAAGGTTCCTGCCTTGCAAACAAGGTTCTTCGAGATGGCTCCTAACATTCACACAATACCCACCCTTCCAACCCTGCATGGAATTTTCTTGTATTCCTAGAAAGGCTTGGAAGGAACTATCATTCTGAGGGGGAGAGTGATTTTTATACTAGAGGAGCTCAAGACCATCAAGTGGTCTGTTATTTAAATATGGTGAGCATACACAACCCAGTTGTGAGAATGTTAGGAACCATCGTGAAGAACCTTGTTTACAAGGCAACAACCTTCTGATCGCTCACATGGGGAGAAGTTGTTTGTAAACAAACAGCTTTATCTCCCAGTCCAATCGATGTCCTTGTGTCCCTCTGCTGCTGCTGCTGCTGCTGCTGCTGCAACTGCACTACTAGCAGGCAGAGGCAGGTGAGGGATGGGGATCCCACCACCACCTTCAGCCCTTCCCCTTCCCCTGGACTCCCCTTCTTTGTTTGTAATCACAGAACACATGTGTTACTGGAGGAAAGCTAGACTGGTCACCAACTGGATGTCTTTGCTCTACTGACTCCCATTGAACAGCATAGATGCTGTTCAATGAGAGTTTGCTACCGCCTTAACTATAGGGCCATGCAACCATGGCCCTATAATAAAGTAATTGATTTTATACAGCATTTAACCATATACAAACAACAAACAAAACACGTAACAAAGATAAAATCTACGGATGGGCAAACAGAACGCCATTTGAATGTTTGGACATTTGGTCATTCAGTTCGGAATCCAAGTTCGGGTTCGGCTGTTAGGTTTGGCAGAGTTCGGTTTGGCCAAACTTGGCTGAACATCTGAAAATAGCACTATTGATACTGATACCGATATCAATTTTTTTTTCAGTATCGGTATCATTTGGCCCTGAAACCACCCCTGGTGTCCAACCCTAGTGCCAGGAAGTCTGCTCCTCAGGTGCCTCCCGCTTCCAGTCACCTTTTTCCCTCCCAAAATCACATTTTTCCCAGCCCCAAACTCATCCAAACTTTTCCGAACTGTTCGGCCGTTCAAACGTTCGGTTCGAAAGTTCGGTTTGGTCATCCGAACAGGCTGAGTTCGGGTCGAACTCCAAACTTCCGAACCACGTTCGCCCATCCCTAATAAAATCACAACTACAAATATAAAATCGCAATTACAAAGAAAACAGTAATTAATAACCAGTGTTTTCCGTTTATGGAAAATAAAAAAGGCGTAAACAGTCACTGATTTAACACTTACAATATTATTAGAAACTAAAAGAATATCTAATTTTTGTGCCATAGGTTAAAATGCCATTCCTGCCAATGGCAGAATCCATTGAGATCTTAAATCTTGATAAAACTTGCAGTTAAATAATATATGTATTAAATCTTTAATCTCACCCGAACCACAAGGTCACATTCTCTGGGAATGCGGGATTTTATTATAGCGTTCTCTAAGAACTGCGGAGTTAAACAGTTAAAAAGTAAGCAAACACCGAGTATACAGTATACAGATTCTATGCAAACAGGGATTATACATTTGATTGAGAAAGCTTTCAGTATCAAAGGTGGTCTTGTGTGGAATACCAAGAAGGTAATTTCAGATAAAAATTCTTAACCAAATCCGCCTGCCATGATCAATCAGCCACTCTCTGGGGATTCTTTTGGTGTACTGACCATCCCGCTGCACAATTGATTCCCTGACTGCTCTAGCTGAGCTGGTCTCGGAGGTGGTGTTGATATTTATTTTATTTTTTACAATTTTATACCCCACCCCTTCTGCAAAGCAGCTCAGAGTGGCTTACACCTAGGCTTGTTGTTCTGGGTGATTTCAACATAAACACCGAGGCCAGCCTTTTAGAGGAGGAGCAGGAGTTCATGGCCACCATGAAACCATGGGCCTATCCCAAATAATATCAGGTCTAATGCATGAGACTGGAACACATTGGATTTGATATTTTGCACCAGCTTGGAGACAGGAGTTCCAATTATTGGTGGTGTTGTTATAACACCATTGCTGTGGTCGGATCATTACCTCCTGAAGGCCCAGTTCCTGGCCTTCCTATGCCCTTTTCAGGGTGGTGGACCATTTAGGTTGGTCTGTTGCCGGAGACTGATGGATCCAATTGGTTTTCCGAACTCTCTTATGGATATACCCACTGACCTTGATGGCTGCTCTGTTGATGACCTGGTCGCCTTGTGGAATGACATTTTGATCATGGCTATTGTGGCAGGGCAGAGCCTATAAAGGTCACAGGCCCTTTAAGACAGCTAGGACAAATGCTAAAGCAGTAAGAGCTAAGCTACAGGTGCTGATAAGATTAAGGAATCTTTCCTGACAGGAAGCAGCTGGGAAAGTGGGCATGGCAGGTCAGCATGAGCACATTTCATCAGTGCTCCGTCCTTTACACTTGAAGCCTATAGACTTCCAGGCCCAATTCAAAGTGTTGGTTTTGACTTATAAAGTCAAACATGGTACCACCTCACTCCCCAAGCCCTGAATTAGCCCCTGTGGTCGGTCTGGGGCATCCTTCTCAAGATCTGACAATTCTCTTGAGTGGCAACTATGGGGAAGGTGTTCTCGGTGGCCACACCAAGACTGGGGAAGTTCCTCCTGATGGAGGTCTGCTTGGCCCCGGACCTTTCCTCTTTCTGAAGACAGCGTAAGATCTAACTGTTCTGCTAGGTTTTTGGTGAGGGAGACGGTTTAGGGGTGAAGGGTTGGGAGAGGGGGAGGGTTATTAGCTCCACCTTTGTGTTTCTGGTTATTTTATATTATGGATTTTGTATGGTAAGAGCTCCTAATGCAAGCTGTTTGACTACCCAGAGAGAGGGCATAGCTTAACTAAGACTGGAAAGTCACTGTTTGAATAGCTTACTGAAGCTAGAAGCCTCACAATCAGAGGTGAGCTGCCTGCCCTGGCTAGAAGCTAAGAACCTTGAATGAACAGCCAGAGGCTTGGAGGCCTGGCTGGAAAGACTACATATAAGAGGTCTTTATGCCTGAGACTGTGTTTATTGATGTTGAGGGATACATGCTGAGAGTGGAGACTATATAAAGAATTAAAGGATTTTGAAGAGAGTTAATTCCCCAAAGTGAAAGTTCCTCTTGGCACCAATCCTGATAACACTCACCCACGAAAAAACCCAAACCTGTTACAACCATCAACGTGATTGCACCCAGGCATCCGCTCCCACCTCTTCATCATCACAGGTCTCCCTGGTATACAGAGGGCCTGGGGCAGTTGAAGTGGGAGGGGTTAGAATACAGACAGCCTGAGGCAGTTGAAATGTTAGGCAGTTAGAACACAGGTGGTGCTCGACTCGTGCTGAAGCTGACCTATTGCAGCATAGATAGTTTTTGAAGGACTATGCCATGGCTGTGATGGTGCCAAAGAATGCTTTCTTCTCTGCTATCATAGTGTTTGCAAAATCCCATCCAGTTGAGCTGTTCTGGGTGGTAAGGGGACTAGTTAACCCAGGAAATGGAGTCATCCATAGCCTACTGTGACATTTTTATTAATTACTTTGCATACAAATTCACTCATATTCACCACAACTTGGGCACTGCCAGTACAACTGTAGAGTCAGAGCCAGTTGTGAATTAGATCCAATTTTTGAAAACCCACCTGGAGACGTTGAGGCTGCTGTTAGCTGGGATGGTCAATGCCTCCCTTTGGGAGGGTAGGGAATCAGGCACCCTTAAAACTGCAGTGGTTCAGCCCCTGCTTAAGAAACCATCTTTGGATGCTGACTCCCTGTCCAGCTATCGGTCTGTCTCTAACGCTTCCTTTTTAGGGAAGGTTATTGAATGGGTGGTTGCCCATTAGCTCCAGGCTCATCTCAATGCTATTGGATTCCTGGACCCATTTCAGTCAGGCTTTTGTCCTGGGTATGGCACAGAGACTGCGCTTGTGGCTTTGGTTGATGATCTGCACCTTGAGATGGACAAGGGGAATTCTGCCTTGTCAATTTTGTTAGATTTTTCAGTGACCTTTGATAGAGATGATCATGAGGTGTTGTTGACACAACTACAGGACCTGGCAGAGGTGCACTGAACTGCTCTTAAATGGTTACTTTTTTTCCTGTCAGGGAGTCCCAGCAGGTGGTAATAGGCGATTGTTCGTTATCCCCTCAATACCTCCTCTGTGGTGTCCTGCAGCATTCTAGTTTGTCACCCCTCTTGTTCTGAGGCTGCTGAACGAGGTCATTCAGAGGTTTGGGGTGAGGTGTCATCAATATGATGATGACACTCAGCTCTACCTCCCTTTTTCATCTGACTCATGTCCCACAGTCTTGGTGCTTAACCAATGCCTGGCTGCTGTTGGGGACTGGATGAGGGTGAGCCAACTGAAGCCGAATCCTGACAAGACTGAAGTAATGATGGTTGGCCTGTCCTATGACTTGGAGTGGGTTGAGACACCTACCATTTTGGGCTCCCCCTCTGGTCAATCAGGTTGTTAGACTTTGAGTGCTTCTGGACCCCTCACTGTGCCTGGATTGTCAGGTTGTGGCTATGGCCAGGAGCACTTTTCAATAACTCCATCTGGTGAGAAGGTCACATCCTTTTCTTTCAGACTCGGATATGGCCACTGTCATCCATGTTTTCATTATTTTGAGGCAAGATTACTGCAATGTGCTCTACGTGGGGCTTCCCTTGATGACTGCATGGAGGCCACAACTGGTGCAGAATACAGCAGCTTCGGTCCTTTCGGGTACAAGCCACTGGAAGCACAATATACCTGTGTTCCAAAGTCTGCATTGGCTACCTATAACATTTCGGGCACAATAAAAGGTGCTGGTTTTTACCTTTAAAGTACTAAGCCCTAGGGGCAGGGACCGTGTCTATTTTATTACTTTGTAAAGTTCCAGGTACACTGTTGGTGCTATATAAATGTTTGTTAATAATAATAATAATAATAATAAATGGTCTGGGTTGCCTATATCTAAGAGACTGACTGTCCTAACATGTTCCATCGTGGCCCCTACGGTTGGGTATGGGCGCCTTCTTGCAGATTCCATCTGTTACCCTTGTCCATAGGGCAGGGGTGTGCAGATGGGTGTTCTCGGTTGATGTCCTAGTTTTATGGAATTCCCTTCCTTAGGAGGTTTGTTTGAACCTGAGCATCTTTTGGAGGCACTGTAAAACTTTTTTATTTGGAAGAGTATTTGGCAGGTTGGAATGAGGGTTGGTTGGGTTATTGGGTAGGGTTGTGAGGAGGGTGGGAATTTTGAGGGTTGGAAGGGAGTTTTTTATTTTATGAATTTTTATTATTTTATTATTGTAAGCCACCCTGAGCCATTATGGGAAGGGCGGTGTATGAATTTGACAAATAAATAATGAAATGTTTAATAATAGTATTTTCTTGTAACAATGATTTCTCCAAAAGACACACTGATGAAAAGCCCAATCTTGACAATAAAATATTTACCATTTTGAGTCAAAGATATTAACAGCTCCCTTTATGATCCATCTGTTCCATCAGGCAGAGAAATGGCAATCAATGTGAACTTAAGTTATAAAGTCTAGACTAGGGCTATAACTCATCCTCATGTTCTCGCTAAATCTCGGTGAAAACCGGCTTCTTATCGGGATTTATGAGAATGAGAATGAGTCAAGAATCAGCTGATTTTCAACTCATTCACATGCAAAATTCACACAGCCGAAAACTGGCACTGTGCATGCACAAAATGGCCATTGTGGCCCTGGCAGACCATTTGTGTATGTGCAGAGTGTTTTAAAAACAATGAGAATATCACAAGGTTCTCAAGAACCCTCAAACCTGGTTTTTTTTAAAAGTTGGTAAAGCACGCGTCCGTGCACCAACAAGTTTCAATCATACGCGCAATGCTTTTCAGATGCCATCAAATCCACTGCCAAAACTTATAAGTGCTCTGTGAAGCACATCTGAATGAGCTCTAGCTTGTGATTTTTTGCTGTTTGTTTTTTTCACAGTGGGTGTCACGGAAGTGACAGTCGGCTTTTCCCCTGACTGGGGTGGGGGAGATCAACTCCTGTGGTGAGGACAGACATCCCTGCAGCCTGCTCCAACCATGGAAGGGGGGCAGGGAGCACCACATGGCTGTCCAGTTCTGCCCCTGTGATGAAGCCAGTGCCTTCCCCCTGCCATGATGAGAAACCATGGCTGCCAATAATAGTCAGCCATTGCTCGTTGCTATGGTGACTCTTGATGCTAGACCAGGACAGGGCCAGGAACAGATGTTCCTACCCAGTTAGCTCCACTCTGGTCCAGCCAGGCAGCTGCCGGGACCGGACTGTGAACCCGCGTTGTTCCAGACTGACACTTCTGGCCTGGCCACTACCACCATATCTGGAGGACCTGGAACAAATGTACCACCATGACACTAGCCCAGTCCAGCCAGAAAAGGTTTGAATAGGCTTGAGTGGCCTTTTTGATTGCTATATATTGTCCTTCTGCACACAGCCAACTTTAAACTCAGAGGAATCCACTATGAGTTATAATTAGGGCTGGAATAAAGTCTTCGGAAAACTTCAGAATTCGGCGAACATTACGATATTTGGTTCGACAAGTCCAAAGTTCCGAGGACAAAGGCCGTTATTCAGAAAACTTGGAAAAATTCAGAAACTGCTGCTTGCGTGGGGGGCTGTGGGTGGATGTGTAGGGGGCGTGGGTGGACAGTTGAGCTTCTTCTGGAAATGAAACTTAGTGCCATATTTGGTTGTATGGGAGGGGACAGTTGAGTGATGGTAAGGCAGAGGGCAAGTTTTGATTTGATGGCCAAGCCAGATGGCAAGCTTTTGATTGGCTGGCAGGATAAAATAAAAGTGACTACAGCCATTTTGTCCATACACTTTGGTGAATTTGGCTGTGTGCTACAGTGCTGCTGGATCTGTAAGTAATTAGCTGGGGGGAGGGGTGCCTGACCTGGCCTGGTATGGTCTGTCCTGTCCATAGGGTCAATGCTGAGGGATGGGAGTTAGGTTTACCTTTTCCATGCAATGTGGTTTTTAAATCATAATAATAATTGGGTGCCACATTGTTTCTAGTTCTGCCTGCTGCTTGGTTGGCACTTGGCACCATGAGGCCAGAGGTATCTCTCTGTTTGGATCCACTTCCCCTTGCCTGGTCTGTTCAAGTTACCAGTTCCACAGTACCATGCCATGCCAAGAGGGTGCCAGTGTGGGGTGTGAATGTCTGGTTTTCTTACTGGTTTGCTGCTGGAGGTCTGGTTTGTCTGTTCAAGTCTGTTTTTTTCAAGTTACCAGTGTCTGGTCTCTTCAAGTTACCACTGTGCCACAGCACCAATGCCATACCAAGAGGGTGGCTGTGGGGAGTGTGTGAATGTCTGGTTTCCTTCTTGTGGGTGTTATCAGGCTGGCAGTGGCCAGCTTTTGGTGGGATTTCTCCATGCAGTTGTACTGTTTTGGTGTATTCGTCTTGAGCGAATGTCCCACTCTTGCTAGACTGTTTTTTCTGTACACTACTTGGTTGGCATAATAATGATTTTACAGAGGGTGCACTCACTCCTGAGGTGGCCATGCTGTGGGTACACACATTATTGATTTTTTAAAATATATATATTATTATTGTTATTTCTTCTGCACGCAGTTGCACTTTTCTGGGGTTTTCTTCTGGAGCGATTGTCCCACTCTTACTAGTCTACTTTTCTTGGTAGTGCTTTGGCTGTGGGTTCAAGAACCTTTGCCAAGATGTGACCAGCAGGGCACTGGGGGAATACTTTCTAGTTTCTTTCTGGTTAATAATATGGCGGGGATGGGGTTTGCCTTGTATAGTGGGCTGGGCACGCACAATGGAGGCTTTTGGTGGGGGAGATGTCTTGTTTCTTGTGTGTGGTTATTATGGCTTCTGATCTGGCTGGTGGCACCCATGGGGCCACATATGCCCCCCCCCACCAAAAAAAAAAGCTTTTTGAAACTTGATTGATCAATTTGATTTGCTTGCTAATGTAGTCTTTTGACTTTCTTTGGGGCACCCTAATCCAACCCCCTGCCACCCACCCTGGACTTCAAGCCTTGCATGTGTATCATTAATGGGGCATGCTTTGCAGTTGGGGGGGGATTACTGATCACATACCCTTTGGGTTTTTTAATTACATGGTGGTGGCGGTGTTTTTTGTGCTGACTTCTGTTCTGTCTCTCTCACTCTGTCTTTCATCCTGCTACCAGGAACAGCAAGGGGAGGAAGGGCTGCATGTGTTATTGTGCACCCTGATAGGCTAGGCAATTAAGAGGGAGGGGGAAGGAGGATGGGGTGGATGAGTTGTTGTGCTGCACATTGTGCACACCCTGATAAGCTAGGCAATTAAACATTTGCAGCTGCTGCACATGGTAACATCTGCTGAGGCGCCAAGTTGACACCAAAGAGTTCTGAAGTTTCTGAAGTTTTCCAGCATCCCAGACTTTGGTTTCTGAAGTCCAAAGCTTCAGAAAGAGTGCTGAAGTGCCTCCGGGTATCTGGACGGACTATTTGGAACTTTGGAATTCAGTCCAAGTACCCACAAGTACTATCCAGTTCAGCACTAGTTATAATATAAAATGAAGCTAAATCAGTTTGAAAATAGGGAAGATAGTGCAGCTTATGTTCTGGGTATCTCTCCTACCACCTTAGTGCAGAAGTAGCACTATCTTTTCCAAAATATTATCTTAATGTATTCAGTAGGCTTCCTTGAAGACTGATGACACTTCTTGTTTGATAGACCACATCAGTCTGACTTTCTGTATGGAGAAAGCCAAAAAAAATATTAGAAACAGCCCAAAACAAGAGCAGGTGTGTTTTGATTCCCCCCACCCTCTTTTGTATAATACTAACTTGCTCAGATTGATGGGGAAGCCAGTGGTGCAGTCACTGAAGGCACTTTTAAACTTTATTCCAGCTTGAAACAAAGGCATGGAATGGTACACCTATGAAATCCCACAGTGTGGTTTCACATGTGTGCTGGAATGTGCAGAAATGCCTCCAGTGCATTATCAGTGCATGGAGATTTGCTTTTTAATGGTTGAACTTGCATTGCTGATATGGATAACTTGGAAAGTAATACCTAGTCAGAGGGGAAATTCTGGTTACTCTGATGAAAATACAGTCATAAGATTGTAATAGATGTTCTAAACCTCATCTAGCTCTCATAAGGGTACATCTTGAAGGAACAGTCCTGAAATGATATACTCTATAAAATTTAATTTTTAAAAAAAACAAACCCAAACCACTGACTTAAAGGGAGTCTGGAGCCCATACATTATTACTATTTCTAAGGACCCTTTGATTTATTTTTAATTTTTAATTTAAATGTGAGGAAGGTGTACTTATAGAATTATTGGACATCCCTTGAAAATTGCCCATATATGTAATAAAAGAATAAGTGGTATCTATTAAGATTCACAAATTAGAATGTCAGACGTACCTATTGAGGTTGTCTAGTCTGACCTCTGAATAGCATGAGGCCAAATGAGTTTCCTCCTGTTGTATTATATCAACCCCACTACTGTGCTTGGCTAAAACATCACTCAGAAGATAAAAACAGATGCGATGCTGGTGAAGGGTTTCCCTGACCCGCTTCAGGGCAGAAAACTGCAACCACCACTCTCCAGGTCGGGGAGGGACACAGAAACAAACATGCCTGTAACCCCTGGCAGCCAGAGAGCTGTTCCACCCTCCACATGGCCTGGGTATGGTGGAAGAACAAAAGAAACGTGCAAGCGGCCAGGCCGGGCCTCACCCCACTCTCTGCACCATGTCTCCCACTATGACGTACAGTCATGGCAAACCGTGGGCAAAAGAAGCTGCAGCAGCTGAAGCCACCTGTCCTCTGGAGTACATGAAGGCGGGACAGAGACTGGGGGAGCAGGCCCTGGCAACCATGCTAGCACAGAGAGGTAGCAGCCAGCTACAGGGGGACCTGGTGCCACCCAATGAAACGCAGCTACATGAAGCAAGGTGCACACCCCATGGCAAGCACAGGAAGAAAAGAGAAAAGCAGAAGGGTGACATAATATGAAAGCAGCCACATGCTCCCCAAAACAACCAGTCACTCTGGCATATTGCCACTCCAGTTCCTTCCAGACACCCTGAACACCACAGACCACAGACGACCTGACTGGTGGGCCATAGGGCACAGTTCCAAGGTGGTCACACTACCTGGAGGATTGAGGTGGGAACCCCACTCCTCCCACAGACATAACTCACACAGGCAGCCCACAGTGCAAAGTCCCAATTTGGGGGGGGGGGTGTCTGCAGCTGCGGAATGGAGGCAGGCAATCACCCTCCCCACAGAGAGATCACTCACACTGAATGGAAGTTCAGGGTTCACAGTTCCAACAGGCTCACAGTAGCTGGGAGGGGAGGAGGGCACCCCCCTAGATATCACTCACACAGGATGGAAGTCCAGAGCACAAAGTTCCAAAGGGGTCATGGTAGCTGGGGGTGGGGCTGGGCAAGTTCCCCTTCCAACAAGGCGATCACACACAGGAGAGAGAGACAAAGTCCAAACCAGAGCACAAAGTTATAATGGAGGTCAAGACAGCTGGGGAGCAAGAAGGGGGAACCCCACTCCCTTGGCATACAAACACCATTGATACATGCCCGTTGCCTGATATGCTGAACCACCATATAGTGGGGGTCAGAAGGATCTCCTCTGGCCAGAGCGAGCTGTACGTACAACCATATCCAGACCACATACACACCATGGAGTTTGGCTACAGTCAGCTCCCCATGCATGAATTATGTAAGCGACCTAGAGCCCTAGCAGAAGGGCAGGATAGAAGCTTAAATAAAAAAATAAATGTAGGGAGGCCCAGCTGACCCTACAAGGAAGTGCAGGTCCAGAAATCAATCAAGGCACTCATACCAGGACCACCGGTATCCCCTGGTTGCAGCAGGACACTGGTGAAGGATAGTGACAGAAAAGGACCCCCTGCAGCAAGGCACAGGTGAAATTCTGGAAGCTTACAAATCTCCTACAAAGCCATGCTCTCATTTGCATCCCATGGTCCAGTTACCCCATTATGGGAGGGTTTATGTCATGTTATATTTTTAAGTTGGGTGGGAATGTCATTTTATATTTATATGATTTGATTGTGATGATGTTGTTTTTGCTTATTATTATTTATTATTATTATTAACAAACATTTATATAGCGCCAGCAGTGTACCTGGCACTTTACAAAGTAATAAAATAGACACGGTCCCTGCCCCTAGGGCTTACAATCTGAGAGACGGGAGCTGGGGAGAGACATAGGAAGGGGAACAGAGGGAGAGACAAGGGGTCTAACATTCATGAAGATGTGAGGTCTCAAGTTCACGTACTTGGCTTGGTTACGATGAGAATGACAATCAGGGAGGAGACTGCTTTCACTAGGGGGGCGGGGAATGAGCATGTGACTCATGCCAAATGGGCAGCTCCATTCGCCGACAGTAAAAGGGCATCGTAGCTAGAAATCACTGAGACACAAGATTATAAATGAACTCCTAGGTCTATTTCCCAGACCCCTCCCTGGGACCCCCCCACATCCAAGACCATAGAGAGCAGGGACAGACAGGCCAGTCAGTGCTGATTGTGTGTTCCGCCTGGTAATTCTCTTTCTCGCTACTGTTTGGGCAGCTCAGAAATACATTCAAACTATAAGATCATATGGAGCATAGAAGATCTGTGGCCAGACAAGCCCATTCCTCCACGGTCATAGGCACTGGGTGTCACAGAGTAGAGAATCCCATTCCATCCCCCTGTGGGATATTGTACCTATATGTGTCATTGGGACACAATCTGAGCTGAGAATCCCACACCACCCAAAACCAAGGGTAGATGATTTCCCCATTGAAAGAGGTCAGTGGGAAAGTGAAGATCGGAGAACCAGCATCAGCATCAGAAAATGCCACCAGTCCACCTGCATAGTCCAGTGACACCTGGATCTTTTCAGGGAGCTTGCTGAGGGAGATGGGGGGTCACAGGGGAGGTGAGAGCCAGAAGCTGATCCCCACGCTTCCGCACAGCCCAGATCCCCTCCTCAGGGCTAAAGTTAATCTTTTCCTTCCTTTCCACAGATTCCCTAGTGACTCCTACGCCCCAGTATCTCCCCTCCCCCAAGGACACCTCAACCACCCAGTAATGCTTCCCGGAGGTGAATCCCTCCCGGCCCAGCACACAGGTGGCAACATCAAATCGCTCAGGATTGTCAGGTAGTTCTCGCAGTGTCTCTCCCCATTTCACGGTTTTCCGACGCTTGGACAGCTCAAGTCGAGGATGCGCCGTGCCTGGATCCAGAGTCACATTTGCCTTTGAAAAAGTAACTTCCACATTCACCAGTTGAGATGGCAACGTATCTGGAGGAAGAACGGTGGGGAGAGACGAGATCTTAGGCTATTACAGGTTTGTCAGGTAAGTAGCTTTTTAAAAACTATATGATAACTGAAGAAAAGAAATAGGGAACATTCCTTTGAATTTCTTTAGAGTCTCCCTCAGAACAACATACTTCTGAGAAAATGCACCGAGTTGCCTTCCCATCTCAGGAGAAATCACCACCGGCTTCTTGAACTTGTCCATCTCATACCTGCTCAAGGTGCTTCTGACTTTCTGCAGGAATTCACTGTCCGGCTGCCGGCACGTCTCTTCCAACACGCTGATTGCGTCGCTGAGATGGGAAATCTCCTCAGAGAGCTTGGTGGCATTTTCTTCCTGCCTGTTCTCAAGCTTATATGATTTTATTGTAAGCTGCCCCGAGCCACCTGTGTTGGAGTTGGGCAGGGTATTAAATTATTTAAATAAATAAATGCATTGGGCTCCAGAACAAGGAATGGCCCTCGACACCAGCCATGGCGGCCTGCTCCACAGTCAAGTACATAGAAGGTGCCTGGAAGGGAGAATGGGTGACAGGAGCAGCACAAACCACATAAAACAAAAGAAAACAGTTTTCCTGGCTCACTAGATAATGAAATACCTGAGCCCATGCCAATTATGCAGGGAGTACAGCTGACACAGAACAATTCACAGACAGCGACTGTGAGTCTTTTAGAGGATCTACACACCTGGTCACTACTTTACAGTGGGGAGTTGTCATGAAAGCCCCCCATTTACAAACCACCCCCCACTGCTGGTAAGGAGAGGCCCTGACCCCACATTGGGCCTTTGCCCAGAGGAGCAAAAAGCACCAGTTCGCTGTTGACAGCTCTCTCTCTCTCTCTCTCTCTCTCTCTCTCTCTCTCTCTCTCTCACACACACACACACACGGAATGTGCGAACGCGGTTTGGCTGTTTGGAGTTTGGACTGAACTCGGTCTGTTCGGATGTCCAACCGAATATCCAAACCGAACTCGAAAACAGCCGAACAGTTCAGTCATGTTCGGGTGAGTTCGGATGAGTTCGGGGTAGGGGAAAAATGTGACTGGAAGGGGGAGGAAGCTGAGGAGCAGACTTCCTGGCACCAGGGGTGGAGACCATGGGTTCTTTCAGGGACAAATGATATCGATACAAAAAAATATATCTTTGAATTCGGTATCGGTAGCGCTATTTTTGAATGTTCGGTCAAGTTCAGCAGAACCAAACTCCACCGAACTGAACATCCGAACCCGAACTCGGGTTTCAAACCAACAACGGAACATCTGAACCGCATTCTGTTTGCACATCCCTATTACACACACACACACACACACACACACACACACCAGAAACAGATTGAGCTGTGGTGGAAAAATCCCATTCAGCTCCCTCCACAATCATCCTGTCCCCACAGAGGGATGCTTTGATCCAGCTTGGGTCACAAACTGCACCTGAGAAAGACACACGGGGATGGCACAGGCCAGTCTCTTGCCACCCTGACTGGGATCAGAATCAGACCCTCAGGTGTGAATGGGCTGTTCCAGCCAATAGCTAGACATTCTGTCAGCCAATTGATGATGTACTGGTGCCTTCACATGGCACACAAACACTTCAAAGGCTCTGGCATGGTGTCTGAAGCTTCCCCAGATATCTGATTGAGAGCCATGGAGGGTGATCCACTTCCTGCCCTTCAGGTCCTGCTCATCTGTGAAGAGGCATACAACTGTGAGATCCAGGCAATGCAAGCCATATGCTCTAATCAGCAGGAGACCCATTTCAGGATGTCCAAACATCTCATCTTCCAGATCACTGACATCCTCCATCCATGGCTGGAGAAGAAGTGGACACCCATGAGGATCCCCATCCCCATGGAGCATTGTGTGGCCATTGTGAACTGGACTTTGCCACCCCAGACTCCTGCTGCTCCATTACCCAGCAGTTTGGTGTTGGGACGTACAACATGGGTATCCTGCAATCCTGTTAGTTCTTTGAAGCCTTCCACCACAGCCAAGGTGTCTCTGTCCCCACATTCGGTGTGTGCATATTGAATCCTGAGTCTGGACCAAAATTCTGGTGGTAGTACCTTCCTCAGGTGGCCAGTAGGGGACAAGGGACAGAGACTGTGCAAACCCTGCTTCCTTGGGCACCACACCGGAACCACCCACCCCATTCACAGGCCCCCTATAAGGGGGAGCCTCCACCAGCTTGAGTGGGTAGCCACCCATCCCTGGAATACCAGTACCTTCTTGGGTCACTTTCTGGAGTCCTGGATTGGGTGGTGGTGATGGAAGTTGATAGTCCTGTGCCATAGTTCAGAGTCCACGTTCAAGTGCCTCAATCCTCTGGGGCACATCGTAGACCCCTGGGGGTCATGTGGCTCCTGTCAATCCTCCCTTGGCCTCTGTGCTGGGGGTGTCTCATTCCTGGGGGAGAGTGAGGGGGACCCCTGAACCCCACCTTCTATGGGGGGCCAGGAGGGCTTGGGGGGCCAGCACTGGAGCCGGTTCCACCTTGCTGGGAGTGCTGGTCCCTCATTGACAAACCGCCAGCTGATATGGGGGCCTGTGGTAGGAATCCACCTGCTTGGGGGACCAGGGAGCTACCTTGTATGCCTCCCACCCTGGAGGCATCATCCCGGTATCTGGGAGGGGGTACCACTGTCCTACTGCTCCTCCAGGGGAGTGGGGGCTGGAGTACCAATGGACACAGTGAGATTGTGGCTGGGAAAAGGAGAAGGTCTCTGAGGAATGGTGGGCAAGATACTAGGGCCCACTGGAACTGGTGGAAATACCCCCTGCCCCTCTGGGGGTGCCAAGACCAATGTAGCTGGAGAAAGTCCCAAGGCATGTCCTAGCAGCAGCCATCTGCCACATTAGGGCTTCGCAGCTGGCCAGGCAGTCCTGCATGAACAGCAGCATGACTGCCCCCAGGCCTACCAGATGCAGTACCAAGCCGCTGCTAGGAATAGGTATCTTTTCTGCCCCTTGTGGAGGGCCAGGTGGGGGGTCCACAGGTCATTCTGCAGGATGTGGTCAGTTCTTCCCACCTTTGGCCTTTGCCTTCCACATCAAGAGATGGAACCAGAGGAAGGAGCAAGGCAAGGTTTCTAGGCAAGGCTGCTGCACCTAGGCTGCACCATACATGTGGCTGCAGAAAGTCTCCCAGTCCCTCCAGGGGGAAAACAAAAACACCCAGGCTGAGGCCAATAGGCCCAGCCACTTAATTAGCCCGGAGGGAGGGGTAATATCCTGACCCATGCAGTCACAGTAGGCTGTGAAGGGCTCTGACCCAAACAGTAGGCTGCAATGAAGGCAGAAGGTTGGAGAAAGGGGGTACCCTTTGGAAAACTGATAGTGGGGGTCAGAGAAGAATCCTGCCCTGCCGCAGCCACCCAATACTCAGGGGAAGGGGGCCCTTTCCATCCCCATGGAAGAAACAAGAGGCAGAGTGGAGGCCATTGCCATCGGGCGGGGATGCTTCCTGTCCCCGCTCCAGGCTGCTCCCCATGACTTAATAGGAAGAAGATGGGCCGGGATGAGGAAAGGGAAACCCAAATCATTCTGCCTAGGCCGGGAGGCCCTGACACTGCCGGTTCATCCAAATCCAAGAGCGGGTGCGGCAGAAGTGTGGTCCTTCAGCTCCTGCCCTGTGTCAAGGAATAATTTATACTTACAAACTGCTGTTGGTAAAATCTGTCAGAGATGTCTTTATTGATTTCAAAGCACTGAGAGAGAGAGCAGAACTGAAACCAATGCAAGGCTCCAGACTGGTCTGCCGGATTGCAGATTACATAGGTATTTTATAGGTTACAGTTCAAGCAGATAGATACAAAAATGTCAATCAAAATAACGTCATACAAAGTAAAAGGTTACAGCAATTGTTTACATAGTCAGCAAGTTATTCTCTCAAAACAATATAGCTAGACTTGTTTATAACGCAAGGTGTCTAAACAATCTAATTAATGAAAACATCTGCAAGGTCGTTGTTTGCTATCTACTGTAGGGAGGAACAGTGTGAAACTGCTTCTCAGACTTTGCACTGTGAGACAAAGCCTAAACTACCAAAATGATTATATCTTGTCAAGCAGGCCAAAGCTCATTTCTGGAATGATTGGTTCTTACCCAGCATTCATCTGTCTTCCATTTTACTCTGACTAGTTGTAACTTAAATTCCATAAGGTCCATTATAAAAATTCCTCCACAATCCCTTTCTTTTTTTAATTTAAACCCTTATGGACATTAAGTCACTACTCTCTGTTTGCTGAGTTTGGAGATTTGCATACATGTTATAAACCTGGGTAATTTGCTTTTGATTCAACCCTAGTGATAGTTGTTTTACAATGCTAATTAAGCAACATCTAATAAGCATTAAACTTAATTAAATACATAAAACAAATCAAACAAAACAACAAACACAAACAAAACAATACAAAAACCTTGGAGCCTAAATCTCCAAGCTAGGCCCAAAGGGTTCATCTATCTGTTTGATGCAACTGGGCCTTTGCTTGTTCAGTTTAAGCAGTTTAATCTAGATTAGAATAGAGTCAACGTTGTTTGGGACTTTTTTTTTTTCTCACTTAAAGCACATATACTCTCCTTGCAGGCTAGGATAAATCTGGGGCTATGCCAACCCACCTGTTTGATATCACCTATTCCATCAACTATGTTCTTAAACCCTAGGGATGTTACACTAGCCACAGTTTTTAATATCCCAGTCATATGCTTTTTTCTAGCATAGAGAGGGCAATTCCAATTCCAGGTATGGAGATACCTCAATATTTTGGGCCTCAGTGATCTCCCTTTTGTTTCTCAGTTTGCCCTGGGGAAGGGTAGGTAGGAATCTTATGTCAGGGGCAATAGCTCCAACAAAACAAGATCCCTCCCACCTGGGGCAACTTTTATAGGCCTTGTTTATACAAATGGAATAGTGTTCAATCAGGGCGATGAGTTCAGTCATATAGGACAAGGAGGATTGCATAATGTGAAGTCCATAATAACTGGAGTTCACTGAAGGAGCTTTTATCAAAACCCATATATTCAGAAGAATTTTAATGTGAATGTGTAGTAGTTACCAATGGTGTACCCTACCTTGACTCTCCTTCCTTTTGTGCATACCTTCTCCCACAGACCTATTAGACTGAAAACAATATTTTCCCTGCACCTCCTTGGCTAGGTGAATGTCAAGAAGGATTATTGTAGCCTATATTAGCCCATGTTAATTCTGTGTTTGGAAATGGTGTGGTTACCTCTTGCACTATTCAAAAGTATTTAACACTTCAGGAACAAAATATCTTTCAAAGCATACAAGTAAATGAACCCAAATTTAACATTTAAACACAAAAAACATTACAGCCATTTAATTCATAACAAAACTTTAACACTGTACCGTAGGCATTTATTTTTAGTGTGTATGTATCTGTGCATTTAACATGTCAGTGTGAAAAGTTCTTTTGTTCCTTCCTTGGGCAAGGCAAACAACAGTGGTGACAATGGTGATGATACAGACTTGTAAGAAAACAAAAAGCTGGATTCAGTAGAAAAATCACCTAAAAGTCTCTTTCTTAAAGTCTCTTTCTTTTTCACTAAGGTGATAGTGATGACACATCAGCTCTCTTGGTGTGTAGTGGCAAATCCTCTTCTCTTTGTGGTGGAAAATTCTCTTCTTGGCTAGGTGGCAACTTCTCTTCTTGGGTAGGTGGCAGGGAAGAGGTTGCCAGCACATTACCCTGCCCCTCTGACCTTCTTTCTACAGGTACAGAGGTCCTTTTGCAATGGGAGGTGTGAATCCAGGGTGAAGGTGCCTGGAAATTAATGTCTGTGTTGTTTGCAAAATTACTCAAAAAAGGACTCACCAATGCAGCTTGAAGACTGTTCTTTCTTTTGGTGGCTTTCAATGGGGACATCATCACTGGGCTGCAGGTCGTGGCAGACCTCAGGAGGTTACTGGAAAAGGGCTTCTTGGATCTATGAACAAAAGTCTTGACACACTTCATTAGTGCTTGACATTAAGACAGCACAGTTTTATCAGTCAAATTGATGATCATTTCAATTATGGTAGTATAGATTTATGGGCCTTCCCATCTGGGTTTATTAGTCTTTTGATGCAAGATGATCTCAAGAGCAGAAGGGTTAAAAGCAAAAGTCCATAACCAATTGAGGTTTGCTTTCCAAAATGGCATTCTATTTTCTTAATGCTTTTTGCAAACTGAAAATGGTCTGAGCAGCAAAAGATTTTGCTGGATCCTCAGGGCCTTGCCAACCCCCTCAGGTTGGAAAAATAAGCACACTCACCATTGCTACCAGGCAAAGGAATCCCAAACCATGGGATAAAGTTCTTTGAAAAAGTCTTTCTGTTCTGATGGAAAAAAAACTTTTGCACACAAATATTAGTGTTTGTTTACCTCTAGGACACAGACACACAAGAACCAATGCACAGTTAACTAAACACATCTAAACATTATTTAAAATGCAAGTCTAAACAAATGGGGTAGGTCTGAAATTCCGCCAGGCCACAACAACAAATTAAAACAAGCTATTTAATTAGGCAGTCTAGCCATAATTCAAAGCAAGGCATGAGACCTGAACTCAGTTCAGGGATCAGCATTAGGGATCAACTAAAACAAGCTAAAGGACCCAAAAAAACAGAGCTGTAATTAATTTACACAAAAGGAAAAAGTGTTAAATTATTTTTCTTCAATTATCAATTTTTTCTTAATCAATTTTTCCATATAATTTTTCCTTATATACCCCCCCTTTGCTCAAGTGGATCACAGCGTGAGGCACACGAGCAAAAATAGAGGGAAAACACTTGGAAAAAGTACAACTACCACTCTGGAGCAACATTTTGGCCCGCTCCTATAGGAGGGTGTGAAAAACATGCACCTGCCGGAGTGGTACTGTACCAGTTGCATACTAGGCAACCAGTAAGTGTACTTGGTGTTTTTGGCATAAGCTCTGAACATGCAATTGTCACTGGGCTTTTCTGTGGTAATTGCAAGCAGTAAACAGAGATTGCAATGTCATTTGGGCACTAAGGGGTTAATTCAATTGCAGTGGTTCAGGGAATCACATTCCAAATTGAGTTAAGTTGAGACTTCTCCGACACATAGTGTCCAAAAGGTCTTGGCTGCTGCCTTTAATCAAAGCAAACTCTGTCTTTTGCTGGCGAAAAGACAGCTGCTTCTCATTCCTCCTCCCCCTCAATATATCCTTTTAAGCTGTTCAAAAGATATGGTTGTGGGGGAAGGTGTTCCATTGTGGGCACTGAATGCAATATGATTCTTTAGTGCTGTTTTCCTTTTTCCCTAAACTTTTTATGTTAACACCAAATCATTAAAACTGTTATAAGAATACTCTCAGTTTTGTTTTGGTTTCGCAGCCAGCGGCCCTTTTTTTTTTTTAAACAATTTCTTTCAAACATTTTGCCACACTGTCAAATCAGGAATCAGTTAATTTAAAGGGAACTGCATGCTTAAGTATGGGGAAGGGGCAGCTCCACCTTCCAATTAACTCTTTATTAAACTAGTGAAAGCAAAAACAAAACTTTTAGCTTTAAAGCAAACTGCTTGGGTTATTCATCTAATTCTTTCTGTTTATTAACTCTTAATGGGTCACAGAAGCAAATACCACTTATTAAACTAACTTAACCTAATTGACTAAAACACATTTTTCCAATGCATACAATATTAAACCAAAGCTTTTCAGTTTCACTTTACTAAATCTTTCTGTTACTCTTATACACACATTAATTTTCTGGTACTGTTTCTGCACCGAGCAGACACACCAGCCTTTCGTCTGTCCACCTTATTTACATGCTTCTTCCCACTTAACACAAATAATTGGAAACTCTCATTCAAGAATACTTAATTAACTCTACTTAGCCAAAAGCAGGGTGAACTGTTAAAATCATGAATCTGTTATGGCCCTTTCTCCTCATTTGCATAAGGCACTTTAATCTAAATAAGATGGCAGTTTGTAAGGGCCATTGGTCTTTCTTAGTTGGCAATCTGAGCACTTGATCCCATCATAAACAATTTTAATTGCTCCATGTGCCATGATATTTTTCAGTACCAAATGCACAGGGTGGTGGTTCAGCCATGCTGGTAGCTGAATGTAATTAATCAGCATGGCTCTTGCAGCCAAATTTTGCAGTGTCCATACTTTCGGACCTGGATTGCTTATTTTTGGATATTTATGGGTCATTGCTTTTCCCTCATCTGCTAATTGATCCAATATGTAATCATTGGCATCAACATTTCCTTCTTTTCTAAGGACCCACATTATTTTAGTTTTTGTCTGCTGGGCCAAATGTATATATCCAGGAATCACACCATGAGACAGAAACCAATAGTCATATATTAAAACATGTGTCCAAGGGCCATCTGATCTTTTTCTGTACTCCTTCTCACAAGAGACTGTGTGGGCCTCTATGTAAAATGTTTCCATTGGTCCGGGTAACCCTGGATCCAACCACTGATAGCTCCACCAGTCTCTTGGTCTGAGTAATTTCTTTCCTTCCAAACCTATTGGAACATCCAATACCCACTTGAACATTGGCCATGGGACACCTCTGGACAAGACATATAGGTGTATAGATTGTAAATCCACAAAGGCTGCAGAGGGACCCAAAAAGGGACCTATGCATCTATTCCTGCCTCGCTTTAAAATTATGTCCGTATCCATGGTGCAATTCCAGGTGACCAATTTTAAATAGGCAACAATAGTCTTTGACTTTCTTGATCAATGGATGTTCTTCTAATTTTAGTTGTAAATCTGTTAATGACAACCATCAATATTTTACTTTCAGTACCTAAAATGCATTTAGGTATTGCTACTTAACTCTTTCTAAAATTCTCAGCATGAAAACCAACTGATTTAAATTTGTTCAGGCTCTGTCTAGGGCCTGTTTATCAGGCCTGGACTCTGTAATGAATATAAGAGGCACACAGTTCAAAATGACAGCAGCTGTCTGTCAGATCCAACTGTGCAAAAGCCAGGCAAGCATTTCTTCAAATCATCATGTGCTTTAACTCTTGGCACAGGAAATACTTCTGTATAGCAGCATACATGGTACACAAACATAGACCATCATCAACAAACACACAGGAAGGTAATTGTATAGCAGCACATCATTCCGCCCCAACCGTGCACTGATGGAACGGAATAATTCAGGATTTGAATTTTCTCCTGGTTTGCTTAACATCACCCTCCTTCTTTACACGAACAACCCACAACCATCCAACACAACTCTACATAGCCAAAACCATGTCATCAGCACAGTGCACCCTTAAATTCACCTTAACCTATAGAAGTACTGAAAAGTACAAAAATCACAGGAAAATGGAACACATAACATAATTAATAAATCTAAATTTTAAACAACATAGTAAACAGGCACCTCCATGTGTTTCAAGACAACATAGGGGGTACCAGTATTTTAGTCAATATCCTTTTTTGCACTAAAAACCTTTAGGCAGATGCATTTAAGAAGTCAACTTAATTTTTACATATTTTACATTTTAGATCTGCTTCACTCACTTTGCTATAAATTCTTAACAAACTATAACACATATTTATAATAACAAAGGATCACATTGGCTTAATAAAAAAAATCTGCAAAATTGAAAGAAATTACAGTTTTTCAAGCTGCTCCAAAATAAAGCAGAGAAAATTCTAATGGTGTCTAGACAGATACTGGTAACCTGGGCAATAGAAAGAGGTGGAAGAGCAAAATGCTCGGTCCAATAGGCCACATTGGACTGGACATCGCTGTCCAACATTCCAGTTGGCCACAATAGTGGTACTATAATTTACTTTTTACTTTTCCATTTCCCTCTCAGCAATGTTTCTGACCAGGTTAAGATAGCAGCATGCTTTTCTTTAAAATTGAGATACTGGAGGTTCTTAAAATTTCTCATTTAATTGCTCTACACACCAAAAGATTCTCAAACAAAGTTATTCACATCAAAACTCAATCAAAACTAGTGCAACCTAAAATAGGACTAAAGCAGCTGAACTCAATTCAGTGACACACCAGCCTGCAAGGGAGCTGACATCACACTGAAAATGCTTCACAAGCAGGCAAAAACAAACCCGCACCTTTAATGCTATCAGGAAAAGCAGCTGTCTGCACAAAATAGCAACAGTACAGAGCTGCTCTCAGATTTTTTTTTGATTTTTTTTAAGGAGTCCCTGAACAAAATCCTTGGAAACAGTCTGGGGTGCACTCTGAACAGCCTCAATTATTCCTGTATGTCTGCTTTGGGGGGGGCAAACCTTTAAAATAGAATCCACCAGTGAAGTACGGGCTGTTGTCAGTTCCTGAGTTGTAGACACTTTTGCCGGCCAATTACTTGCTGTGAATAATCTCTGGTGTAGCTCAGGAGGGAGAGCAGCTTTCAGTAACTGACTTAAATCAGCCCAATTAGGTTCATAACAGTTTATGATAGTTTGAAGCTCATCTTTGAACTTTTGCGGTTCCTCTCTAATGTTAGAAAATTCTTTCACCACATTTTTTAGATCAGTGGGTGACCAAAGAACATGGACTTGTACCAATTTTTCATTTGCTCCCCCCAAGTCCTGCTGGAGCGGGACAAGGAAAACTTTTCTATCTTGAGCAGCTCCAGCACAGCTTGCAAAGGGACGGCTTGCAAAGGGACTAAAAATAGCTGAGCCCATGGTAGAACTAACAGCATCAGAACTCAGTGAAGTGCCAGCCTGCGCCCGCAAGGGAGCGGACGCTGCTGAACATGATCCGAGTACAGACTCAGATGCACCGGCCCTGCCCATGTTATCAGGGAGGGGAACTGCCTGCACAGATGCTGGCAAAGGCAGCAACTGCGCGCCCTGAGCTCCCCGGGGCTGCCGTAAGTGTGGCACCCCAGCATTGTTAGGGTCTGGTGGTAAAAATTCAGGGCTGCAAAAATCCACTACAAGAGTCTCCTCAGGCAAGCAAAATTGAAAATACAAAGATACTGCTGGAGTATCAGGTATGCAGACCTGACCAGGTTTGAGAGCACTAATTAACTGCTTTAGTTGAGTTTTTAATTTGTCCTGAGAGTCTAACAGAGCCCTAACTTCAGGTTCATGCTTACGTTTCGAAGCTTGAGTATACCAATACTATACATACAGACCATTGAGTCCAGTACACAGGCAGGGAGGAGAGCTCCTTGAGCCCATCGTTCCCCATATTTTACAATCACACAGGGTTCTCACACAAGGAAAAATCAAAACAGTACTTTCAACTACAGCTAATAACACAATTCACTGCAGTCTGCACTCATTAAATTAACATTCCATTCTTCACACAGAACTCAACTCTGTCACTCCCACAAGCATCCCACATGCTGTTCAGTTACACTCCCTCTGAAAGTGGAAGAGGGAATATTTTTCAATCACACTACCAAGTCATAGGATTCTACAGAGGTGCACATCTGCTACAATTACCTACCCTGTGAGATAGGCAATGCTGCCTGAAAGGTGGGCGAGCCCGAAAGGCTGCCTTGCAATGCAACACTCAGCTTTGTCCCAGACACAGTTAGCGGACACACACACAAGGAAACACAATCACATCACATCAACCCAATACATTTCCAATCCCCCCTCAGCAGGATTGCACATATGCATTTAGAAATCCCCTCTACTGGCAGGATCCCCAACCCCCACGGATTTTGCATATGTATGTAGAATCCCCTCTCGGCGGGATTCTGTGGAACCACTGAACTGTTACTGACTAGTCTTCTGTAGCTACTTTATTTACTTACTATTTACACTAACAAGAATGTCTGCCAGATCCAACCACACAGCTTGACTGTTCAGAAGGTGTATGCCCATTGGTCTGGCTCCCAGAGCTTACGGGGATGGGCAGCCCCTCACCCACACCTCCATAGGGGTTTCAAAAGGCCCCTTTCCTTATCTGGCACCTGGAGGGGAGAGAGAGACGGTCCGCAGCCCCCCCTGGAACCAGCCGGGCTAATAGCCTTCCTGGCCAATGCACCAAACTGTCGAGGAATAAGTTATACTTACAAACTTCTGTTGGTAAAATCTGTCAGAGATGTCTTTATTGATCTCAAAGCACTGAGAAAGAGAGCAGAACTGAAACCCATGCAAGGCTCCAGACTGGTCTTCCGGATTGCAGATTACATAGGTATTTTATAGGTTACAGTTCAAGCAGATAGATACAAAAATGTCAATCAAAGTAACGTCATACAAAGTAAAAGGTTACAGCAATTGTTTACATAGTCAGCAAGTTATTCTCTCAAAACAATATAGCTAGACTTGTTTATAAAGCAAGGTGTCTAAACAATCTAATTAATGAAAACATCTGCAAGGTCGTTGTTTGCTATCTACTGTAGGGAGGAACAGTGTGAAACTGCTTCTCAGACCTTGCACTGTGAGACAAAGCCTAAACTACCAAAATGATTATATCTTGTCAAGCAGGCCAAAGCTCATTTCTGGAATGATTGGTTCTTACCCAGCATTCATCTGTCTTCCATTTTACTCTGACTAGTTGTAACTTAAATTCCATAAGGTCCATTATAAAAATTCCTCCACACCCGGAATGTAGCAGAAGCTTCTGGGCAGGTGAAGAAACACATCCCTTGAAGGGGGACAGCCTTCCCAACCCACGCTTCTATTTCCTGGCAATCCCTGTTGCCAGGGCATCGTGGGCTTGGCCCGGATCCTTTCCCACTGTAGCTGAACTATCCCTTGCACCATCTCCTGTTGCAGCAGCATCTGCTGCAATAGGCAGTTCTGGCCACCCCTGCCTTGTCCTCTCCTGACTGCAAGGGATTTCAACAAGGGGCCCTGCTGGCTGCCATTATTGGCTGGCCCAGGGCTATTAACAGAAAAATAATAATCTTACTATTGGCCCCCTGCCCCCTCTTCTTCCTCGAGCTATCTTATTCTCTGGTGAATGTGTCTGTGTGCTACTACACTGCTAACTGTGAATAATTTGATGGGCTGGACTGGAGGTGGGGTGGGGTGTGGTGGGGGCTCCTGGCATAGTATGGCATGATTTGGCCTGGTCCGTCTGTGCATAGGACCAGTGCTAGGGCATTGGGGGGGTGCATGCCATGTTGTTGTTGTTGTTGTTTTTAAAGGGATCCACTGGGGGCACACTGCTTGCTGGCTACTGCTGCTGGTTGCTTTGCAGTCAGACAGCAGTACCATGAGTCACCAACAGGGCTATCTCTGCCTGGATCCAGGAGTTAAGTTTCCTCCATGTCAGAGTGCCCCGGGGGGGAGGGGTGTGAAGAACCAATGTGCTGTCTGTTGGGCTGGCTGGCTTTTGGTGTGCAGGATTGCAGTTGCTTGCAGTCTGCATGGTTGATTCAAGTTGTCTCCTTTTACCAAGGGTCCTCTGGCTGTCTCCAGGCAGGGGCAGCATCCTAGGTTGGGTTTTTTAAAATAAATAAATAATTGGGTGCTGCCAGGCCAGCTGGGGTGTTTGGTTTGCTTAGCTTGGCTAGGAAATTAAATGTCTGCAGCTACTGCACATGACAACACCCACTGAGGCACCAAGGTGGCACCGAAGTTTTCAGAAGTTTCCGAAGTTTTCTGATGTTCTGTCTCCAAAGTCTGAAACTTTGTCAAGAACACCAAATTGCCTCCAAGTACTCAGACTGACTATTCAGCACTTTGAAAATTGGTCTGAAAAACCTAGAAGTACTATTCAGTTCATCCCTAGGCAGTTCCAATCCCTCCTCTCCATCCAGCATTCCTTGTGGGCCTCAGTGGTTATGTCCCTATGCTGGGTTGCAGAGTGCTACAGGAACACAGGTGCTCCTGGACCTCATCCACCTGGTGCATCATCTTGTTCAGCAGCTGATGGGTCATACCCCCCGTATCCTCTGGGCATCTGGTGCTCATCTCAGTGATAGAACTGGCCCTTCCACTGGCAGACCTGTGACAGGACAGAAATGAGAGTCATTGTTGGGGGCTTCCCAATTCCCTCCTTCCCAGCCCAGTATTTTCCCCCTGTCTCTCGTTAGCATTGCCTCAGCTGCCACTGTGTCCCACACCTGCCATCCCACACCTGACATGCCCACCTGTCCAGCATGCGAGTCCTTTCCTGGTCCACTGTGGTGCCCTCCCACCTGCTTGCATCACCTACCTTCCCGAGGGGGTCCCTCTGCATCCTGGTCCTCCTCAGGTTACTCCCCCTTGGCATCTCAGAACACAACAAATAATGGGAGCCATGTTGGTAAGTGGCATTACATGACTTCACTGTCCAATGGCTGATTCACCTTTCCCTTCCTCCCCTGGTCCCTCTCTGGTGCATTCACTTACCACTCTCCTCAGACCCTGGGTTCCCTGTCCCCTTCACTACCACCTCTGAGTCTTCATGTGGTGGTGACTCCGGGTTCTGGTTTTAAGGGACAGGTGCAGAGAATCCCAAGAGTGGTGGCGTCCAAATTCTCAGTGTTGCTGGGGGCCGGGGGTATGACTGGACACAGTGATCTGTTTCCCTGAAGGGCCAGCCTCCTCCTTGGAGTTGGGGGGATCACTGCTAGAATTAGTGGGTGTTTCAGGTTTGGGCACCAGTGGAGGGGTGTCCACCAAGTGGTGGTCTTTGGCAAGCCCAATGCCGGCGAACCATGGGGTCACTATCAATCTATCTCTGGGTAGGAAGTGTTCATGGAATCCCATGTATGGCAGGATTTTGCTCCCATGCCTAGTCTTAAAGTTTTGTTCCTATGCCTGGTCTTTGTTGTCCTTGACCTCCTTAAAGCCCCTCTCAGATCCTTGGCCCACTGTCAGCACTGGGTCACATCTGTAGTTGTAGCCCAGTTCCACCATCTGGATGGGGAGCTGCTGATACACCCACTCTTTCTGGTACAATAGGAACAGGTCGTATTGTGCTGGTTCATGCCCCCAGAGAGCAGTGAAGCACTATGTCTCCTCATCACTCCAGGGAATCTTCTTCTGGCAGGTGGCTGCAGGATCTTCTCCTGGGTTGACAGGGTTCCTCCATCCCCCCGATGCTGCAGCTCTCCCTGGAGTGGTGGTGATGGTTGTGGATACCTATGAACTGGGTGATAGCAATGCAGCAAATATAACTTTTGCCTACCATGGGATGGCTGCTGTGCTATCTCCTCCTCCCCTGGGATGCGGTGACTTACCAGTCCATCCTGTGCCTCCTCCTGCTGCTCCATCTTCTCCTCTGGGACACTCATGTGGTAGTAGTGGTGATGTGTCCTAGGAATTGGGCAGCAGCTTCTGTGGAAACCATGGAGGCTCAGCACAGTGTTGCCTTTGCTGACAGTTCCCTTTAAAGGTGCCAGATGGAGCGTTGAGATGTAACCGCTCCATTGACCACTCTAGTATTTTTGGCCAGGGCTCTGTGGTCCTGGAGGACTTAGTCCTATGACAGGGATAGGCGAGGCCTAACAGACATGCTGGCCTAGATTGGCCCAGATGAGCAGGCATTGACTGGGCTGTGTCTCAGAGCTTTCCTGGAGGATGCGTCCCTGGCCAGCCAGCTATCCACCAAGGCAAGTAGCGAACCAACATCTAGTGACAGGAGAAAAAATGTGCTGGTGAGTCCTGGGCCAAATGGGGCCACAGAAGGCCAACGTCATGTCTGTTAACACCCTTAGATGGGAATCTTGTGTTATCTGAAGGTGAAAAAGTAGCCATCACCTTCCTCCATATATGTTACATTACAATAAGATGCTCAAATAAATAGACCCATTGTAGCCTAGTAGATAAGGTGTTGGCCTTAGTTCTGGAAGGCCAGAGGTCAAATCTGACCTTAGCTGTGAATTTATTAGTTGGCCTTGGGCAAGTCACTATCTCACAACCCCAGTTTATATCTGTAAAATGGGGATAATTATCACCTACTTCCCAGGGTTGTTGTGAGGCTGAACTAGATTATGATTGTAAAGCACTTTGAACACTGAAAGTACTATATGCTAATTAAAGTCTGCTATAGTGGAAGTCTACAGTTTCAAAGCCAATTGATTGTTATTTTACAAGCTAGTCCTGTGACACTTGTAACCAATTTTCAAAGTAGTTTTCTGAGGTTTTGCTCTGCCCTCAGATTGCAAGGTTTTGTTCCATTTTTTAAAAAAATCTATAATTTGGCAGAAACAACTAATAGATGCACAACCTTTGAAACTTTTGCTGAGCGATGGGTATGTTTTACCAAAATGTGTACTTTTGAATGTCCAACAAGTCTGCAACATAACATTTTGAATTCATTAATGCTTTAAAACTTGCTTCAGACTATTCTGCCCACATCTCATCTCATATAAACAGTACTAGAGAAATGCAGGACACTCTTTCATGGAGGTCAGCAAACTCAGGGGAGAAGAGAGGGAATTTTTCCCAAAATCAATGGGTGTTAACAGATGAGGGATTATCCCACTGGAGTCTGGGGTTGCTCCATGGACCCCCTCACAGCCACTACTTGCAGTTTTCGCATGACAAACTGGACAGATGGGAAGGTGTTCCTCCCCGTCATCCTCCTCTGCCCTACCCCGCTTCACCACTGAGATGCAGTTACTCTCCAACTGCTGTAGGCACTCCACTCAGAACAGTATGGTCTTGTCGGACATGCATGCGCGCAGAGATCGTGCGCACCCTGAAAGATGGGAGGCAGCCATATGGATGCACATTAGTTCATATCAGTCAGCATTTGCCCACATGGTGGCTCCCATTCACCGAAATACCTCTGTGAGTGGGGACCATGGGGAAGGTGGGGGGCAGGCATGGGCAAACTTCTAGTAGTCACCTAACAGATGGTCAGCTGGCCACCCATCTGGAGGGAGCTAATCTGGGCTACTGTCTCATGTTTTTACCTGATGTGGCAAACTCTTGCTCTTATAAATAGTGCTGAACAGAAGAGTCATGAGCACAGTTTTCAAGGTGCCATCTGAAAGAATCACAGGTCATCTTTAAACATAACATTAAAGTGTGTCTCAAACTGTGTTGGGATATTGACATGACAGGTTGTGCCTTATGTTCAAATGTGCCTCTTTTTTAGACCTGCGCCCAATTATTAGGGGTGGGACTTGGGGCAAAAAACAGGTTACCAGTTTTACCGGTTACTGGTTTACAAAAAAATGGTTTACCAGATTAAAACAGGTATACTGGTACCATTTTTTCCCCATTGATTTCAATGGGGAAATGTCCCCATTGAAATCAATGGAAAAAAAACCCATACCTCCTGGCGGCAGCGACCCGAAGCCTGCACCAGCAGGTACTAGGTGATCCTGGGGTTGGAGGGTGGTTTAACACCCCCCACCCCAGTGATCACCATACCCCCCACCCAGGGATCACCTTACTTGCCCTCCGGGTGGCGGCTGTGACAGCAGCACAGCGCAGGTCCAGGCGGCTTCAGCGCTAGTGGCTGGCTTCCCTTCAGCGCTTCACTAGGCCTTCCAGGGAAACCCAGAAGTTCCCCAGAAGTCCTAGTGGAACACTGAAGGGAAGCCAGACACTAGTGCTGAAGCCGCCCGGACCCACGCTGTGCTTCTGCTGCCGCCACAGCTGCCGCCGCCGCCGCCGCCGCCACCACCACCCAGAGGACAAGCAAGGCGATCTGGGTGGGGAGGTAGGGAAATCCCTGGGGTGGGGGGTGTTAAACTACCCCCCACCCCAGGGATCACCCTGGCTGCTGCTAGCTGGACTTCGGTTTAAAATATAAAATTAAATTTAAAAAAATCCAGGCTGGGCAGGGTGGGTGGGGGTGTCCCCCCTTCCACCTTGGCAGCCTGGATGGGGGAGTGAAAGTGATTGGGGTTTTTTTTGGTTGTTTTTTACATTGCGGCCATTCATTTCAATGGCCGCAATGTAAAAAAATCTGGCCCAGGGAACCGGTACCAGTACCCCAAATTACCACGTTAATCTGAAACTGCCAGTACAGCAAAATACTGGAAGTTTCAGATACCGGGGAAACCAAAATTTCCACCCCTACCAATTATGGAGGCAATGGGCATTCCCCTCCCTGCCTTGCCTCAGAATGCAGGTGCAGCCTCCCACGGATGGGACTTCTGTTGAACAGCTGTTGAAAGCACTTTCTTCTTTGCTTTGTCTTGCAGAGTAGGTGTTAATGTCCCTTAGAGACGTTGTTGCCCTGAGGGAAATGCAAATCTTATTGCAGCAGGACTTAATTTCAAGAGTGCTTTCATAGTAAACAAATGAAAAACTGAACTTATAACTCTTTTTCAACTAGCACCTTTATTTATGTTGTTCCCTTTGCGGGAAATAATGCTGTACTTCAAACAATGAGGCTAGAGATGGGCAGGAAGGAGATGGTCAGAGCAGACCCCAGTCCCATCCAAAAAACACAGTACTCTGTTGATCCAATAACTGGAAGTTGATGCAAACATACCACTCAATATCTTTAAAGATAACTCTCCCGACGTGTTCATGAGGAACACATGAGTTGATTGACATAGCAATGCAATTGTGTTCACATCCCAGGTTTACTGGTAGCCGAACACATGTTCAAAACTTCAAATCGTTATGCTGCTTACACGCAACGCTCAAACACATGCTGGGACCATTCACCACCCGATCAATGTTAAGTATAAAGACACTCACAGAGTAAATAGCAGGGTAGCTCCTCTCAGAGATGGATACATCACCTGACATGGTTGCTGATTTTTCCTCCCATGTATTTAAAAAAAGAAATAACAATTTCTCTCTGTATTTATTCTGCTTCACCATAGGAGAAATAGCCTGATGAGGGTTAGTGTATGTACACATATGTAACCCTTATTGAAGAAAGGACAAGAGATGAGTTTTGCATTCATGAGTATAGATCACATCTTCCCCTGCCATCACAAAAGATCAGGACAATGTTTATGTAAGAAATCAACAAGGGACTAACAAATTGACAAATTTCTTACTACATATTCAGTGCATGTAACCAAATTTTTACTTTTTGTCCTTGGTGGATACCCATCTGTCACTCAAGCTTTATAAGACACAACTTTATTGTTAATAATAAATATAAATTGACCAGCAACAGCTGGCAACACAGACATCTTCAGCTTTTGCTCCTTCTCATCAAAGCCTGTTCTCTTCTTCCCTGTGGAATGTCTTCTACAACTTAAAATGAGACTACAACCCTGTGTAGACTTTCTCTGGAGCAAGTCTTTTATCAAATGGTTCACTGAACCTAGGGGGTAGAAAAAATGAATAATGTCTCAAGCAGCAATGCCCATACATTTTACATCTCAAAGTGCATGCAAGCAGCTATTGCGCTAACAGGATGGAAATCAAGCACCGAGACCGCAGATAACTGTCCACATAGGACATGTTATGGGGCATCTTGTAGCAGTCAACCACCATATATTCAGTCAGGGTGAAAAGAAATGAAAGGGTTACAACTGCCTTTCTGCAAGCTGGTCCCTGTCCAAGAGGGATTCAGCTGCCTTTTCTGCACCTTGGTGAAGCTGGTCCCTGTCCAAGAGGGATTCAGCTGCCTTTCTTCACCTTGGTGAAGCTGGTCCCTGTCCAAGAGGGATTCAGCTGCCTTTCTTCACCTTGGTGAAGCTGGTCCCTGTCCAAGAGGGATTCAGCTGCCTTTCTTCACACTTTCAATTCCCAGGATCAAGTGGAAATACTACTGTTTGAGAGGGTGGGGAATTACTCCTCTTCTATTTCTAGTAATGGCTCTTTTGTTCAATCAAATAAGCATTTATTCAATAATAGCAGAACAATTAGCATACCAATTATAAGAAAGACACTTGCATCCAACATTTGCTCTCACCTACTCTGACTACTTCAAATACATACAAAAGCACATATTCTTACGTGATCAGAGGTCAATGGTCTGGTTCCAGAATGTAGGCAGGAAGGGGGCCCAACGATGCTGATAGAGAGAGATCCTAGCTGTGGCACGTTGCAGGACTTCCTAAGGAGAAGTCCCAGAGTGGACCAAATCACCGAAGCTCGTCGGCGCCCTGATAAGGGCTAGCAACAGAGAACCGTTAAGGCAAATACTCTATCTAGGGACTGGCCTTTCATGCTGTGACTGCCTTATGATTATCCAGACTGCGAGGTTGTTAGTGCTAAGCCTGTGGAGTACTCCCATTGGTTGCTCAGATCTGGGGTACCTTCTGTTAGTCATGGTGTGGGGGCTTACCCTGACCGGTAGTCTGGTCCACCCCTCCCTCCAGAAGTGGGGGCCTGACTCTTTGGCCCTGGATTAGCCCACATCCTTCTTAGAGGCATCTAGTTGTCTCATAAGGCCATCTTTCCTTGCTTGTTCAGTTTAACTCTGTTATCAGTTCCTGACCTTCCACTTTGTCCCTCCATGTTCCTATGAATTATAAACTATAATTAAGTTGTTTTGGGAACACGAGGTTTTCTGCTTACTCTCAAGCATCATTTCCTCTGACCATTTTTGACCATCTTTCCTAATACTTTCTGTTCTCTTGGATCAATAAGTGAATGTACTAAATAACTTCTTTACCTACTTTCTAGCATTCTACATAATAACAATAATAAACAGCAGCCACAATGGCCTACAAAGGTTACATTCAACGTGTTACATACTTATAAATCCAGTGTATACTTTTGGTTACATTTTGACAGAGTGAGTTACAATAACATTCAATGTATGTTCTGGCACATTTGTGCCAGAGAAGCACTTCTGGTTTGGTTACATTTTAACACAGAGTGAGTTACAATAACATTCAATGTATGTTCTGGCACATTTGTGCCAGAGAAGCACTTCTGGTTTGGTTACATTGTAGCAAGGAGATTAGCATCTCAGTTAGGCCCAAACCATATCACAACAAGGGCAGCACTGTTAACTTCCCATCTCATCCCTAGTAGCCAACATTAATGGAAGCACATTAATAAAAAAGGACAATAATAAATCAAACAAAATGGCGTGTGGTACTAAATGTCAGCTTGTACACAGCATCAAGTGCAGACCAAAGGCTTTAAAGGGCCAGTTCATTGGGTAAACATGAGCAAAAGACCTAGAGGAAATGGGTTTTACAGCAATAAAAACTGAGCTCACCTCTTGTCTATACTCTTACTGTAAAGCCTTTGGGAGGAGTAGAGCATGGATTAAGCAAACATTGGTTTTCTCACTGAGTTGCAGGGATATGGCTAAGGGAGTGCTCCTTGGTTGTTGGTATGAGGCCATTCCTTCCTTCCTGTATTAATCCCAATGAACTCCTGGTGGTCCCAAAATATGTCAACAGCTCTTTTAATGTTAACATCAATAAAGCTGCAGTTTAACTCCATTTGTGTGTCTGTCTCTTCTTTCTCCTGTGTTTCCTGGTTTAAGCACCCTCTGCTACTTAAAACTCTACTCATGCAGCCCCACTACAGACTTTTACTGAGGCAAAGGATCTACGTAGGGTCCCCATACCAGGGGAAACATGATTACACAAGACAATAGTAGAAATAACAATGGACTAGGGGCACTTTTAAACGAGCCCTCTCCCAAGCGGGAGAGGGCTCAACCTGGCGGCTAAACCCCGTGTTTCTCTCTACGATGTGTCTGATGTTCCCAAGAGCATCAGACATGTCACAGAGAGTATGTGTGAATGTGCATCCTTCTGCGCATGCACACTCTGCCAGGGAACCTGGAAGTGTGGGTTAAAGCCGACACATCGGCGATCTGCGTTGAAGGGGGCAGGATCGCCAGGCTGGCTTGATGTGGAGGAGACTCAGCTGCGCTCCGTGTCGGGCTTTAAATGGACGGTCTCAATGGCGGCTGTTAAAGGGCTCAGCCTCCATTTCCGTCTTGTTTAAAAGTGCCTTAGGATTCTTCAGCTCCACTGTAATGGGAGGCAGCCCAGCCCTAAGTATCAGCAGGACCAAGCCACTGGACTTACAGGTCATCCTTCTTAGCTGTTATTCTTGTTCTTCCCAGATCTTTTTCTTCGGGTGCTTTTAAACTGATGCAGAAGCAGTTTAAAAGCACCCAAAGCATTTCCCCCTCTTGAAGATCCTCCCGAGTCAGTTTCAGATGGACCCAGTGGGTTCCCCGGCCAGTGATCCACCTGCATGGAAGCCACCCACCCTGCACCATAAAGTTGCGGGAAATCACCTGATGCTCTAGGTTGGTGCCCACAACTTTATGGCATTTCCCAGGGCAATGGCTGGCTGAAAGTGGAGCTGTAGCATGGATCCACTGAGCAGACAGCTGCTCCTCTTCAGGACAGTGCCCCAGGCTTGGCCAGTCTGCTCTGCCAGCGGCACTCTGGGATGTTCCAGAGCACAACTGACAGGGATGCCCAGAAGCAGGTATAGCCTGCCCTGCCTGCACATATGGCAGGGTCACCTGGGGGTGAAGTGGGCTGTCAAGCCAGCACCAGAGCAAACCGTCCATCTAAAACCACATTTTCTCATGGGAGGATGCAGTTTTCCACATCTGGGCCCTTCTACCCTTATTCCAAGGCTTCCATTACCTGACAAGCCTGTTTCTGGTCACATGGCCCCTACTGCTCATGTCTGGGCTAATTAAAAGGGATAGGAATTTTGGTTTTGGGTTAATCTGAACCTGTCCATAATGAGCCAGTTTGGATTAATCTGAAGTAGGCTGTAAATCTGCCTGCCATTTACGGAACCTAAATTTTGGGTCCATATTTCCCCCACACCCATCGACCAGGGCAGAGGAGTTCTACTTACCAGCCTCAGAGGGCTTGATTGAAGCATCACCACCACTGCTGTGGGAGCTCCAGCAGGCTCCCTCATTGCAGCGTCCATCCTCCTCTAGAACATGCATGAACAAAATGGTCACTGGGCCATTTTGCACATGCACACAATGGTCACCACCCTTAAACACAAGAGTGGTGGCCCAAATGATATCACCGCCATTTTGGTTAAAGGCAACAGCCATGCACAAAATAGCCCCAGTGGCCATTTTGCACATGCACAATCTGGAGGATGCTGCAGTGAAGCAGTCTGTCAGAGCCCCCACAGCAGCGGTGGTGCTTCAATCAAGGCCTCTGAGGCCGGTAGGTAGCACTCCAGGGCCCCAAGGAATGGGAGAGAGGGGAAATACGGATGCTGGAGGTTGGGTTGAGGTTAAACTTTAATTCTGGGTGGCTTCCCTTTTCCAAAAGGGTGCCAATGCTGCTGGCACCATTTTTGAAAAGGGCACATATGTGCAGAATGGGCTGGTGGCCATTTTATTTATTTATTTATTTATTTATTTATTTATAATTCCATTTGTATGCCACCCCCTCTTGCTACAAGCATCTCGGGGTGGCTAACAACATTTTAAAACATATAATAAAATTAATAAAAATCAACATTTCCCAAGATTAACACCCCCACCTCCAAAACCCCAACCCACCCATCCCATCATCCTCGACAAAGACCTGGCAGAACATCCAGGTCTTATACTTTTTATGGAAAGGGGGGAGGTCAGCAGCCAGACAGACCTCCAACAGGAGGGAGTTCCACAGCTGCGGTACAGCCACCGAAAACGCCCTCCTCATGGTCAACACCCGGGGGACCTCAAGAACGGTGCCGACTGCCAAGGTCGATTCAGAATCCAGAGAGTGAGGTGGTCCTGCAGGTAGGTGAGGTCCAGGCCGTTAAGGGCTTTAAAGATCAATACCAACACCTTGAATTGGCCCTGGAAGATTATTGGCAGCCGGTGCAGAGAACGGACTACTGGAGTAATGTGCTCACATCAGCCCATCCCCTTCAGGAGATGAGCCGCCACATTCTGCATCAGCTTCAGTCTCCGGACTGTCACCAAGGGTAGCCCCATGTAGAGCACATTACAGTAGTCTAATTTTGAGGTCATAAAAGCATGAATGATCATGGCCAGGTCCGAGTCCGAGACATACGGCCTAAGCCGACGTACCAGGTGTAACTGGCAAAATGCACCCTTCGCCACAGCTGCCACCTGGACATCCAGGAGGAGCTGTGGACCAAGGAGCACCCCCAGACTACGGACCTAGGATAGCAGGGGAGGACAGACCCCATCAATGCTTAACCATTACAGTAATTCTCTCTCCTTCTCATCTGGTGAAATGCTTAACTATTACAGTGCTTAACTTTTACAATGCAATGCCACTCCTCATACACATACAATATTATTGTGTATGTATGAGGAGTGCCATTGCATTGTAATGGTTAAGCACGGCACCAGATGAGAAGTAGAGAGAATCAGCTTTTTTTAATTCTAAAGAAATTTGTTTTCCCCCTTCCCCTTCTTGGCTTGGGATGGACTGATTGCCCTGGTACCTGTAAGAAATCGGAATCTACCTGAGTACTTATCCATAGCTTTTATGGGGTTGCATTTCACTGAAGAAGAGGTTGTCCCCTAAACGCGTTTGTTCTTGTTTATAATACTGCCTTTTTATGACATTGGTTTTTATATTGTTTGTGCATACACGGTGATGCTTGGAGCATGTGTATGAGTGATCACGTTGTTTTGCCAACTATGTATGTTTGAATATTTATTTTATGCTGCCTTATGAGAAATCCTCATTGATTGAGGGTTTTTTTTATGTAACAGAGGTGTGCACCCTTGTACAGTACTGCCTATTTTAGCAAGTTATTGCATGGAATATTAAATATGCATTAGTGTTTCCCCTATCCTCTCCTTTTGGTTATGTCTGGTGGGTGTCCACTAGATGAGTGGAATTGCTGCTGAGGATCCTGTTGTTTGAGTACACCCCTCCCCCTCTTCCTCCAGCCTCAGCTGATGCTGAACAGAGTACTCAGCTGGAAAAAGGTCAGCCAATATAGGTCCCGACTCAGTGTCCAGCCAGGTCTCTGTAATACATGCAAAGATGACCGCCTGGTCCAGGATCACCTCTCAGAACCGTGGTTAACTTATTGGCAACTGACCTCGCTTTCATCAGCATCAAACCAAGGCCAGGGGCCCTCTGATCAACAATCACCTCACCACCTGATCTGGGGCTATTGATCAGGACTTATACAAAACATCTTAAACCTCCAGAAAGCTCCTTGATGATGAACATATATTCTCCTTCCCTTACTCCTACTCTCGTAAGAGAAGGAATCTCCCAAATATGTTGAAAAGCAGAAGAACATCAACAGAGTAAATGAACGACGACTTCTCAACCAGAAAACCCAATTGAGAAAACAATGTGTATATGTGACATAAGTATTTTTCAATAGAAGATAGCAACATATTCTACATGATATAACTTTTGATAGAAAGCACAGACTCTTTAGTAAGAACCACCAGTAGTTTGTAGAAAGTCTCCTTTAATTTTTCAACACATTCAAGCAAACATACTCCATAGAGTAAATGAGAAATGCCCTGCAACAGCTCTGGCTGCAAACCCAGAAGTGAACCACCCCAAAATTCCAATACAAAAGGGCTTAAGCAGCATGCCATTCGAATTTCCACCTATGTTAACTGTAGAGCAGTGACTGTGGCTCTATAATTCCAGAACCAGAAACTTGTAGAAGTTTGCAGAATTCTAACAGAAGCTTACACAGAGTTGAAGAAAAGGGAGCTGTTAAAGCATGGGTTCAAACTCTAGCCTTACAACAAAATTTGGGTCAAAAGAATGGGTTTTTACATTATGGACTGGCTAGTCTGATTAATTTATTCTAATTATTATTATCTTCTCTCTATTGGCTTCAGTGTTTACTTTAGTATATTGTGTGTCCCATTTTTATCTTCAGGAAAGTACTGCAAATACTGTATACTTCCCTTTTTTGTTGTTACTTTAGTACATGTGTCTATGGGTGATTTCAGACGTTACGGGGCCCTTTGGCCCCATACCGAAATCACCGGCTTCATTCCCCCCCGGGGTCGCCCCGTCACGCCATATCAGACGTGCCGGGGGGATCCCGGTGGGGAACCCAGGAGGGGGCGGGGCCGCGCGGCGCAACATGCAGCCGCACAGCCCTGCCCCCTCCACGCACCCCGCCGCCCGCCCTCCGAGGAGACGGGCGGGCGGCGGGGCCATTGCGGCCGCCGCGGCGGGCCGGCAGCGCCATGGCCCGGGAACCCACCGGGGATCCCCGGCCGTGGCGCGCGGCCAGACGTTACTTTTCATTGGTCCCTGCCCGAGGTCCGTTTGACCACGCTTCCCAGGACATTCCCCCGGCTAGCCCGGGAAGCGTGGTTCAAACTGACCCCATGTGGGTATTCACCGTGGCGAACATCTGGCGCCCGCCAAACAGACGTTTGAGACACGGTGACCACAGGTGGGTATTCACCGTGGTTCACCGTGATCTCGTAACGTCTGAAGACACCCTCAGTCCCCAATTTATGGTGATGAGGCACGTAATTGTATATATTAGATCTTTTTTTTGAGAAACAACCTTTATGACTCCACTCTTCCCATCCATGCAGTCACAGGCCCACTTTTCACTTTTTCAAAGGACTGGTGGAAGAAATAAACCATGTAAGAGGGGCTATATCCCAGAAGCATGAGATAGATGAGGAAACAGGTGGTCTCTGCGATAACTAAAAAGCTAATACTTGGTGCGTGCTGTTTAGGGAAGAAAACTGAGTGCCAACAGGAAAGACTAAGCCATGACTTCCACTCTACATTTAATTTAATTTATTTAAACTCACATGCTGCGGTGGCAGAGTAGAGCCACAGTGGGCTGTGAGCCCATTGAAAGACGGAGATAGTTTAATTAAGAGAGCACCTGTGACTGGGCCTGGCTGTAGCCACCCTAAAGGGGGATAAAACTGAGGAGTAGCTCACTAGGAGAGAGGCAGTCCTGGAGGTAGGGGCCAGCAGAGTTCCAATCTGAGACTTTAACTACAGGGAGCTGTCAATAAGAACCCAGAGTTAGCCAGGGCTAGAAGCCTGGTTGGAAAGACTGTGGTAGCCAGAGTAAAATGATGCTGCATGATGAAATTCTGAGTGAATAAAGCCAAAGCTGTAGCATGACCTGGGAACTCAATTTAGGCAAACGGGTTGTTTGGACTCTTGAGAGTTGTTTAGGAGTAAGGGACTTGCTGGGAAAATAGAGCCCAGACTGAGAGACTAATTAAGCAAATACGAGCAACAAAAAGGGACTGCTTGGGGAGAGACTAAGGGAAAATAAACATGTTTGAGGCAATGCTCTAGATCCTTTGGTTTATTTGGGCCCTGATCCTGCATGGACTTATTGCACATAGGTGCCCACCCTGTGACAGCAGCCTTCCCAAATCAGCTCAGGGTGGCTTACAATTAATAAAAATCCTTAAAGCACATAACCACCGCAATTCCCTCCCCAGAAACCCTACCCCTAACCCCGCCTCCAAAAATGCCCCTATCCTCTCCACCCAACTCACAACCATGTACGATGACCCAAGCATCCCTAATCCCTATCCTCAACTGCCAAATGCCTTACCAAACAAGAATGTTTTACACCACCTCCAAAAGATGTCCAGACTCAAGCAAACCGGGCTCAAGCAAACCTCCAGAGGGAGTGCCATAGAATTGGGGCAGCTACCAAGAATGCCCCCCTGCACACCCCTGTTCCATGGGCAAGAGTAACAGATGGAACCTGCATCAGGGCGCATACATGCTACATAGATTGGATTATTTTAGAGAAGAAATATCTGCAGCTGGTTTGCAGAAAGTCTAGCTTTTTCTTACACTTTTTCAATATTCTGCTAGGTTTACTGAAGGAGCAGTAGTTAAATTCTTTAATAAATTATCCACTGAAGCATATTGCCAGTTCTTATTGTTCTAGAGAGTGTTTGCTATACAATTCTACTGATTACATCACAGTCAAGAGTGCTAGAGAGTTTTAATGACAGACAACATTGTTGTGCCTGTCTTTACACTCAATAATATCATTATTTATTTTTTTCTAAAGTTAAAGATTCTGTAAATTCATTTTCACCTTTGACACTATAGAAGAAAACAGGGCATGCTTAGGAAGGCACATACTGTAGCTTGTTGACTAGAAGAACTATTCCTTTAGGCATTCCTTGAATACCCATTCCTTGAGTATTCCTTGAATATCCCCAGACATGTTCCGTATACAGTTACGATTTTGCTTGATCTATTTTCTAACTATGAGAGGTGTTTCCCCAGGTATTTTACCCTACCTTTCCTTTGGTAAATTGTTCACTGATTTTTTTTTTTCCTGACGATCAAATAATGCAGTTAAAATATGTTTTGATTTTTCTATATGTGGTGTAGTATTATGAATAGTTCCTGATTTTGTGCTAAAGTGAAATTGTTCCATAGTAATTGTAATTGTATTAGCAATTGTATATAGTGTTTAGAAAATACATTGGGACTGATCCCAAGTCCCATGGATCTCCCGTCCATGTACATGCGCTTGGTTTCTGTGAGGCACAATTTGCCCGCAATGAAGGTCCACGCAGTTTGTGCACAGCTGTGTGTACCCACAGCTGTGCATCAGATGTGCAGGGCTTGGGATCAGCCCCACTGTTATTATTTTTAGTGGAAATGCTGCAGCTATGGGTCTGTACAACTCCAAAGGGGGAGAGGCTGTTTCTGCTCCTACTCATTGGCCGTTGTTAGGTGGCAGTTACAGAATATCCATTGGGAGTGACAGTTGACCGTGTGGGGAGGGTTATAAATTAGCTCTCTGAGGGAGAGGAGCTGGAGGCAATCGCTGCCGCCATACAGTGGGGCAAGTGCAGAGAGCCACCCAGATGATTTTAGGGAAGCCAAGCAGGCTGGCTCCTATTGGAGCCAGTGTCACAGCTGGAGAGGGCTGCAGTGCCGACTGCACAAGTGCGCCCGCATGCTTTGCACTGCCCTGTCTCCCTCCATCAGCTGGAACTAAAGCCTGCCCCCAGGCAAGACATGGCCATGCGTGATGGATGCCAGCACTTGTCGCTTAAAGTCCTACAATGGAGTTTGCTGTGTGGCAGGCAGAAGGGGCCCAGTCACACAAGTCACCCTACCCTGGGCAGCCTTAATCCATGTGGGGTAAGGCTGGTCTATGATGCATCCTTAGAATTTTTATGAGAACATGTTGCAGAGCAGCCAGCTGCTCGCTCCACCCCAGGGCAGGGGGGACATCTGGAAGGCCCTGGGAACACAAAGCACTGCGTTATGTGGCTCATTTGCCCAGGGAGTGTAAGGCTTGCTAAGGTGTGGTATCCTCCCCTACCTGTCTCACATGGCCTCCTCACCCAATGAGCCTCTTCCTCGACAAACACTGTCACTACAGTAATGCAAGGCAAACTGTTTAAAGGCTTTATTGGGTTCTTTATTTTCCTCCCTTACATTTTCTTTTGTGGTTGCTTAAGTGCTTCTAATGCAAATTTATGTATTCACTCCAGGTAGCAAATGATTTCCCAAAGTACCATCCAGAGGCCTGAGTAAAAGAACCATATTTGACTGACATGCCATTATTCTAAAAATACATCTTCATTATTATTTAGGAAGCTCATGTTTACATGGAAGTATTAGAAGTAAAAGGTCAATTGTCAAACTTCAGAAAGGGGAATTGCAGTGCTTCTGTGGGGAAAAAATGTGCATCAGGAGAAACCCAGGCTAAAACTCTGAAAGCATAACTGTGTTTGAATATGACTTCTGCCAGCTCAGTTTAGACCCATCTGCACTGGATAAAAATCTCAGTTTTGTGTATATAGTTAATTAGGCAAATACTTGGTTTTTCAGAAATATTCCTAATGTAGCTAAAATAAGTATTACATTAATGGCTCCAACTAAGGAACTGTAGAGGCAAAGAGAGAGAGAGCAGTTCCTGCACAGAGGAATTTACAGTCAAAACAGAAAGAAATGGCTCAAGTATAGAAGGAGAAACAAAGGCCTAGGGAACTGAAATGACTTGCTTAAAGTGCATCAGCAGGAAAATGGCAGACCATATGAAAACCTGGTTGTAAGAGGGTGCTGTGCTTAAGTCCTTGCACCCACTGCAGCTAGTCACCTGGAGGTCAGTTAGAGTAATTTGTTTGGTTAGGTGGCTAATTAGTAGGGTTGGGACAGTAGGGCGTTGGGGTGTGTGTGTCTGCTTTGAGGTTTTTTGGTTAATAGCTTTTTTTTTTTTTAATTGATTATAATTTTATTATCAAACACAACACACATACACCAAATAAAAATAAACAATTGAACACACACATGTCAATATTGTGGGTTTTTCCCTATTGGTGTCCATTATGCCTTTTACGTTTCATACATTGTAGTTTACCAGGTAAGATTTAAATTCTTCTTGGAGGGTTTTTCCTTGGATGACTTCTATGCATGTGAACCATTTGGTTGTGAATTTCTTGGATTTGTTCTCTTGGGTGGCTGCTAGTTTTTCCATGGAGTACATGTACCACATGCGTTTCAGCCATGCCGTCTCTGAGATGTCTGTTGCGTTTTTCCAGCTCCGGGCAATGACGTTTAGTCCGGCCAGAGTCATTATTTTGCAGGTGTCCTGGTGGTGATTTAACAGCGGAATGTTTGGGTAGAGCCCCAGAAGCGCTGACTCCGGACGGAAGGGCACCTCTATCTTGGTGGCCTTTTTCATGTATGTCCAGATTATGCGCCATAGAGGTTGCACCCTGGGACAGTTCCACCAGCAGTGAAGGTACGTACCCTGTTCCCCACACCCCCTCCAACACGCACCTGGGTTTGGGCCAGCTGCCTTTTTGAATTGGTGGGGGGTTAAGTAATATCTTAGGGTTACTTTGATTTGGGTCTCTTTTACTTCTAGGGAACTGGCGCACTCATGCATGTGTTGCCAAATTGAGGTTACCTGTTTTTCATTGAAGTTTTTCCCCAGCTCCTTTTCCCATTTCTCTATACAGGGTGTTAGTTTGTCAGTCCCCATCTCGATTAATGCCCCATAGATCCTGGCTATCAACCCTTTATTTGGGCCGTGGCCAAAGACAATTTTCTCAATGTTAGTGGGGGGTCTGGCATAGTGCTGGACTTTATCTTTGGTTGTGAACAACGCTTTTAGCTGTAAGTATTGAAACGTGTTTATTTTTGCCTTCGTTTTAGTGCTCAGTTCCTGGATGGGTAGGAATCGTTCATCCTGGAACAGGTGTTCTGCTCTTAGGATTTTGCATTTGGTAAGTGTTTTGCGGAGGTCTGGGGCTAGACCAGATTGTTTTGCTTCCTGCGAATTTATAGGGGAGAATGGGGAGGCAAGAGGGGACAGCTTCAGTTTATGTAACACTTGTTGCCAATGGTGTATAGCTGTGGGTGCAAATGGGTGACTCTGTATTTCACACCTCTCACTGGTTCTATTACTGGTCAGTAGTTCCTGGAAGTCCGGTACAGCCATTATATCTTTCTCAATTTCTACCCAAGTGGTGTTAGCAGTAGGGTGGAACCAGTATTTTAGGGTTCTGAGGGATGTTGCTTTAAAGTAGCTTGTTAGGTCAGGCATATTGATCCCTCCCTTATCCTTTCTTCTAATTAAAGTTCTCTTGTTAATTCTATGTTTTTTCCCTTTCCAGATTGCTTCCATCATGGCTTGCTCGCATTGTTTAAGGAACGCTGCAGGTAAGTGTATTGGGAGGGCCATTGCCTTGTATAGGATTTTTGGTAACGCTATCATCTTAAATAGGTTAACGCAGCCTAGCCAAGAGGTTTTAAGTCTTTGCCAAGTCGCAATTTCAGACCGGATTTGATTTAGTATGCTGGGAAAGTTGGCCCTGAAGAGCTTTTCGTGGTCACTGGTGATATTTACCCCTAAGTATTTAAACTGGGATTGCGCAATTGTAAAGGGGGTCTGCCTTGCAATGTTTTGCTTTTCTTCCTTGTTTTTTGCCAGGATTAAAGCCTGGGATTTTTGGTAGTTGATTTTGTACCCTGATATTCGACTGAACTGGTCTATTAGTTGGAGGGTTTGGGGGACTGTACTTTGTGGGTGTGTAAGGTATATGAGCATGTCGTCTGCGAACAGGGAGACTTTGTGTTGGGTCTGACCTATTTGTATGCCAGTTATGTCTTGTTCCTGCCTTATTGCGCACGCTAGGAGTTCCAGGGAAATATTAAAGAGAAGGGGAGAGAGGGGGCATCCTTGCCTCGTGCCTCTAGTCGGGTAAAATGGGTTAGAAAGGTTGCCAATTATGAATAGGTGGGAGCTTGGTTTTAAATTTAAGGCTCTGATTGCTTTTAGGAAGTTCCCCTTTATGCCCATACATTCCATTACCTGGTATAAACATTCCGGCTCCGATCTGTCAAAGGCCTTCTCCGCGTCTGCTGACAGTATCAGGGTCGGGGTGCTGGTCCTACGTGCAGCTATTATGAGGTTGACTGTTCGCCTGATGTTATCTATCCCCAGCCTATTTGGAATAAAGCCTGTTTGGTCCGTGTGTATTACTTTATCAATGATTGCTGCTAATCTGTTGGCCAGTATTTTGGCGAATATCTTATAGTCGACGTTTAGCAGCGATATGGGTCTGTAGTTGCCACATTCCTCTTGGTTTCTGCCCTGTTTAGGGATAAGGGTTATCACCGCCTCATAAAAGGTTGGGGGCATCGTTTGCACCTCCATAATATTATTAAAGGTGTTAGTTAGGTGTGGAGTTAAGATGGCACTGAATGCTTGATAGAACTCTGCAGGGAGTCCATCGGGGCCGCATGCTTTATTTCTGACTAGCTCTTTTATTGTCAATTTCGTTTCTGCATTCGTAATAGGGGCATTTAGAAATTTAATCTGATCTCTGTTAAATTTGGGGATATTATATTTATTAATGAATTCTTTTATCTCTACAGGGTCCGGCTTAGATGAGGTGTACAATTTCTGGTAAAAATTAACAAACGCGTTCTGGATTTCGCTTTGGTCGGAAGTTTTTTTCCCTCCCGGGAGATTTATTACTGGGATTGAAGATTTTTTTCGCCTACTTTTTGTCATCTGGGCTAAGACTTTGCCTGGCTTGTTACAGTTTTGAAAATAAAAGCTTTTGATCTTTCTTAATTGTTGTGTGATTTTTTGTGTCTCGATTGTTTCGATTTCACTTTTTAACTTTTGGATTTCGAGTTGGGTTTTTTTGGATGGGAACGCACTATTTTCGCTTTCCAGAAGACGCAGTTGCTTATGGAGTTCTGCGTTCCTCTCCCGCCTATTCTTGTTTATCCCCGCCTTTATTGCTATAAATTTGCCTCTGACTACTGGCTTTGATGCTTCCCAAAGTGTTTGTGGGGATAGCACAGATCCCATGTTTAAATCAAAGTATTCTTTCAGGCCTGAAGCTATCTGCTCTTTTATCCCCTCGCATTTTAGTAGACCCCTGTCGAGCTGCCAAGTACGTTCGGCCCTCTGTTCAGAGGTCCCCCAGGCGAAAACGGTCAGCAGTGCATTGTGATCCGTGAATGTTGCTGGGATTACCTCGCTTTTTAGGCATCTATACAGGGAGTCTTTTTCTAATAGGATGTGATCGATTTTTGAGTATGTATTGTGCACCATGGAGTGGTAAGTATAACTCCTGGTAGAGGGGTTTAAACACCGCCAGGCATCAATCAAGTCATGTTGTGAGATCACAGCGGCTACATTTTTGTGCGTTTTCTTAAGTGGTGCCCGGGTGGAGTGGTCTAGCTCTGTCAGTGGGGAGTTAAAGTCCCCCTGCACGATGAGTAGGCCCTCTGCGTTTTGGCTAATGATGGGGGTGTATTTTTGGAAAAATTGGTGGGTCTTTTCGTTTGGGGCATAGATATTGACTAGGGTTACCTGTTGGGCGTTCAATGTGCCCTTTATTAACAGGAATCTGCCCTCCCTATCCTTCTTTGTAAAGGACAATTTGAAGCTTACTGAGCTCGAGAAGCCTATCATGACTCCTGCCTTCTTTTTCTGCCCACACGAGGCATATATATCTCCCAATCTGCGATTGGCGAATAGGTGGAGGTCTTTGTGAACCAAGTGGGTCTCTTGTAGGAAAAAAATCTCCGCTGCCTGGTCTATTATTAGGTCTGTCACCTTCCTTCTTTTAATGGGGTGGTTTAAGCCCTTAACATTTAGAGTCAGGGATTTCAGGTTAGGCTTGGCACCTTGTGTCACTGCCATGGGATTGGGTGAAGTTTCCCTGCAGCTGGGCTTTTTATTTTTTTTTCTATGTTAGACTGAGTATCTGTCCATTCTCTGAGAGGGTAACCAGGGCTTGATACTAGGGTGGTGTTTGACATGTGTTTTGGTGTAACAAACTTAATAAACCTTAACAACATTAACATATAACAAGCTAACACACTTAACAGTTTTAACATGCGAGTTGGCAACCTGTGCCCATTGGAACTATACGTTCTTTTTTTCTCAGTAATACTGAAAGATTCCTTGGGGGGCCTCTCATTTTTCTCTTTAATTTTTTTAGGTAGATAGCTACCTATGCACACACGTACACGCATTTGTGTATATGTGAGTTTCCCTTTTGCTTTTGCAATTTTTGTTCCCTTCTTCCCCCCGGCATTTCCTGTCTTTATTTTTGCCTTTGCGTCTATTTCTGTACCTTGTTTTCTATCGGGCTAGGTGGAGACTGGGGCTCCGCCTTGCCCTGTTACTTTTTGCAGTTAACATTTAATTGCGCATTAGAGTACAATGATATAAGCATCTGATAACTAAACATTATATTTGTAACCAAGAAGCTTTAGAGGTTAATAAACCTATGTATAAGAGAGACAAGTAAAAGGACCTATCTACATTAAGCTTAGCACTCATCTGTTAGTCCGGCTATCTCTAGCCTGTGCTCTGTTGCTTAGGTTTGTGTGCTTGGATGAAAATCTCCAGGTCTGCTGGGTCCTCGAAGATCTTCCTGCGGCCGTTGATTAGGATGGTCAGTTTGGCCGGGTGCCAGAGTTGAGGCTTGAGCCCTCTCTCCGTCAACTCGGTGAAATATTTGGACCAGGCTCTGCGTTTCCTCATTGTGTCAGGAGCGTAGTCTGTCTGCAGTTTGAGCTTGCTGCCCTGGTACTCCAAGCCTTGATTTTTTTTCCTCGCGGCTCCTAGAAGAGCCTCTTTATCTTTAAATTTCAAGAATTTTGCTATGATGGCTCTGGGGGGGGTCACTTTCTTTCGGTTTGGGGCGCAGCGTTCTGTGTGCCCTCTCTATTTCCACGTTATGGAGGTGTTTCAGGTCAGGGAAGTTTTGTGCAAATATTTGATGTAAAAGTTCCTGTACTCCTCCTGCCTCAGCCCCTTCCTTCACCCCCATAATGCGCAGGTTGCAGCGCCTGGACCTGTTTTCAAGGTCTTCGCATTTGTCCCTCAAGTGAGACAGAGATTCTTTTATTTTAGCCAGGTCGCTTTCAGAGTGGAGGGACTGATCTTCTAGGCTGGAGATACGTTCCTCAGCCCCCTCCAGCCGCCTGCTTAAGTTTTCTAGCTTTTTGTTTCCCTCCTCCACCGAGCCTTTTACTTTACTTATTTTCCTAGGATTTCTTGTTTATCTTTTAGGGCTACTGCCCTAGAGGCCCTTATCTTGGCCAGTATGATATCCATAGTGGCCTGGTCCCTTTCAGGGTCCCCCGGGGAGTTTGACTGGGCCGCGGCTGACATTTTATTGCTAACCGCGTGCACTTGCTGCCCTGGCTCTGCCGACTGCCTTTGTTGGTAGAACCTTGTTATTGGCCCCTTCTCCGCTGGTTTTTTAGCTGGGCCCATGCCCCGGTGTCTCCCCTGCCTGGGTCTTGGTTTTGTTTTTTATTTTATTTTTTAAAATGTTCGCCATTTTGTGCGCTTTTGCTTTGGCGCCGGGAGGAGCGGGATCTCAGCACTCCTAACAGCTGCACATGCACATTGCGCCTCTGGCTTCAATATTAAATACACTGACCTGAAGATCTTTTATTCTTGACTCAGCAGCAGCAGCCATTTTGTCCTTCAGGGTGAGAGTTTCAGCCGAGCAGGCCTCAGGAGAAGGACGCTGGGAAATTAGCTTTTTCCCCTTTTGAGAAGATTTTTTTTGCACCCTCTTGTGCCTCCGAAGTTTAGATTTCATTGGCTACCCCTTGTTGAAGGGAACATTTAGTTTTGTAGCTTTATGGGATCGTTTTAGGTATAGGCCTCACTGGAGCTCTAACCAGGCACAGCTATTCCCAGTGCATGCCCCCTGGTGGCCCCGGTTTATAGTTTTTTGCTGATTTAATTAGGGGTTTGGTTTTCAGTTCCTTATTGAAATCCATAAAAAGTAAAACCTATAAACCAATTCCATTTTTTAAAGAACTCTGCACATGAAGGGGAGGGAGATAAGAGGCCTGCTGCTTGGCAGAGCCAGTTAGACCACCTACCGCTCTGCTGCTTGCCTGCCCTTCTTGCTGCTGCAGGGGCTGGAAGCCCTTTCTTGGGCTCGCCCCTCCTCTGGGAGTTCCAGCTGCCGGGTCTTAGGTGACACTCTGCCCCTCCTCCCCTATGGTAGGAGAGGGGGCAGGACCAGGGTTTTCTCAGGACTTTCGGGCCAGGGAAGGGAGATAAGAGGCCTGATTCTTGGTGAAGCTGTAGGTGTGTGCCACAGGCCATGTGCCTAAGAGCCACTGTCAAAGAGCCCTTGGGCAGGGCCCTTAGTGGGACCAGGAGGGATGGGAGGACAGTAACATGGGTGGACAGTAATTTTGGGAGAGGGGATGGGGTGGTTTGGGGTGGGTGGGGTATGTATTGCTTGCCCTATGGGAAAGGGGGGCAATGGGACTGGGTTAGGGAGGGAAGAGTTGACTCCTTTGGTGTGAGGGAGGGGTGCAACAATTGTGAGAGTGAAGGGCATCTGGCAGTTGCAGAGGAGGATGGGGGGATTGGAGGGTGGGGTTCTTGAGGGCCTGGCAGCATGGCCTGGGGGGGTTGGGAGGGTGGACTGGGGGTGGTTGTGTCTGCAGTCATAGGGGTCATGATGGGCTGGAGGAGTTATGGTTCTTCCGGGGTGCTAATTAGATCAGTGTGATGGAGGTTTAAGCTCTTTGATGCAGGGCAAGAAGATGGGGAAGGGGTTGGTATGGCTGATGGGGAGATGTTGGGGCCACTGGTGACAAGGGTGATCAGTGCCTCCTTTATGGAGGGCAGAGTGCCAGGCTGCCTTAAGGAGATAGAGTTATGACCTCTGCTCAAAAATCCATCACTTGACGCTGACTTCCTTGCTAGCTATCAGCCTGTCTCTAATCTTCCCCTTTTAGGAAAGGTTATTGAATGGGTGATGGTTTGGCAACTTCAGGATCATATGGATTGCATTGGTTTTCTGGACCCTTCACAGTCTGGCTTTCATTCGGATTATGATATGGAGACTGTGCTTGTGGCCTTGGTCGATGACCTGCACAGTGAGTTGGACCAGGAGCATTTGACTCTGTTTATTTTGATACAACTATTGGCGCCTTTGACACGGTTGACCACGAGATATTGGTGACTCGGTTGCAGGACCAAGCTGGAGTGGAAGGTGCTTTTCTTGAATGGTTCTGCTCATTTCTGGCTGGAAGAACCGAGCGTGTGATTCTGAGTTTTTTTTCTTCATCTCCCCGAGGTCTCACCTTTGGGGTCCCACAAGGATCTATTCTGTCCCCTCTCCTGTTGAACATGTATATGCAACCTTTGGGCAAGGTCATGAGGGGATTTGGTGTTCGGTGTCATCAATATGCTGATGACACCCAACTTTACCTCTCATTTTCAGCTGACCCAGGGCTGGCAGTCTTGGTGCTTACACAGTGTCTGGTGGTAGTGGGGGACTGGATGAGGGCATGTCATCTGAAATTGAATCCTGACAAGATGGAAGTGATGTTGGTAGTCAGAGCTGGGGGCCTGGGGTTGGAGGGGACTCCCATCATTGATGGAGTTCACCCTTCTGATGCACAGGTCCGCCTGGATGCCCAGGTGGTAGCTGTGTCATGAGGAGTGCATTTTGCCAATTACATCTGGTCCGTCGGTTATGACCATATGTCTCGGACTCAAACCTGGCCACCATCACCTCAAGATTAGACTATTGCAATGCACTGTACCTGGGGCTACACATGGTGGTGGCTCAGAGGCTTCAGCTAGTGCAGAATGCAGTGGAGACAGGTCACCATGAACATACAACACCAGTTCTTCAATCGCTGCACTGGCTGCCTATAGTCTTCCAGGCCCAATTCAAGGTGTTGGTTCTCACCTATAAAGCCCTTTATGGTTTGGACCCTGCCTACCTGCAGGACCGCCTCACTCCCCAGGTTCTTGATTGGCCCCTGTGGTTGACTGGGGGCATCCTCCTCTATGTTCCCCCGTGCGTTGGGTGGCAACAATGGGGAGGGCATTCTCAGAGGGCCCTACATGGTTATGGAACTTCCTCCTGGAAGATATCTGCCTGTCCATGGACCTTCTCTCCTTCCGGAGACGATGTAAAACCTGGCTGTTTCGGCAGGTGTTTGGGGAACAGTTTGAGGGATGAGTAGGTTCAGTGGGGAGGGATAGTATTATTGGTCTGCTGTGAGTTTTAGTGTTTTTTGCTGATTTTTTCTTGTTCATGTGTTTTATCTGTTTCTGTAAGCCACCCTGAAACACATTTCGCAGGAGGGAACGGAATATAAAATGTTTATAAATAAATAAAATAAAATAAAATAAAATAGTTAGACAGTGGAGTGTGCTGGGACTCTTGACACCTGGGTTCTCAGTTACAGAGTTCAGAACAGGAGAGAGCAGAGGAGGCTGGGGGGTACTCCAAACTGAGGCTGATATCAGCTACTACAGGGAAGGGGCAGGGTGGGAACTTTTTCAATTGTTATAGGACTCTCTAATTGCAAGGTTTTAGCACCTGTCAGAATACACTAATCCTCTTCTATTGCATGAGAATACCCATGCATGACCAGGTCCCAAATGTAGTCTTTACAACAGCGGGTGTTCTCATGTACTAAAAGGGGATTAGTGCATTCTGATTGGTGCTAATCTTCACAATTAGAGAGCCGCAGCAACAATTGCAAACGTTCCCATCCCTCCCTATAGCATCTGAAAGCAGCCTGAGTCATGAATCCAATAAAAAATAAAGCAAACAGCCCCACAATGACACAAGAATAGGTGTGAAAAAACACCAATGACTGTATACATTGGTATATATACAATATACTTTCCCAATATCAATATATAGATGGATAAAAGACCAACGTATGTATACATATACACTGTGGCATGACATTGGTATTGTGGCACTGGTAACTTGAACAGACCAGGCAAAAGGAAGTGATGCCAGGCAGAGAGGTTCCAGTCTGGCTTCATGGTGCCAAGCAGCTGGTAGAACAGTAAAAGTTGCACTTTACAATTAGGCTCTGTTGTGCCATGCCACAGTCTAGACAACACACACAACCCCGCAATGCAGTCTGAAACTGCATGGAGAAATAAATGCCACCAAATGCCAGCAAGCCCAGGCCCCAGAAGTCATAAAATTAAGAAACCAGACATTCACACACACGCACACGCACACGCACACGCACACGCACACGCGACACACACACAGGGGCACCCTCTTGGCATGGCATTGCTACTGTGGTATTGGTAACTTGAACAGTCCAGGCAAGGGGAAGTGAAACCACTCAGAGAGATCTCTCTGGCCTCATGGTGCCAGGTGCCAACCAAACAGCAGGCAGAATTAGAAGCAATGGGTGATTTCAGACGTTACGCAGTTCTGATTCACCACAGTGGATTACCAGCAGGGGGGAACCGAACAACCACCTCCTGTGGTCAAAAAGAGCCCCGAACAGACATGACGGGACCGGGACCACGGCAGGCAATCGGGCCACCAGATCAGGGCCCGGGGCAGTGCAACAGACATTACGCCGATCCCGGGCCGGGCCGTGGTCAAAGCACCCAGAAGGCACTGGGGCAACTCATTATGGGTGCTTCTGTGTGTCCTTTAAATCTCCCTCCCTAGCCTGTGTTATTGTTGGTTGCCTGGCAATGACGCTGCATGCTTTGTCCCCGGCTGGGAATCATTTCCCTTGATTCTGGCCGGTGGTTGCCAGCCAGACATTACTTTTTTTTGTTTCCCATCGGGAATCTCTTTGACCACACTTTCGGAGATGGTCTGGGGGGGGAGCTCCGGAAGCGTGGTTGATTTTGACCCCATGTGGGTATTAACTGTGGTGAACATCTGGCGGCCGCTGAACAGACGTTCAGGGCGCTTCGGCCCCACTGCAGGATTGAGCGTGATCTTGTAACGTCTGAAAATACTCAATGTGGCACCCAATTATTATTATTTTAAAACTGCATGACATGGTAAAGGTAAACGTAACCCCCATCCTCCAGCATTGGAGGCCAGGCCAAACCATACCAGACTAGGACAGAGGAGGCACCCCTCCAACCCCAGAAGTTTACTTACAGATCCAGCAGCACTGTAGCACACAGCCAAATTCACCAAAGAGAATGTAGGTACAAAATGCCTGCAGCCACTTTTATTTTGCCCTGCCAGCCAATCAAAACCTTGCTATCTGGCTTGGCCAGCTAATCAAAACTTGCTATCTGGCTTACCATCACTCAAATGTCCCCTCCCATACTCCCCTCCTAATAAATATGGCACTAAGTTTCATTTCCAGAAGAAGCTCAACTATCCACCTGCCCTTCACACGTGCAGTGGTTTCCAAAGTTTCTGAAGTTTTCTGAACCTCGGTCTTCTGAACCTCGGTCTTCTGAACCTTGGTCTTCGGAACCTTGGTCTTCGGAACCTCGGACTTCCCAAACTGAATACTGTAATCTTCAGTGATTTCTGACGTTTTCCGAAGACTGAGTTACATCCCTACTTAAGCCTTAACATACGATTTCCATGTTTGTTAGTGCATGAATGCATTTCTAAGTGCCTTAACTTCTCGCTTAACCTGAAGGTTTTTTCATTATGAAATTTTGTTTTGTTTTGCACTGGAATATTGCAAGCCTGTTACCAACAGGTCTACTGACCAATTTTCTTGTAGGCCAATTTTATATTTAGAATATTTGGAGATTATAAATGACTTATTAATGGGTTTTCCTGTTGGACAACTTCTAATCTAATACAGAGACATTGGACAATACTGAAGAATATTCAGATGTTTTATTTTGCAAGATTATCAAATAAAATCCCCAAGAGAAGTCAACAATTGCATAAATGAATACTCCCATTATAGATATACAAGCAATCAGAACATATATTCTTAAAAGCATTGATCTCTCATATAATTGTCCAATATATTTGTAAATGTTATCTGTTTCTGGTCTAAAAACTACACTTGGCCTTCTATTCATTCCTTAATGATCTCAGTTATAGTTACCCTACCTTCAATGAAACCAGCTCCTGGATGGATATAGAAGTTGATCAGGTCCGGATCACAAAATAGAAAGGAGAGAGAAAAATATGGAGAAGCAAAGGCTCTCCCCTCTTTGCCATGGGTTTTTAAAAGATTTCAACTCTCCTCCAAATTCCAACCAGAATATAACTTGCTCCAATAAAATCAAATCATTCCTAACCAATGATAAGGCTAAATTCAATTGACGCACATACATACATCAATGGAAATTGCTACAATATTGCTACAATTTGCGGTTATTCTTGTTTGGGGTAAACAAGACCTTGTAAGGTGATGGTCCAGGTCACCCCATCCTAACTCATCCTGTTTATCATGCCAGATGGTACCAAGTCCTCTAATTTTATTACTCAACTTCTTCTAACTCCATCCCATTTCTCAATCTATTGCAACCTCAATCCCTACAACACTTTTCTCTACATTTCAACATGCTGTAACTTCAACATACTTCAACACACTAAAATCTTTAAAGTAAATTCTAAATATATATATCTTCTACTTCAAACAAATCACTCACTTATCAAGCAACTAAGAGAACTACCTTATCAATCAACCTTAAGCAATCACTGCACTCTATAAATGTTAATATGTGTAATATATGTGTAACTATGTGAATAACTTCCGAGGCCTCAAGCCTGAACCTATCAACTCAAGAACCTGGGCAACAAGTCTATTGGCTAATATACTGGATTGGTCTCAAGAAATATAGATTCTGTACCTGCCTTTCACTTGCCACCTCAGGCAAGTGATTTAGTCTCTCTTTGCTTTAGTTTCTTCAGCAAAGTTTGGTTTAAATCACTTCTTTTATTTATGGATAAATTGGGTGTCTTCACTTAGACACCTACCCCATCTCATCTCCAGGTGGTCTATCAATTTGAAGGTGGCTCACCAGACATGAAAGAAGAGCAGAGGTGGGGCAGACTGTTGCTTCTCTGGGGCTGCCCAACCATCAGTGCTCTGGAACATCCAGGAGAACCACCAGCAGAGTAGGCAGCCCAACCCTGGGACAGTGGCCGGAGGTGGGGCTGCCATCCATCTGCTCAGCGGATGGCTACTGCAGGGCCACTCTCAGCCAGGGATTGCCCTGGCAATGCCATAGCATTGTGAGAAAATTGGTGTGAGGGAGGGGCACTATGTGTGAGGACCATGGGCCCTGGAAGCTTCCGGGTCCATTTAAAGTGGACCCAGGAAGAACTGTAAATGGGCATACATGGGGGGTGCACACCCAGAATTGTTCCAGGGTTGTGCACCCCCACGTCTGTGTGAAGATGCCCATTGTAAAGATGAATCTGTAGATATTTGGAAAGTTCTTGGTATAAGTGTGACTGTGCCCATGTTTTATATACATTTTTGTTCCATTTGAACACATAAGATGCCACCAATTTCCTCATAAGCTTGGGGCAAGGTTAGAATAACATCAAAACACTGGAAAAGACTCCCATTGAGACTTCAATTTTATTTATTTATTTATTTATTTATTTATTTCCATAGAACCAGTAATATGTCTGGCACAGAACAGCCATGAATAGAGACAGGTCTCAGACCAGCGGTTTTATAGTCTAGAATGGACAAAGGTGGGGAGACAAAGGAAAGAGGGGGACATAGGGAATGAGACAGGAATACATGCAAAAAGCTGAGAAGCTACAGGTGCACATGCTTAACTTAGGGTGATTTCAGATGTTACGCAGTCCCGAGTCACCACAGTGGATTCCCAGTGATGGCGAGCCGCCCAACCACCCCCTTCAGTCAAAGAAGGCACTGAACAGATGTGACAGGATTGGGACCATGGCAGGAAATTGGCCCAGCAGATCATGGGCTGGGGCAGCGCAACAGGCGTGATGCCGATTCCTGGCCATGGTCAAAACACCCTGAAGGCACCGGGGAGGGGCAGGACACAGACATGGCTGGCTGAGGGCAAACAAAGCCAAAAGTGCCAAAAGGGAATGCTCACACAAGGGAAATGGGAAGGGAGGGAGAAGAGGGAGGAGAGCCTCTGGGACAGCACACACAACAGGCACAGGGAAAAAGAGCTCACAGCGGAACACACAGCACAAACACATGCCTGGGTGCACACACATGCGCATGGGAAAGGAAGGGAAGGGGGCACACAACAGGACATACAATGTACATCAGGCACAGGGGGGGGAGGAAGGGGGGTGGGAACAGGGAGTGGGGGGTGAGCCATCCCAGGGCCCGGGGCAGGACAAGGGGAATGGCAAACAGAACCCCCACAACAGCACAGCTCGCACGGGCACCCTCACAGCAACACAGGCAGTCTCGGAATGGAGGGAACCCCAGGGGCACAGCACAGTCACAGGGGGAGGCCCCACAGATCAGGGAGTGGACTGAAAAAGGTCCAGGAGGCCGACAGGGATCCCACGTGCCGGCCAGGGTGTGATGGATGGGATGGAGGTGTGACGGAGATGAGGAGCAGGACAGCCGGTCCAGCAACACACCCACCCACCTGGAGGGCACCCGGAGCCCAATCTGTGGGCCCCAGAACCACACAGTCACACAGGCACCTGGGGCGGGCACAGGTGGGAGCAAGGCCAGAGCATGAAGGACAGCGGTACCTGGGCCGCCGGGTGCCGGTACACAGTTCAGGACACAGCCACAGGAGAAGGCAGTCATGGAGGAGAACATCTGTTGCAGAGGTGGACACGGTGGGCCTGCGGACAGGGCCCAGAGCCACAGGCAGGGGCAGCGGAACCCCATGACACAGTCAGCACAGCAGCGAGCCAGGAACATCAGGGAGGGAAAGGGCAGCGACTCACGGCACCAGGGCGGAGGCGGAGCACACAACAGGGCCAATATCCAGGGCCAGGAAGGCACAGGAGGGGCCTCAGAGCCAGCTGCAGGGGGCCTCAAAGGGGCCAGGTGGCCTGCCAGGTGCAAGAAGTGTGGCCACTGAAGCATGCCCCGAAGGTACCCCAGCGCAGACATATGGTGGGCCCCCCTCCGACAGGCAGGACGTGTAGCCAGACAGGCTGCACACAGAGAGGGCAGACATGGTCTCCACAGCTGACCACCCCACATGCGAGCACCTCATCTCTGGGATGCACCCATCGGGAAAGGGACACAGGTCCAGCGCCTCCCCATGCAGTCGGCAATCGCGGGTGCTCGTCACATGGCCATAGTACCGAAGCCCGGAGCTCATACTCTTGTAGGCACCTATGAGGCTGTCTGGGCAGCTCAGAAGCAATTGCATGGCTGGAGAATGCCAAAGGTCACACAGGGCCATGGTCTCGCAGAAGGTCCAGTTATGTGGGGCACCCGGGGTGCTGGGGCCCGCGAGCCCGCGGGAAGCGTGCCCAGCCATGGTCCAGCAAGCGCCTGAGACTAAACACAATGAAAGGGGGCCCCCACAATCCCTGGAGAGATGGGAGAGGAAGCCGGGGAGCTCCAAGGCCAAGTGATAAGTCCACAGGCTGCAACATTGTATGGATACAGAGCGAGTCGTGGGATGCGGACCCAGTCCAGCTGCTGGAACAGAGAACACAGACAGGGCAGCCTACACACTAATCAGGGTGCCCAGGACAGCAGGCAGCTGATACAGAGAGGTGGGAGGTGATAACATCAGGAATGCAGCTGCTGCCTGCACACGCCCGCCTGAGGGAAGGACCAAGCGCAATGGCCCCTGCCGGGAAGTCATGTGGGGGCAGTGGGCCTCCCATGGCCTCCCCGGCCCACTGGCCCTTCAGAAGGTGGGCCTGCCAGTCTGGGGGGTGTCCAGGGTGATTCGGGGCCCCGAGGCGGGGCGCGACCGGAGGGCGGGGATACACCGGTCCCAATCTACACCAGGTGCGGCCCCAACCCACCTGGGTCACCCGTCACCATGGAGCTGGGACGGTTGGGCACCTGTGCCATGTGTGTGGAGTGAAACCACTCCCACACACACCTCCTGTGCATTCAGACTGCAGAAGTGCACCTGGCCGCTCGGCTGTGTGTGTGCATGGCCAGGAGTGCTGCAAGGGCCCGGAGGGCCCACCATGGGTGCAGGCGCTCCCTGACCCACCACAGGGACCAGCAGGTATGCTAGCCAGCCCAACTGAGCCTCCTCCATGCCCGGGACAGGGCTGCAGCAGTCCGTGAGGTGGCCGTCTGGCTCCAGTGGCAGAGGGAGACCCTGGGGTGAGCAGCCCTGTTCGCAATGCCCATAGACTGACAGGTATGGGAAATGGAGTGGGCACCAGGGGTGGTGGGCCAGGGCCCTTGCCCAATGGGATGAGACTGCCTGGAGATTGCACTTTTGGATGGACATACGCATCCTCCTGCCGCACGCAGAGCTGCTGGAGCGGCAGGCCACTCCCATGCGGGCCACTATACCCATGATCCAGTGTGTGGCCATTGGGGTCTGGGCCCTCACAACACCCGACTCCTGCTGCTCTGTCTCGCAACACTTCAGCGTTGGGGTGAGCACCATCGCTGGGATCCTGCGGAACGTCTACGAGACATTGGAGGGTGTGCTCCTGGACCGAGTGATCCTGCTGGTGGACCAGGATGCCTTGATGGCTGGTTTTGTGGCTGGGGGGTTCCCCAACTGCATAGGTGCCATGGATGGCACCCACATAGAGATCCTGTGCCCATCCGCTGGGGAGGCCTCGGAATATGTCAACAGACACGAGTACCACTCCCTGCAGCTGCAGGCAGTCGTGGACCACCAGGGTCAGTTCATAGACATTTTCATGGGCCACTCTGGTTGCAGTCATGATGCCCGGATCATGACCATCTCCCCCTTCTATGTCTGGATATACCACAGAGACTTTGTGGACATGGAGATGACCCAGATCAAGGGGGTGATGATGCCCCCCTGCATCCTGGGAGACCCTGCCTACCCACTTAGCTGCTGGCTGATGAAGGCATCTCCGGTCACCAGGAACCCAGTGGAGGCGCTCTACAATACTCACCTGTGTGCAAGCAGGACCGTGGTTGAGAGGGCCTTTGGGGCCCTCAAGCAGCTCTGGAGGAGCCTCGCGGGACAGCTTGACTACATGGTGGAAACCTCCTCCCTCATGATTGGAGTCTGCTGTGTGCTGTACAATGTGTGTGAGACCAAGGGGGCTGCCCTCCCTGTGCCCCGGCACCCTCCTGGCCCCATGCCTCTCTATGTGAATGATGAGAACCCACGGGAGTACAGATATGCAAAGCGCATCCGTGCTTCCCTAGCGAGGCGGATCATCCAGGAGGCCGAGGCATGAGGCACACACTCCCGTCTCCACCTCCCTGGGGTCCCCAGCAGTGCCCTGGGCATGCCCCTGTACAGCCACCCACCCACCCACTGGCCCGGGCCCGTGAAATGACCAAAGGAGGCAATATTTGTGCCCATACCTTTATTTCTGCATGCAGGTATATGGGTCCCTACCACCACCACCACCATCCACCTCCCTGTGCTGTGCTCCCCCCCTCAGACTGCTCTCCCCCTTCCCCTCTTCCCCCCCATACCCTACATCTCCGGAGTCTCCCCCTCGGCTGCCCTGTGTTTGCCCTCCCCATTGTCCCTCCCCTCCCACTGTCTGTGTCCCCAACTGTGTCCTGGGAGGCCTTGGTGTCCTGCCGGTTGAGCTATTGTGGGAGGGCGGCTGGGGCTGGAGGGGCTCCCCTGACTGGCAGCTCCCTCCTGAGGCCTACAGGGACTGGTAGGTGGAAGTACGGCCCCAGAAAGCATGCCAGCAGCTGGGGCGGTGGTGGAGGGGGTGGGGGTGCCACGGGGCCCGGCATGGGGGCTGGAGCAGGCAGGTTTCCCAGCCGGGCAGCTGCCATGACATAGGCACTCATAGTACCCACGTGTAGGAGCACCGAGGTACCTATGTCATGGGACTGGTCCATCTTAGCAGTGTTCCCTGATCATTCGGTCTATGGCCTGTTCCAGCCACCCGAATGTCTCCACCTGCCTGCTGTTCTTCCAGTGCTCCTGCCTCCTTTTGAGGTGCACCTCTGCCTACAGCTTTCAGTCCCTGGCCTCCACCTGCTGCACGGCACTTTCGGTGGCCGCCTTCATGCAGTCAATGGCCTCGATCATCCTCTCGCCCTGCTCCGTGGTGGAGCTACAATGTCCTCAGCTATGCTCCTCCCTGTGGCGCCGTACCCGTGCCAGGTGCTCCCGCATCCATTGGTCCAAGGGCACGTGTACGATTTGCTGCACCACAGTGGGTCGCCCTGTTGGGGTGTATGGTAGGGAATGGTTAGTCGCCCCAGATGCCCACCACCCTCTTCCGTGCCATGGGTGGGGGGCAGCGGGGGCCCCTGGCTTCCCCCTGCAGCCGGCCCCAACCCAGAGTCTGGTTTCCACGTCCTTCCTCCCCGGGCCTCCACCCCCCATGTCATCTTGCCTCACCCGGGGCCTCTGGTTGATCCTGGGGCTGCTCGCCTCCGTTCCCCTTGCCAGACTGTTGCGGGTGGTGGGGTGTGCTGTGCCTTGTGCAGATATGGGGAGGGGTGGGTGGGGTTTAGCGGTCCGTGTCCTCCAGTGGCCCCGGGCCCCTTCTTCAGGGCCTGGGGGGTTGGGGGGGTTGCTGAGGGTGGCCCCATGGCCCATGTGCCCCCTCCCCCCCTCAGGCCATCCCCCTGGTCCAGGTCCTGTTCCACTGGCCAGCTTACCCTCTATGTCAGTCTCGGAGCTCTCTGAGGCTGACCCCTCGGTGTGGCTGAGGTCCCCCTGTGTCCACCGGCTGATGGTGAGTGACCAGGGTGCTGGCCTTGGATCCTCCCCCTAGTGACCACAGCTGGGGGCTCTCAGGGCTAGCACGTGAGGGGGGCCTGCTTGTCCCTGAGGTCCTGGGGTGTTCCTCTTGGGGGGCAGGGTTCCTGGAGCAGGGGTCTTCTCCGGTGGTGGCAAGGGGAGTGGGTACCTCAGCCCATTCCCTGCCCTGGATCATGTCACTCCCCAGGAGGCATGGGGTGACTATGGACCCCTTCATGTGAAGGATGCGGTCCAGGGCATCATAGTAGGGGGCGGTCCGGGCTCTGTGCCCGGGCCGCCGGTTGTTGTCCTTGATGGCCTTGTACCACCTCTTGAGCTCCTTGGCCTTCGACCTGCACTGGACCACTGTCCTGCAATGCCCTGCCGCCTCAAGTTCCCGGATGATCTCCTTGAACACGTGCTCATTCCATTGGTTGACTGCCAACTCCAGCTGGCTCTCCAGGGTCTCCCAGATCCTGATAAAGTCCTGGGTTTCCCTGTGCCCCCATTGCCCCCCTCGATGGTACGGTCTTCTCCCGCGCATGCCCTCCAGGTCGTGGTCCTCCCCCTCCTGCTCCTCCTCTGGCCCTCCGGCCCTCTCCTCCTGGGGCTCGGGCTCTCGGGTCCGTTTCCGTGTCTGCGGATCGTAAGGGGGGGGTTGGTTACCACGTTGCCGCAGCCCCAAGTCCCCCCCTTTCCCCCCTGCCAGCCCACCCACCCTCCTTGGGGCCTCCGTGCCGCCTCCCCCACTTTGGGCCTTTACCCATTTCCAGGGTTCCTCATCCCCCGGGCCAGCAGCGGGCACCAGGTTGGTCTGTCCCGGCTTCTGCTGCTACTGCAGCTGCTGCTGTCCCTCCACCACCTCCAGGTGCAGTGCGACCACCTCCTCCTCCGCCTGCACCTCCGCTGCCTCCTCCACCTCCTCCTCCCTTGCTCTCTCTCCCACTACTCTCGTCTCCCTTCTGCCCCGCTCCATCCCTCCACGTTCCCCTGCCGCTGTGTGCCCTTTAAATCTCCCTCCCGGGCCTGTGTTGTTGCTGGTTGCCTGGCAGCAATGCTGCATGCTTTGTCCCTGACTGGGGATCGTTTTGGTTGATTCCGGCCAGTGGTTGCCATTCAGACATTTTTGTTTGTTTGTTTCCCGTTGGGAATAGCATTGACCACGCTTTCAGAGATGGTCCGGGACGGAGCTCCGGAAGTGTGGTTATTTTTGACCCCTGGTGGGGATTGACTTTGGTGAACATCTGGCGCCCCCGAAACAGACATTCAGGGTGCTTTGGCCCCACTGCGGGATTGAGTGTGGTTCACTGTGGTTGACTGTGATCTTGTAACATCTGAAAATAACTTTAGTTACAGAGGAGATGGTGATCCTAAAGGATAAGGCAGTGTACATATAGAACTGAAACAGATAGCAAAAACATCATTCACAGTTAATACCCGGTATCCTGGATAGCTTGGTGGTTATTTGGTAACTAACCAGTAACCACAGAGCTTAACTGCCAAACTAGAATAATGGATATTACTGTTTCATAGGTGGGATTTGTAGGTTGGAAGGGAGGGAGCAGAGAGTATGTGTTTGGGGCGGGAGTTCTAGGTGTAGGGGGAAGCAGCATAGAAAGGGCAAACACTGTTTAGGGTTAAATAAAGTTCTCACTATTTTTTTCTGCAGATTTTTATAAGAAATTAAAAATGGCTGTTTCCTTTTCTCTCATTTTCATAATAAGCTATCACCATGCCAGTTTTGCAGTGATCCAGTAGGCTATGTTTGCTCTAGAACTGGTTATTAAAGAAGGAGCTATTCTTTAACTGCTAACCCTGGGGCAGCTATAATATTTACAATTAGTTTGCCCTGGATCCATGGAATACAGAGCAAGGGGGATGGGTGGGTCCACACCCTCTCACCCTGATAAAATGGGGAGTGAGTCTACAGTGTAGACGTCTAGTGTAGATGTCTCTTTTCCTGTATTAAGCCCTTTGAAGTTTCTAATTCTCCTTTTTGGTGTGATTCTTTAATAGTCAGTAGGAATGAATGATTTCCGATGTTACGGGCCTCCCTTTTACCACAGTCAATTCCCTGTGGTGGAGGAGGGCCCATAACATCTGAAGGGGTTCCCGCCAGAGGTTCACCCCAGTGAGCCTCAGGCGGGAATCCGAATAACCACCATTCTGGAGGGGAGGCCAGCCTCACCTCCAGAATGGTGTTAGCTGGACCACGGTCTGGAAATTGCGGAGAGTAACGTCTGTTACCTCCGCTGAGTCCAGAGCGTGGTCCGGGCCACAATCCAGGATCGGGTACAGCGGCTGGATTGGCCGCTGCGCCCGCCCGTCTCCATGGGCAGCCGGGGGAGGGGCTGTGCCACACATCGCGCCGCACAGCCCTGCCCTCTCCCCGATCCCCAATCGGAATCAGGCCAGCACGTCTAAAGGACGGACGGCCTGATTTCTGCCCAGGATCCAAAACAGATCCCACACCATGGCAACAAGGGAGGATGGCACGTCTGAAATCACCCAATGTCACTATTGTAGGAAGAGTGGTAATACACTATCGCGTTATGGAATCTGCTAATGCAAAGCGTTAGCTGCTTTTTCTTTTTAAGAAGCTAATAAGAAAGATTCTAACATCATAAACAATGTGACAAAGCAAGATGTAACATGACCGATGCACAGAAGGAATACATCAATACTTTAAAACTTTCACTATATTGAAGCAGACCTCTAACAACTTAGTTAACAGGCAATTAAAAAAGGGCCATTGCAAAAGGGCCATTGCATTGAATGTTGAGTCAATATGTTCCAGCATTGAAATAATAAAACTATGATCACCCAAAGGAGGTGGGTTTGCTTATTTGTAGTAGTCATGTTTAGAGTACTATGGAGTTGGAAACAAGGGGTGAAAACAGACATGACACTAACCACCCTTTAACCACCCTTGGTGGTCATTTATGCATGTTTCAGGGCTGCATAGGGCAACAATACAGCCTTGCAACATGCATAAATAACTACTCAGGGTGGTTAAAGGGTGGTTAGCGTCATGTCTGTTTTCACCCAAGGTGTTCAGATGGTACCTTTTATTGGGAAAAACTACTGTTGGTAAGAATGTGCCAGCTTTTGGACCACAAAGGGTCCTTCCCCAGGCATGTAAAATGTCAAAACTCTATTTTGAAATCTATCAGCAGTACAGTTTTTAAAACAAATTACATTTCCACCCAGATAGTGCAAATTTTAAAATAAAAATATCAATCAACATATTAACAAACAATAGGAAATTGGTGGCATCTTATATGTGCAAATGGAACAAACTGAAGGGGAAAACGAAGCAAATAGATCAATATTTGGAATATACAGAAATAAAGAAATTATTCTTCATCCAAGAGTCCCAAACATGCACTGACTAGGATTCATGGATTGATAAAAATATCTAGTGAGTTGGAGCAGCAAGAGATGTAATTTGATGTCTAGAATGACTTCTGTGAAGTAAGAGATCTGTCGCTGACCATGTTCAGAAAACAATAGGTTGGAATGTACAAGGGCAACCATTCCCAAAATGTTTGTCTATTTGATCCTATACTGAGACTGAATATAATCGCGTGGACCTAGACAGCAACAAAGGACCACTAAGTTCATCAAATATTTATTAGAACCATGACCCCATCTGACCACCAGGGGCATTTTTAGACAAGACAACTAATGCGGATTAGAGAAGTCTAAAGCGTATTAAAGGTGGAATTTTCAAGATGTAAAATCGGTTTCACAAACCCATGGATTAAAATGTGTGTTTAACGTTTAAACAGTTAATGCGGATTTAAATAGTGCTTTAATCTGCATATCTGCTCGTGAAAATATTAAAAGCGGTTTACGTTAAATGCAGATTAATTCTAAATTCACAATAACACACACGTCTAAACATTAAATCCAGATTAAAATAAGAATGGTATCAATGTGCGATTAGTACTAATCTGCGATATTTGGTGCTTGTCTAAAAATGCCCCAGGTTCTGGCCCATACTATCGAATATTGCCTGGGAGGTACTCAAGTTTGGTACATACGAATTAGAGATGAACTCTAGAGCAGCAGTGAGGAACCTTAGGTCTGGGGGCCAATTGTGTCTCGTGGCAAGTTTTTATGTGACTTCTTTCCAGTTCCTGAATCTGACTCCTGAATCCAGTTCCTATCTCCAACCACTGAAAATCTGGTCTCAGGGTAAGGGAGCAAAGTGAGCATGAACACCAGGATAGGGGACAGATCCATGGCACAAATCTATGATCTGGGCCATCTTTTTCTTGAGTACACTCCTTAAGCACCCCAATTTGTAGGTGGCACATAAAGTTTTTCTAATTTTTCAAAGTGGCCCCTGAGATGGAAAAGGTTCCCTACCCCTGTTTAGAGAAACCTTGAATTTTTCAGAAGGTCAAAAAATAAAGAGCTAAGTGATTTCCCCACATGATTTGGCTGAAGGCAATATGACCCAATGACATAGCTATAGGTGGAGGTGGTGCAACTACATTGGGGCACAAAGGCTCAAGGGGGCCATTTTCCCTGGTGTAACTGCATCCCCTGCTACTGGGAGGAGAGTGTGAAGTATGGTGGGTGGGGAGGGAAGAAAGAATCCTATTTTCTGTATCATGGTCAATTCCAAACTAGCTATGCCCCTCATGCAACCTAGGAGTAAGCATTCAGCACTAGCGGAGAACATTTTATTTGGGGTAAGTTTGCTTATGTTTGAATGTTTGGAGAGTAACTTATTTGCATTTACTAGTCAAGACACTGGGGGAGGCTTAATTTTGTACGCTCTCTCGTTGAATGGATGTGGAGATTGACAGTAAAAGCTCTTTCAGCTTGGTGGTACTTTTGATTTGTACTTTATTTTTGAAAACAAACAAGCACCCTAATCTTTATATTAAAATTTTGTGATCTGGAAAGTAATATGTTTGAATTTGCTTATTATCATATCAATAGCAGCCTAATCTGTTAGCTTTTCTACAGGATAATCTGATGAATATAAAAAGCAGTTTGTTTAGGTATCTATTTAGTTTTCATATTAAAGCACCATTATCTGAAGAGTTGTATTCACTACCTAGCTTATTAAAGAGTCTCCATTTTAATCATGTAGGTCTTTCATATTAAATTGAAAAAAGTTTAATTTCTCAGGAATTTGATTTAAAATGCTGGTATGGCTTAAAACCATATTATTACTTAAATTATTTTACACTGAAAAGACACATCCTTTAAAATTAGTAGACTTCTTGTCAAGTATATGTATTATTCAAGGTGTTTTTCATTACTTGTTGATGTGTTTGTATTTATTTGATTGTGTGCCTTGGCCACTGGTAATGTGCCTCTCCATTTTCAATTAATTGTTTTATTACCATATAATACAAATATGAATGAAAATGTAAATTTATCAGTACAAAAGATCACAAGATGGTACTACATTTACATATCATTTGATGTATGTTAAAAGCAAGATACCACAGAAGAGAACTTTAGGCAGTCTGCATACCAGTATCATAATTCTGCCATTTTACATTTTTAGTAGATACTCTGCGATTTGCAGCACTTCCCCACAAAAGCTAATTTGAAGTAATCATCACAATTCTCCTTTGTAAACTGTAGAAAGTGGAATATAATTTGACTTTGAGAGATTCATCAGGAATTTGAAGAAATTTTTGACATTCATTGCAATCAGTAATGGACTCACCTGCTCTGTCTTCACAAACCTCTTCATCATTAACTTTCTCCAGTTTCCATGCTTTAGAATTATTCCTCCCATGGCCCTAGTTTTCCAAATCTAGGAACATGTCAAGCTAAGGAAAAAAATAAGAAAGGAATCAAATGAGAATGAGCCTCACAGTCTGAAATCAAAATGGCTCATTTACCCTGGGATTCATTTGTGTGATCAAGAATGTAGCACTCCTTTGAAATGACTCAAAACTGCTATTCACACCAGAAGAGGCACAACGGTGCCCAGGATAAATCATTCTTGAAAAGTATATTCTGATACGCAAACCAAGAATACATATTTCAAAAAAGGTTGGTCAATTTTTCATCATTATTTTTCATAATTTACAAAATGACATTTATCATAAAGGCAGATGTTATCTTAAGACTAGAGATCTTCATGGCTCGTATTCTGTTAATTGCAGTGGCAGGAAGGAAAATCAAACAAAATGAGGAACAGCTACACTTTCAAAAATGTCCTAATAAGAATAACATTATGGGAGCTTTACGGCACTAATATTAGGAGGGAAATATATTTTGACACTGGTTTCCCCCTAGAAATGCTTGTGATCGTTACATTTTCTTGCAACAAAACCCCATTACTAATAACACGGGAATTCTGTCTGATATTTTAAAACATGGTTGCTTAATACTGGAATGTAAAAATGTGGCAGTCTCATCTGAGGCTACCACACAGGTTTCCTTATGGTCTGACATGGAGTATGGGACTGGTTCCTGTGCTATTTATTTATTTAAATTTATAGAACACCCTATCCTGAGGACTCAAAGTGGGCTGGGATACAGAAACCCCCCTCCCCCCCACATAAATAAAAGATAAAATAAAATCAAACCCCCAGATATATACAAATAATTCTTATATAAATAAATATAATCACCCTTAAAACAAAACCACCCCCCTCCCAGAAAAAAACCTCACCCCGCTAAAGCCTAACCCTGAAAAGCCCTAACTGATCAAGCCTGTCCCCATGCAGGAGCCATTCCATACCTCTTATCATTTTTGTTGCCCTTCTCTGTACCTTTTCTATTTCTACTATATCCTTTTGGAGTTGTGCAACCAGAACTACACACAAGATTCAAGGTGTGGTCACACAATAGACTTAAATAGAAGCATTATGAAATTTTAAGTTTTATTCTCTATTCTTTTCTGAATAATTCCTAATGTTCTGTTTGCTTTCATTAACCTCTAACGCACATTGAGCTGAGGATTTCAATGTATTGTCCACAATGACACCAAGTCATTGGGTTACCACTTTTCCTGAGTGGTAACCCCTAATTTAGAACCAAGCATTGTGTACATATAGGCCCTTTTCACACAGACACTCTAACACTGATAAAATGGGTGTTACATTTTATTATACATGTTGCATGGCACCCATAGAGGACACGTGCATCCATGTATAATAAAATCTAACACCCATTTTATCAGTGTTAGAGTGTCTGTGTGAAAAGGGCCATAGTTGATCATTAATGAATATATTAAACAACATCAGTCCCAGTACAGATCACTGCAGCACTCCACTAATTACTTTTTGAATACTGAACATAGGGTATTTTCAGATGTAACGAGATCACAGTGAACCACGGTCAATACCCACATGGGGCCAAAGCGCCCTGAACGTCTGTTAAGTGGCCGCCAGATGTTCACCATGGTCTATTCCCACATGGGGTTAATTTCAACCACGCTTCCGGGGCTCCCCGCCGGACAAGCGCCGTAAGTGTGGTCAAAGAGATCCCCGGCAGGAACCAACAAAAAGTAACGTCTGGCTGGCACCCACAGCCCAGAATCCCTGGCAGGATTCCGGGCCGTGGTCAAATCGGGCGGGCACTGCGGCCGCATTGGCTGCGGCGCCCGCCCATCTCCCCAGAGGGCAGGCGGCAAGGGAGCATGGGGGGGTGGGGCCGTGCAGCCGCACATTGAACCACAAGACCCTGCCCCCTCCCCGATTCCCCGCCAGGATCAGCCGGCACGTCTGTTGGACGTGCTGGAGTGATCCCGGTGGGGAATCATTTGAGTGATTCCGGGACGGGGCGAATGCCGCCCCGTCTCATCTGAAATCACCCATAGTTAAGATAGTAGTTCTTGTGATTTAATCTATATGATGACCAGCACACGAGACAGGGCAGAAAAGTAATTAATGAAAGCCAGATAAACTATCCAGTTATTTTCTGGCTTTCATTTCCAACATTGAAATGGTCAATACCATACTTTTCCTGGTCTGACGTATTTTGGGGTGCACACTCCTATTGGGTCATTTCCCTGGGCTCAGTCCTCCTGTTGAATTTAATTGCCAAGGCTGAGCCTTGGTAAGCCCACCCACCCCCAAATTAAGTCCTGTGTTTAGGGCTTTATGGTACCTTAAACTGTGCCCAGAAATCTATTGAAAGCCAGTGCAGAATATGAAGCAGAGGTGTAGTGTGCTTCCGGTGACCATCCTCTTTCAGAAAGCAGGCCACCAAGTTCTGCACCAGATGCAACTTCTAAACTATATTCAGGTGCAGCTGCATGTAGAGTGCATTTCAATGGTATAGTCTTGAAGTTACAAAGATGTGAAACACGGTGACCCGTTCTGACTCTGATAAAAACGTTTGCAACCTTCTTACCAGATTGAGTTTGTGAAAAACACTCCTGGCCACATCCATAACCTGGAGTTCCAGATTTAATGAGGGATACAGGAGCATCCTGAGGCTTCAAATCTGAATAACTAAAGGAACTTAGTCCTCACCAATGAGGTCTAACTTCATGAATCAACTTCACAGTCTTGTCGACATTCAGACATACATCCAATCCACAGCTGCAGCCAGACACTGAGTAAGCACCAAGACTGCAGGAGCCAAATTGGATGAAAAGGATAGTTAGAGCTAGGTGTCATTAACATATTGGGTGTTTCCACACAAGACATTACCCGGCATGTGCACACATTAGCCCCACATCTGACCGCCCATCTGAAGGTGACAGCCAAATGCTTAGTTCCATGACCCACGGAGCATACATGCTCTGCCATTCACAGCGTCATGCCAGGAAATGCAGAATGTGCCATGTAAGTCAGGCCAAATAGCTCCATGGCAACTGGTAACTACATGACCCCTTCCTGTCTGAGACCACATTCACACCTGAAGGTGGTAGGGATGTGTGAACATGGTTCGGGAGTTCAGAGTTCGGACTGAACTCGGTCCATTCAGATGACCGAACCGAACGTTCGAACCCCCAAACAGTTCGGCCACGTTTGGCTGTGTTCGGGTGAGTTTGGGTGGGAAAAACGTGACTGGCAGGCCCAGGGAGGAGGGGGGCACCTGAGGAGCAGACTTCAGGAGTGCTGGCAGGCACCAGGGGTGGAGAGGCTTAGAATAGCAGCCTGCCTGCCCAATCACCATCCCTCTTTTCCTCAGACCACTGGCTTCGCAGTCTGAAATTGGCATGGGGCTAGGCTGCACGGAGCAAATGGGGCTTGTGGAAAGGTGGGCGCAGCAAGTAACAAAGGTCATTGCCCTTCCCAATCCTTCTGAGCTAGCCACTGATCCTTTCAGCAGCATTTCCAGAAGTGTCCCTTTCCCAGCAGTTTGCTTTCCTAACAATCCATTGTCATCCTCCTCCTATTTCACCCATTCCCACACATTTACCTCCCTAGCTTCATTTATTTACCTTAGATTAGATAGATTTAGGAGTTCTTTTTATTTTTTACCCCTCCCTGTGTTCTTCCTCACTCCCTCCCCCCTCCATTGAATCCTTTCCCTCTCCCTCTATATATTCCATCCCTGATTCCCTTCCCCTGTTTTGGGATTTATTTGGAGTAGGATTAGATTGATTTAGGTTTCATTTCACTTTTGTACCCCTCCCTGTGTTCTTTGTGTTCCCCCCCACAACCCCAGATAGATAGATAGATAGATAGATAGATAGATGTAGGAGTTAGCTTAGTTATAGAGATAGATATAGTGTTTAGTGATGTAGTTTTATTATTTGGCGTGTTTGTAGGACTAGGCCTTTGTATAGATATTCATATTAGATAGTATTAAATTTAGTTGCATAGGTNACGACCCCAAATATCACTCCCACAGCCTGCGACTTGCCATTTGAATTCCTCTGAGAAAGCCAGCCGGGACTGGAAGGGCTCAGATTACAATGTTGTATATATGTATGTGTATATATATATATATATATATATATATATATATATATATATATATATATATATATATAGGCTTCCTGGCCCCCGAGATTCAACTTCCGTCCCGCACCACCCTGAGTCGGCAGGTGGTGCCAGCCATGTACCGGGCTCTAAAGGCGTGGGTGAGGGAGCAGCTGGCAGGGGCTGGGGGTGCCACTGTCCACTTCACCACAGACCTGAGGTCCACCAGGAATGCCCAGCATGCCTACCTGGTTGTAACTGCACACTGGTGGCAGGACCCAGAGGCAGCTTTCGGGAGTGGCAGGAGGGGTCCCGAAGCAGTGTATAGGTGGGCCCTGCTTCAGGCGGAAGTTATGGAGTTTCCCCACACCGTTGTAAACATTGAAGCAGCCCTGACCTCCATGGTGAGGGAGTGGGTCACACCAGGTGCATCCTTCGCCAAGGGATACGTGGTGACAGACAACGCGGCGAACATACTGAGGGCAGTCCACAAGGGTGGATTCACCAGCATCACTTGCACCATGCACTTCCTTCACCTGGTAGTCAGGGACGCTCTGGGATTGGGGGAGAAGGGGATTGGGCAGGCACCCTTAGCTCCCTGATCAAGTGGGGGAGGAAGCTGGCTGGTTTTTTTAACCAGAGCATGAAGTGCTCCTCCGGGCCAAGCAAGCAGAGCAAGGCTCCCCAGTGCACCAGCTGGTGCAGGATGTATCCACCAGGTGGAACTCTACATTCCTGATGCTCGAGCAGCTTCTTGAGCAGAAAGACGCCTTGCATCAGGTGCAACTGGTGACAGAGAGTGGGGCACCTCCAGGGTATGATGGGGTGGAATGGGACATCCTGTCGCAAACAGTCTTTGTCTTGAAACTGTTACTGGCCGTGATGGAGAACATCAATTCCTCCATGACCAGAATCAGCCAGGTGACCCCTCTGATCCAGAGTGTCCTCAGGAGGCTGGAGGAGATTCTCCAGGGGAAGGATGGTGGCCCTGAGGGCAAGAAGTTGGGAGCTGAGGTGTTTGTCCTGGTGCAGCAGCTGAAGTCAGGACTGAAGAGGTGGTTTGATGAGCTACTGAAGGACGAGGAATACATGATGGCAACTATGTTGGACCCCAGGGTCAAGGGCAGTGTGGCACAGCAGAATGCAGTCTTTGGTTACTGGAAGGCTGAGCTGGTGGAGAGGGTCCAGTGGCAGAGAGGGGTCTTGAGAGTGTTTGGTGGTGGCAGCAGCAGCAGGACACACCTAGGGATGGTGGGAGTGGGAGCAGCCACCCCTTTCAGCTGCAGGGTCTATCCCTGCCCCCAGCCCGAGCAGTAGCAGCACCACCAGAAGCACTCCTATTCAGAGCAGCAGCAGCAGCAGCAGCAGCAGCAGCAGCAGCAGCTCATATGTGCAGGGCACTCTGGGCAGCATGGGCCCATGCACAGCAGGGCAGGCAGCATGGCTGAGGGCAGTGGTGGAGGTGGTGCCAAGGTGCAGTTACATGAGGGAGTGTGACAGCACCTCAGCAGTAGTGGAGAGCTACCTGGACAAGGAACCCTGCATTGAGCGTAGCAACAATCCCTTGGCCTACTGGGCCAGCAAAATGAACTTATGGCCGGCCCTGTCAAAAGTTGTCATGCCCACCAACAAGTGTCCCCAGAGAGCGGGTGTTCTCCATGGTGGGGGACATTTGCTCTCCCCACCACCTGAGACTGGGGCCCAAGTTGGTGGAGCAGTTGCTGTTCCTAAAGGTGAACCTTCCACTGCTGGGATTCCCTGAGCTTCCCCTAGACATGGATTGATGGTGCAGTGGCACATGCCATCCCATGCCAGGGGCAGTCTTGGAACGGGGTTCCTCCTCAATCTGGACTGGTGCTGCTGTGCTGAGGTGCTGTCCCTCCCTCCCAATGCCCAGCGCTCACCCTGCCTCTGTCTGTCTGTCTGTCTGTCTGTCTGTCTCTCTCTCTCTCTCTCTCATAGTAGATGGCCTCAGCCAGTCTCTCTGACTGATCTCATGATGCCGGATGGGTGAAATTGGGAAGCTGTAAGCCTGCCAGCTGGCCTCAGTCTAGGCGATCTTGGCACACCTATCTGACTGGCTCTCTCTCACACATTAGCAAGCTCAAAGCCTGCCCCAGCCCGCCAGCCTGCCTCTCATGCCATGCTGCCTGTCTGCCCACCAAAGTTGCCAAGCTCAAAGCCTGCCTCAGCCCACCTGCCTGCCTCTCATGCCCTGCTTCCTGTCTGCCTGCCCTGTCAATGCTGGGTGATGTGCCCCACTGACCTGGTAATCCTGCTGGTGATGTCTGCTGGTCCATGGGTGCTCTGCTCTGGCCAATCCAAATGTGCCCATGCAATCCTGCTGCTGCCGTCTGCTGCTGTACGGGAGCTCTTCCCTGGCAAATACTACCATCCTGGCTCCATGGGTGCTGTGCACAGGCAAGTCCTGCCAATGCTGTCTCTGCTGTGCCACGGGTTCTGTTACCAGGCAATCTAATGTGTCCTCCTGCTGTTAAAGCTGCCTCTGATGTGCCACTTCATCCAGAATCTTGCCACTCCAGCCCCAGGACCCACGGTCAGGGTTCTGGAGCCTACGTTACAGGGAGGGAGGGCTATCCATCTGCTGTATCCAGAAGCTGCCACACTATCCCCAGGACCCACCATCAGAATTCTGGGGCCTACGTTACAGGCAGGGAGGGCTGAGAGTCATACAGAGAGTCATCTTCAACTGCATCAAGAAACAGTTACTCCAGCAACCACCATCAGGGTTCTGGGGCCTACATCACAGGCAGGGAGGGCTGTCCATCCACATCATCCAGAAGCTGCCACTCTAGCCCCAGGACCCACTGTCAGGGTTCTGGGGCCATCATTCCTCTCACAGAGTCAACTGCATCAAGAAACAGCCACTCCAGCTCCAAGACCCACCATCAGGGTTCTGGGGCCTACATTACAGGCAGGGAGGACTGTCCATCTGCTGGATCAAGAAACTTCCACTCTAGCCCCAGGACACACCGTCAGGGTTCTCTGGGGCCCTGTCATTCCACTCACAGGGCACCGTCATTCCACCATCTAAAGAAGCAGCCACTACAGCCCCATGACCCACAGTCAGGGTTTTGGGGCCCTGTCATTCTGCTCATGGGGAGCTGTCATTCCATGGCATCAATAAACAGGCACTCCAGCCCCAGGACCCACCATCAGGGTTCTGGGGCCTATGTTACAGGCAGGGAGGGCTGTCATGAACTTACATCCAGAAGCTGGCTGCCACTCCTGTCCCAGGACCCAGCATCATGGAGAGAGAGAGAGAGAGAGAGAGAGAGAGAGAGAGAGAGAGAGAGAGAGAGAGAGAGAGAGAGAGAGAGAGAGAGAGAGAGAGAGAGAGAGAGAGAGAGAGAGAGACAGAGACAGAGACAGAGACAGAGACAGAGACAGAGACAGAGACAGAGAGACAGAGAGAGAGAGAGAGAGTCTCCCCACTGCTAGGAGTCACACACGATTCCACCCATGCTGGCACCTGCACTATATGGCCAGAGAGAAAGAGAGGGAGAGAGAGAGAGGCTCCCTGCTAGAACAATGGAGATGGAGGTGGAGGAGGAGGAGAGGTGTATCCAGCTGAAGCTACCACCTGCAAGAACCAGTGAAAGATCTCATCTGTGCTCATTATGTCCACATCCATCAACAAACCTACCAGAATGAGATGGAAATAACATGAAATGTATTATATGTGCCTGCCTGTGTGCCTCCCTGTACCTGCTAACCACCTGTCGCATGAATGAATGAAGTGTGCCCAACCAAGCACTAATTCTAGGGATATCATTCAACTCCCATAGGCTGTCATTCCACTGAAGCAGTCAATCCAGTCCCAAGAACCATCATCTGGGTACTGCCGCTGTTCATGCCAGACTAGCCACCAGCCACCGGCACCCACCCGCAAGTTTGCCCCCCCCAGCCTACTCCTTCACACCCACCCGCGGATGCCCACTGCCAAAAGAACCTGTCTCTCTTTCTCTCTGGCACACCCACACAGACACAGGCCCTGCCCCTCCTGGGGGGCTGTCTGCAAGTTGAGACCCTGCTGGCACATCTTGAGGCTAAGTAATACATTACATGTGCTGCTACTGTCAGGTAGGGATTGGATAAGCTGTATATACAATGAGATTCTGCCCTCTACCAGAAGCAGCACAGAGGGATAAAAGATTGGTCAGGTCAAACAAAGCTGGAAAGGTAACAAATATAACTTTTATAACAACTTTTTTAAGAACAACAACACATTACAAATTTATAAAGCAAAAAACATACATTAATATAAAAAGAACGAAAAATAAACTAGGGGTCTATGGGCCTCTCCCCAGGAAGGTGGGGGAAAGTGGTGTGCAGGACTGAGGGGCAGGCATCAAGTCCTCCTTCGGCTCAAACCCTTGTTGCCGGGCAAAGTCAAGGACCTCTGCCAAGGACACCTTCTATTTGGAGACCGACTGGCGGCACAGTTCCACGTCGGCGATCTCCACGCAGAGGTGCTCTGAGTACACCTCCACCTTGCTTTCCTGTGCCTTGAGCTCCTGGAACTGTTCCACCAGCCAGTCCTCCATTGTGACAGCTTGGAGCCTTCGCCCATCCATATATTTTTGGTTGGCCTCCATGAAGTTCTGTGTAGGCCTCTCCAATTGGGCCCGAAAAGCCCTTGCCACTTTGGACTCCTCCCAGGGGGCTGGAGACTCCTCAGCGGAGCTGGAGGGGGAAGGGGTGTGGTGGCAGTGCTTCTTCCAGGTCTTCCCCCCTTCCTGTGACCTCTGCCGGGATGGTGTTTTGGACCTGGCACCAGTGGCAGCATCATCATCATCCTCTCTGAAACAGGAACACATAAACAACACCTAAATAATATCATTCATTTATGTTGATGCCTCAAGTCCTTCCAAGAGCAACTAGAGACCCTGGCTGGCACGTGTCTGGGAGGGTGCTTTTTCTCATGCCTGGTTGCTGCAAGAGCCCCCACCCCCCTCTGGCAAACCCATACCTAAGAAACGTGTAAATCCTGCCCTTGTTGGGGTGCTAGGGATGGGAATTAGAGATCCTGGCTGGCACATGTCTGGGAGGGTGCTTTGGCTCGTGCCTGACTGCTGCAAGAGACCCTCACCCCCACCATCTCTCTCTCTGGCAGACCCATACCTAAGACACATGTAAATCCTGCCCATCCGCTGATGCCCACTGTTTCTGTTTCTGTTTCTGACTGACTAACTGCCTGTCCACCACCCACCCACCCATATGCTAATAAACAGAAATACATTTTACAAACCTGGCAGCAGTGGCACCTCCGGTGCCCTCTTCCTCCTCTGGTGAGGAGCTGACCTCTACCACCTCTGATGGTCCAAGCTGGGCCTCTTCCTCCTCCACCTTCACCTTCCTCATCTTCATTTTTCTTTTTCCATCCATTCCAAACAACCACACACACAGCCAAACCAAACACTCAGCCAAACCACACACACAGCCAAACCAAAACCAACCACCTCAACCAAACACACATGCATGCACTCAAACTACCGTTTCCTGTTTCTGGGTTCCAGTGCGATCACGGGACCAAATGATACTGATACCGATACCGATACCTAACTCCACCAAATGTTCAGCCGAACCAAATGCTGCCGAACCGAACACCGCCGAACTGAATGACTGAATTCGAATTTGGTTCCCAGACCGAACGACCGAACAACCAAACATCCGAACCACGTTCTGTTCGCATATCCCTAGAAGGTGGTGTGGTGGGGGAACTGCCATGAGCCAAAGATGCGGTGGGGGGAAGAGGGGTATGTCAGAAGTACTGCTGGTGTGAACAGGGTTCTGCAACAATTTTAGTCACAGATGACAGGACTCAAAATCCAGCCCTGTGATCCGCAAGTAAAATTGCAGCAGAACCCCATTCACACTGGCAGTAGTTCTGGCACCCCCTCCTCCCCCCCGCTACATCTTTTTCTCATGGCAGTTGCCACACCACACCACTGTCAAGTGTGAATGTGGCCTGAATAGCTATATACCAAGCAAGAAAAGGACCTTGGAGTCATTGTGGACAATACATTGAAACCTTCCACTCAAAAAACCAAACAGAATGTTAGGAATAATTTGGAAAGAGATAGAGAATAAAACTGAGACTATCATAATGCCTCTATATAGATCTATGGTATGACTGCACCTGGAGTATTGTGTGCAGTTCTGGTTGCCCCATCTCAAAAAAGACATAGTAGAACTAGAAAAGGTACAGAGAACAGCAACAAAAATTATCAAGGTATGGAACAGCTCCCGTACGAAGAGAAGGTTGATAGGCTGGGACTCTTCAGCTTGGAGAAGATATGAGTGAGAGGGAATATGATAGAGGTTTATAAAATTATGAGTGGTGTGGAACACGTAAATAGGGAGTGTTTATTTTCCCTCTCTAACAGTACTAGAACAAGGGGAAACTCCATGAAATTACAATTAACTTGTGGAATTTACTGCCAGAGGAAATGGTGAAATCCAATAGTGTAGCTAGTTTTTTAAAAATATTGGATGCATTCTTGGCAGATAAGTTCATTCATGGCTATTAGCCAAGTAGGTTTTGGGGATGTGGCCTCTTACTGTTGGGCACTGGATAAAAGGGAATGGATTGTCCATTGTGACCTGTCGGGTACTTCTCCCAGGAGAAAGAGATTGGCTGCTATTGGAGACGGGATGCTGGACTTGATGGACTGTTGGACTGACCCAGTATGGCACTATTTATGTTCTTATGGTTGTGGCCAGCCATGACAGCAGACAGATCTGCCACTACCCTAAGCAGTAGTTTTCCACCTTTTTTCATTTTCAGACCCCTAAACAATTCCAAATGGAGTTGTGGACCTCTTTGGAAATCTATTGTGTGTATAGCTGGGGTGTGTCACTTTCAGCTGGTATGTGGTGTGCAGGAGAAGCATCCTTTGCAACTGATATAGGTGCCAGCCAGGAGAGCTGGGGATGCTGGGCTCAGAGCACTTCCAACTAGGGCTTGTCACTTTCAAAGGGTGGCCGGGTGCTTCCCCACCCCCTACAGCACCTGAAAAGCTGATATGTGCTGTGGGTGGAGAGGAGAAGCAGCCCTTGAAAGTAACAAGCCCTGGCTGGGAGTGCTTGGGGGGAGAGGCTTGGGAGGAGATGGTCCATTTTCTGGGATCTGAGACATTATTTTCATAGTCATCTTCTTTCCTGGACCCTTTAGACATAGTCTGTAGGGCCCCGGGGTTTGCAGACCACAGATTTTAAACCACTGCCATAGAGGATTGCAGATCCAAAGCCCAGAGCATCCCACCAGCGATCACATTCAAGCTGGACTGCTTGCTTGGACTTTGCTGTATCCCCCCCTCACTTTTACCTCCCTCCCTCCATTACCATTCTCGTCTCATTATTGGTGCTGAATGGGGTCTGCCCTCCATTGGCCTCCCAGGTATGGAATCTGGGGGTGCACCTCAATGCACAGCTCCGCCTGGACATCCACGTGGAGGCTGTGACGAGGAGTGCTTTCTGCCAATTACATCTGGTGCAATGGCTTCGGTTGATGACAGCCTGGAAATTGCAGCTGGTGCAGAATGCGGTGGCCTGTCTCTTAGTGGGACTGGGCCGCTGGGAGCACATTACACCAGTGCTCCGTTTTCTGCACTGGCTGCCAGTAGTTTTCCAGGCCTGATTCAAGGTCTTGGCCCATAAAGGCCTAAATGGCTTTATATGCTGAGATCGCCTCACTCCCTGGGTCCTGGATAGGCCCCTGCGGTCATCCGTGGGTGCCCTGCTCGAGGTCCCCAAAATCTTCGGGGGGGGGTGCATGCAGAAGAGGGCATTCTTGGTGGTTGCACTGCGGCTGTGGAACTCCCTTCTGGTAGGGGCCCAGTTGGCCCCGAATATTCCCTCCTTTTGGAAAAGTTGTAAGACCTGGCTGTTTCGCCAGGCATTTGGTGGGGGAGATGGGCAATGGTGTGTGGAGGGGTGGGGGTCTTTGGGTTTGGTGGGTGGGATGAGTTATTTTTCCTCCCTTTTATGTGTTATTTTAAATTTGCTGATTTTAGTAATTGCAAGACGCCTCGAGCTGCCTGTGGCAGGAGGGGCAGAGTAGCAAATTTTTAAAATAAATAAATAAAAAAAGTGTGCAATTTACTCCCTGCTATCTACATTCTGTGAGTGGTATGTTGGGTTCCTGAGTCTGGGCATTGCTGACTGGTGTCCCGTCCAGTATGAACCTCCATGGTTGGCCAGGACTGTCAGGGGCTGAACCATCTTCCAGACTCAAGGGTGTGTGTGTGTGTGGGTGTTAATGGCTGTTGTGGCTTCTTGTTTCCATGGTTGCTGCAGACTATGCTTTATGGCTGCCATCTGTGCATCAGGCCAGATGAATGTCTGCCACTGTGATATGTTTCTGGAGCTGCTCTGGGGTGGAGGAAATTAATAACAGCTGCCTCTGCAACTGCAGTAGCCACACTGGGAGTTTCCCATTGGTTTTGCTCCTCATCAGTCCATGTGCATGGGTCCTCCGTGGCAGAGCCACTGGGTGTCCAGAGACCCACAGAACCAATTTGCTCATGTGAAAACACCCATTGATGGCATCTCCAAATTTATGGACAATATCACCCTGTAGGATCAAATACGAATTGAACAAGAGAGAAGACAGAATCATAGAGTTGGAAGGTCTCTTCAGAGGTCATCTAGTCCAGCCCCCCTGCTCAATGCAGGAAATCCACAGCTACAGCATCCTCAAACGAAGGCTGTCCAGCCTCTGTTTGTAAGTCGCCAGCAAAGGAGAGTCCACCACCTCCCTAGGTAATTTGTTCCACTGTTGAACAGCTCTTACCGTTAGGAAGTTCTTCCTAAATTTTATCTGAAGACTGCTTCCTTGTAATTTGATCCCATTGTTCCTAGTCTTGCCTTCAGGGGCAAGAGAGAGCAAGTCCTTGCCATCCTCTCTGTGACAGCCCTTCAGGTAGTGGAAGACCGTTATCCTGTCTTCCCTTAGTCTTCTCTAGGTTAAACATACCCAGTTCCTTCAACCTTTCCTCATAGGACTTGGTTTCCAGACCCTTGACCATCTTTGTCATTCTCCAATGAACCTGTTCCTTGCCAATGTCCTTCTTAAAGAGCAGTGCCCAGAACTGAGGTCTGACCAGCACAGAATAGGGTGTAGTTACTTCTCATGACTTGGAAACGATGCTTCTCTTAATGCAGCCTAAATTTGCATTAGCTTTTTCTGCAGCTGCATTACACTGCTGACTCATGTTCAGTTTATAATTAACTACTATCCCCAAATCCTTTTCACTCGTATTGCTGCCAAACCAGGTATCCCACATCGTGTATTTGTACATTTGATTTTTTTTTAACCTAAAACCAGAACTTTACATTTATCTATGTTGAACTTCATTTTGTTAGTTCCAGCCCAGTTTTTCCATCCTGTCAAGATCATATTGAATTTTATTTCTGTCTTATAAGGTGTTATATATCCCTCCCCTCCCAGTTTTGTGTCATCTGTAAATTTAATAAGCATTCCCTCTACTCCCGCATCCAAGTCATTAATAAAGATGTTGAACAGAACAGTACCGAACCTAGGACAAAGCCCTGAGGCACCCCACTCGACACCTCCGTCCAGATTGATGAGGAGCCTGGAGCCATTGATTAGCCCCCTTTGAGTACTGTTCTTTAACCAGCTGTAAATCCACCTAATGGTATTATTATCATCTAGCCCACATTTTACCAGCTTGTCAACAAGGATGTCATGAGGGATTTTGTCAAATGCTTTGCTGAATTCAAGGTATATTACGTCCATGGCATTCCCATGATCCACTTAACTAGTAACTTGATCAAAAAATGAGATAAGATTTGTCTAGCATGACTTATTTTTGACAAATCCATGCTGGCTTCTACTAATCACTGCATTGTTTTCTAGTTGCTTACAGAATGACAGCTTTATACTCTGTTCTAATATCTTTCCAGTTATTGATGTCAGGCTGACCAGTCTATAGTTTCCTGGATACTCCTTTTCTCTCTTTTTGAAAATAGGGACAGCATTTGCCTGTCTCCAGTTTCCCAGTACTTCACCCATTCGCCAAGAGTTCTCAGAGATGAGAGACAGAGGTTCTGAGAGTACACCAGAAAGTTTCTTCAGTTCCCTAGGATGTAATTCATCCAGGCCTGATGGCTTGAACTCCTCTAGAGTAGCTAGGTATCTTTGACCAACTCTTCCTTCCTGGCACCATTCCTACTAGTCTTGGGTATTTGTCTGTTTACATCCTTTGTGACTTGTCCCATCTTCCATTTTTTATACATGTCCTTTTTAATTCTAAAAAGCTCTTTGTGCAGTGTGGCATTCATGCTACGTTTGCCAGGTCGGACACAGGTTCCCTTTTGTGAGAAGATGAAGGCAAAATAGGAGTTGAGTAGTTTGGCCTTTTCTTTGTCACTTGTTAGCATTTCGCCACCTTCATCGAGCAGTGGACCTACCGCTTCCTTTTTCTTCCTCTTATTCCCAACATAGCTGAAGAACCCCTTTTTGTTGTTCTTAGTATCTCTCACTAGCCTCAGCTCATTCTGTGCTTTTGCCTTCCTGATACCATTCCTACTAGTCTTGGATATTTGTCTGTATACATCCTTTGTGACTTGTCCCATATTACTTTTCTTATACACGTCCTTTTTAATTCTAAAAAGCTCTTTGTGCAGTGTGGCAGAGTACAGATTTGTAGGGCTGTTGCTCTTAAGAGCACTGAGTGCCAGGCACAGTAACTCTAGTATTGGGCTTGGCAGAGCCAGCCCTGTAGAGCTATAGCAGCCTGGGTTGCAATACAGGCTGAAAGGAAGAAGTGCAGAGTCTGGCCCTTTAAGGGGAGAGAGTTGGGGCTGAGCCATGCCCACTCTCCTTGGATTAAAAGGGGGACATCCAGCAGAAGTAGGGCAGTATGCTCTGGGACTCAGAAGTGAGAACCTCCTGGATGAAGCTCTTCAAGGTCCTAAAGCCTTGCTAGACTCAAGAGGGATGCCAGGACTATGCTGCTGATACAGGTATTGAAGACAGGTGGAGTCCTGAAGGAAGCATAGTGCCTGGAAGGGACTTGTGTGAGTAACTAAGTGGCCAGAGGACCATAGGTTGTCTCTATGTAGTGGTCATGTAGCCGTGGGGGCCAAAGGGGTTACATACCTGGCATAAGTTAGCACCCTGATGGACTGTGAACAGTGTATTTATGTGAAATAGACTGTATTTGAGTTGATCCCCACTACAAACTGTTATTGGACCTCAATCCTGACATCACTCATTATCTGACACTGCCACGCTGTTATATGCAACCACATTGGTTTCTTTAGATGGCTCCCATTTTTATTTCTCATTGGAATTGTTTGCGATTGTGCCTTCAGCATCTCCTTTTTTTTAGAAACTTCCACCCAGCTTGGACTCCTTTTTCCTTTAGTTTCACTATCCATGGGATCCTACCTAGATTTCTCTGAGTTTATTAAAATCAATTTCCCTAAAGTCCAAGGTGACTATGCTCACTTTTACTTTTTCTTAAGATCATGAATTCCAACATTTCATGACCATTCCTCCTTCCCCCCCCCCCAAAAAAAGGTTCCCACTAATTTCACCTCATATATGCTTCTCTGTGTCAGGAACACGGAGCTCGGGCATGGTAAGTGCAAGAGTGATTTAGAGCAGGTTCAGGTTCCAAAATCATCATGTGGGTACAGCAGTGCAGGGTCAAAACTGGAGGGTCTCAAAAAGGGACCAACACATGGACCAGAAGATATGGCAAGCTAGGAAACAGATGGACAGGCCAGATGGACAAACAGACTGGATGGGATGAGGCAGACTGGCAGACAGATGAACTGGACAACTGAAGCAGGCTCACAAGACAGTAAAGGAAGAAGGACCAGGTTCCAAGGAGGGAGTTCAGAAGGACCAGCTTCCCGCTGGCCCAAAAGACATACCAGGAAAAGGGAGTGTAGAACCTCTCCAGAGTTCATGGAGACACCAAGAGATGACAATTGAGGCAAGGCACAGGAACCAAGAAGTGACTGTGATGATCCACCCAGCTTCCTGTGGCTGCTGACTGACCTTATAGAAAGGGCAGCAGTTAACAGGGAAGCTGGGGCATAGAGCAAGCCTGAGGATGTGTTTGGTCTGACCAGGATGGTGGAAGGATGTCATTGCTAGCTCTGGCTACAGTACCTCAGTAATGTGAAGGTACCAACGTCCACTAAGTTCAGGGCCAAAGGGTGCTGGTTCAAGGCTGGGGTTCTGACTCTCTGATCCCTGGAGGCATTTGAATTTCTCAGCAGCCAGGGGAATGGATCAAGCTGCTGTCATTTTTCCCAGCCCATGTTATATTCAAATGCCAGCAGCAGAGGAGAATGGCGTTGTCTCTCATGGTGGCTGCAATTGTAGTAGCTCCAGCTCCAGAGGTGGCTGTAGATCTTCCTCTCATTCTGGTTTATTCTTTCAAGGTATCAGATTTAAGGGGAGGGATTTGGGGACGTAATGTTCAGAGCTCTCCTCATCTCACTTTGGAGTCTTGTTATTCACAGACTTAGAGTTCGGTTTCTAAATCTGAATTTCATTTGTTTTTTTTAAAAAAACACCTAAGTGACTTTGGAGCATAAGTTTCTTTGCCATCACAGACAAGATTTTAAAAGGCACAAAGATCAGCTAGATGATGCCAAACCATCAGTGAAGCTTAGGTGCCTAGCTCCTATTTTCATCTCAAGCCTCATAAAATGCTTTGACTCTAATACTTTGCAAAACTCAACTTTTCAAATGATTTGTTTTATGCTGGTTTATGTCTGTACTAGAGCTGAAATGAGTACCCAGAAAAACGGGTATACGCAAGGAATTTCCAGTACCTGATTTCGAACCAATTCAGGTACCCGATGTCCCAGAATGTTGACTTCTGATTCTGGAATGTCAAGTTCCGGTACTGACTTTTCAACTTCTGTATTAATTTTTCAACTTGCAATACCTGTTTTCTGGTATTCTGCCTTGTAAGTTGACTTCCAGTCCCAGAATGTCTACTTCTGGTTCCAATTTTTTGAATTCTGAAATCCCAGGATGTCGACTTCTGGTCTTGATTCTTTTGTTTTGTTTTCCATGCCAATTTTTTCAGTTTTACATACTGATATACCAATTGGTAACTGGAAACTCAAAAAATTGGTACAGGAAAATACTGATTTCTTGAGTTACCAGGTACCCAATCAGTAATCAAGTAACACGTTGAGTACCTGACATGGTAGCCGAAAATACCCGCAAGTAGAAAATCAGCCACCAATTTCAGCTCTAGTCTGTACTAATGCAAAGATTTGCTTGCATGTTGATTATGAGAGACAAAAAAAATACTTGTGCAACATCAACAGGTGTTAAAGAAGGCATAGGCCTTTTTTACACGAGACACACCCACTCATGAACACACAGAAATCTGCGTACTCATGAGTGGGTGTGATCCTTATGAAGGATGCACGCGCAGTGAGTGGGGGGTGCACACTTCCACCTAACATGCATCCCCACTCACCTCCCCCACTCATCTCCACACATGGAGCAACTGGGGAAAACAGAGGTTGCTCCATGCGTGGGAGTGAGGAATCTGTGTGTGGCTATGTGCATGCCCCTCCTACCCACGGTGCATACACCAGTGCGCCCCACACCCCCACCTGGCGGTGCTGTGTAAAAACAGCCATAGTCTTTTATTAAATATGGAAATCTACCTCTTATGTAAAACAATATAGAGGCTGTTCTACTTTTCTGTACTTCCAGACATTAGTGTCAAAACTCAAGAAGCCATTTCATCCTCGGTGCTGCTCTATTGACCTCAATAAGTTCCAGAGTAATTCTTGCAGCTGTAGTTACATTGGTTTGTGTTTTCAGGGCAAACTTGATGCCTTGACAAATTACAAACAAGAACTGTAAGGGGTTTCATCAAATTCCCATGATTCTCTGTCACTGGAAGTGAGATACAGAATTAATCAATATTTTTAATCAGAAGCTGTCATAGTACATTGATGCACTTGTTTCGACAAGTGTTAGGCCTCTCTGCTATTAAAACTTGCTCTGTTGCTATTTTATCATGCCCAGTGCCACAGATTAAAGGTACTGCTTTTTGACAATATTACAGATACACAAGGTGTCATTTGTGATATCAAACCTGATTTATCTTCCTTCCCTGTAGGTGCAACTGGCTGTCTAGAAAAATATTTTTCAAGAAAAAATTGCTGTAAGTACGGATGATAATTGAAGATAACAGAGTTCTCTAGTAAGATGTAATTACCTCAAAAGGTCAAGGCCTTACAAAGCACCTTTCTGTAGTTTATTTTGGAAACTAAGCTCATTTTCCTCTGACTTTTTTCCCAATATAACTTTGGGAAGGATTTAAAACCAAAATAATGTTTTAAACAGAATGATCAAATCAACGATTCAACCATTTCAAGAAACATGGAACTTTAAGTTTACTTAGTTTTACAGGATTAGGTGAAAGTCCTTTTGGCATTGAAGTCGGGTGAAGTTTGCCCTCCCACTGAGATAACTTGACAAAGGAGCTGTCGGATGGCTTAGCAGAGTCAGCTGGAGATCCCTGAGTGGTGTGGTTCAGATGAGATTGGGAGTTCTCCTCAGTTTAAAAATTGCGCCAAGACTTGGGCAGGTTGTGGCGCGGACAATGTCTGTAGCGTCAGGAGCATAGTGAATTTCAGCAGAGCAGTCCTTGGAAGTGGAGTGGTGGAGCAAAGTCGTTGAAGCCTGGACAGTCAGGATTGGCTGTTGGTTTCAGTGCACAGCAGTACAGCGGTGAGTAAGGGCCTGTGAGGGTGGGAGGGTGGAACAGCATATCCAGAGCACTCAACCCCCCATGTCCACCCAACAGACCAGGAAACGGGCCCGAGTCCCAGAACCCCCACAGGACACCAGCAGGGGGGAGTCGGAGGAGGAGGCGACAGCACCGGAGAAGGAGGGGCCATCAGGGAGACGGAGGTACCGGAAAGCGGGACAGTGGGGAGTCCAGGAGACCCAGGACTTCATCAAGATCTGGGGGTCCCTGGAAAACCATATAGAGTTCGTGATCAGCAAGCGCAATGAGCATGTGTTCAACTAGATAGTGAGGGAAATGGGGAATGCAGAATCTCAAAGGTCGGCAGCACAGTGCCGGTCCAAGGCCAAGGAACTCAAGAGGGGGTATAAGCACATCAAGGACAATAACCAGAGATCCAGTAATGCAGTGCGGACTGTGCCCTACTATGATGCCCTAAACTGGATCCTTCACATGAAGGGATCCATCATGGACCCCCAGCTGGTAGGGAGTGCTATGGCACAGAGCCAGACATGGGAGGACGTCCCACCACCCATGGCAGCACCAGGTGCACCCACTGACACCAGCGGACCCGCATTACAAGGACCTCAGGGAGCACCAGGCCCCCATCATGGACAGGCACAGGGAGCCCATGACCACACTCGGGATTGGGCTCTGACGATGACACACTGGTCACCCTGAGCCAGTGGGTGTGAGGGGAGCACTCTGAGCAGAGCCCCAATGAGCAGCCAGCCACGGAGGACTCGAAGATGGACATAGGAGGTAGGCACAGGGTGTGGAAGGCATAGGGGCCCACAGAGACCCAGCGATGGAGCAGGGGGGATACAATAGTCAGGGAACGATACCAACCAACACCCCCCCCTTACCGCAGGCACGATTGAGGGAGAGGCCGAGGAAACAAAGGGGGAACGGGCACCAGGAGCAGTGGAACACATGGCTGAAGGTAAACGAAAGGGATGGGGCCCACCGGTTGCTGGGAGGGGGAAGAGGGTGGCAGGGACATGGGGGTAGGGACAGGGGACCCGAATGGCATGCCTCCATGGGTGTCACCACACAGGACCACTACCACTGCTACAGGAGAAAGAGGTAGAGGGGGAGCAGCACCAGCAGCAGCAGCGGGTGGGGTGAGGTGGGAGGGCGAGGAGGGGTCGGACCAATGGGTTGGCAGAGGGTGGTGGCCCAAGGGGGAGTGAATCGATCCACACACACGGCTCCCAGGGGAACGGTGGCTAAAGCTGCCGGACGGGGCACCGAGGGTGACCATGAGAGAACAGGGGAGGGGTAGTCAGTCACAGGTGCATGGAGGGAGGGAAGGGGACCCAACCACCCAATGGGAAGGGGGACGGACAGGCAGGCATCCCAGGCCCCACCCCAGCACTGGTCCAGGGGGGCACATGTGCAGCCAATGGGTGCCCGACTGAGCTAACTGAACTCATATCCTACATATCTGCTGCCATGGCAGCTGGCCCAGCCATGAGAGGAACAAGTGCCATCGGCCCAGAGGATGCAGGAACACAGGGCACCTGTGCGCTACACGCAGGAGGAGCTGGCGGCGGAGATCATGTGGACCAGCATGGAGTACGGGGAGGCAATGATTGCCTCCATTGACAGGATGGAGGCGACCACCATCAGGGCCATAGAGCAGGTGGATGGATGGGAAAGGCACCTCCTAGCCGAGATGCAGAAGAAGAGGCAGCTGGAGAGACAGGACCACACATGCCAGTTGGAAGCGACAGATCAACTGACGGAGACCATCGACTGTCGGGCCGCTGAGCACTCCCGGAAGCTCAACTGGTCTCTCGATATTGGCACCTTGCTGCTGCTTCATGCGTGCACGATGAGTGCCTACATCATGGTGGCAGCACCCCCGGGCTCAATACCGGCTGCAGCCTCACACCCACCACCCATCCCACCACCGGTGCCCATCCCACAGCAGCAGCAGGAGCCCCGACCACAGGCCCCATGGATTCGCCTCTACATCTCACTGGAGCTGATATGGCAACAGCCACCCCAGCAGGTGAAGCATCAGCCAGCCAGCCCTACACCCAGTCCACCCCCCAGCACCGGCCACAGAGGAGATCCAGGAGCCGTGGCAGAGCCAGGAAGTGGAGGAGGAGGACAACAGTGCAGGAGAGGGTGGCTCGCAGACCACTGAACTGCCTGCACAGCGACGGAGAGGTCGGCCCAGGAAGTAGGAGGGGCCGGGGGCACGGGTAAGGGGAGGGGGCTATAGAGCACAGGGGTCACTGTACACACAATAAACACAACCTTATTCACTATAACCATCGTGTCTGTCATTCATAGCTACACACGCCGGGGACCCTGAGCTCTGTGGGTGCAGCTAGGGCACTCCCGGGCACGGACATGCTGGGGGTTCCACCCCATGGACCCCAGGAGCCTCAGAATCAGGAGCCAGGTGCACTAGTCTCTGTCCTAGAGTGCAGGGATCCCCGGCCGCAGTGAGCGAGCGCCTGGCTCCTGATGCTGATCCAGGGAATGGAGTTGGGGGGGGGAGTCCCTGCTCTTCTGTGAATTCTCTTGTGCATTAGGGTGCCAAGGACAAATTCTTCCCCTTTGTTGGGATGGCTCTCTGCCTCATTGTAGCTGCTCTGCACCCCCAGTTCTCTCTATGTGGCGATCACAAAGGGAAGAGGGAGGATCTGTCCATCCTTCTAACAGAGACAGCGCTGAACAACCAACCCTCCCCCAGATGAATGGACCCCCCCCAGACCAGTATGCCCCCTGTCTGCTACCCCCTCCCAGGCTGTAGATCCAACCTGCATGGAGTGTCATTTTGTTAGAAAATTCCCCCACCGCCTCTTTCTAGGCTTGGTACACTCTCCCATTTGTGAGAATGGAGGAGCCTCTCGAAGAAGAACTTTGTTTACAAGGCAGCAACATTCTCTGCGAAGGAGGGGATGGGGGGGACTCTTTCCCCCCCCGGTATAGCAGCGCTTCAGGGCTACAACTGAGCTGTTAAAAAAGGTAGTGCCGGTGGTGCAAGAGAGACTCCTCCGGGACTCGGGAGCAGGGTTCCTGGCTCCCGTGGATGCCTCATTTGCCTGGGGCCGGCATCGCTGCCGGCCCCCTCCCAGGGCAGGGCACGGGTACAAATGCACCCTCCGCCCCGCGTCACAGTGACTACACCCCTGCAGCGGACTCTGAAGCAGGTAGTCAGAGTTACCCTAAATTCATTAATTCAATGATCTATTATTCAGCATCACGGTGTGTCAGGGACTCGCGCTCAGTGGCAGAAGGCGGCATAAACTGCTTGTGTTCAGACTGCAGACATGCCGCATCTGCAGATGCTGGCAGCAGGTAATGCAGAATCACAGAAATATCAAGGGGAAGTCGGCGGCAAGACAAATTAAGTGCTGAGTTCTCGGAATGGAATGGCGGCACAGTAACAGCTGCTGCTGCTTCAGCCCTATTTGTGAGTGCCGGCTCCATGCTGAGGAGCTGGGCCTCCATCCCTTTCCGGGTGGGTGCATTCTGGAGTTGAGCGGGTTGCTGGTGTCATGGTCTGCTGCTGAGATGGTGTCTGCTCTCTCTGTCTGTGCCTTGTCCGGCTTCCAGACCTGTCTGGCAGAGGGCGGCCCTGACCAGGCTGTGTCCTACATTCGCTGCATCCTAGGGGCCCTTGGCCACCTGCGTTCCCGTGGGGCATCGTATTACCACCTGTTGGAGCTTGGACAGCTGTCGTGGTCCCCTACAGCTGACTATGCCTTGCCCAATCCCACTGGAACTGAGCTGCTAGTGCTGTCCAAGTTGTGGTCCCGTGCCGATGTTCAGGTTGAGCTCATCGGTCCTGATCCTTTTGAGGCCTACTATCTTGTTGCCCACCACATGGCATGGATGGGCTATTGCCGGGGCATGTTACAATGGCTACACTACATTCATGTGTTGAGCCACCCTGTCCCACCCCCCTTTGTGACCCCGTGCAGCTGGCTGTAGGTCCCCCCTGGGTTATCTGTGTCCCAACTATCGCCTCTGCCGAATGCTCCCTGCACCTCCCTGGCCCTTCTGTTCTGTGAGCAGCTACATCATTCCCATTGTGGACCTGCTGCTGTCCTGGCTCCATCTGTACCCCCCATTCCGCTCGACTGTGTCGGTTTGCCTGAAGCCCTGGGATCATCTGTGTGGCACCGCTGCACCATATGTACCCATGGGGTTCGTTTCTGTGACCTTTTCCAAGGTCAGCTGTTCGCTGCTATCCGACACCTGTACTGGGGATCCCCGTGGACCTTTGGACCCCTTGCTCAGCTGGCTCCCAGCCACTGTCCATGCTCTTACCCCACCCCCGTGATGCCTTCATGACTGTTTGTGACTGGGGTTCCCTTGCTCACGCCACTCTGTATCCCCTTGTTGGGGGCGGCACCATAATCTGTCCGTGACTTGGGGCTCGCTTCCCTCGCTGGCTGTGCATTATCATCCGAGACCAGTTGTCTTCCTGTTGGGACCTGTCTCTGCCCTCCTCACTGTCTTCCTTGGATTGGTGGGTCATCCCCTGTGACCCTGCTCTGTTACCATGTGGACCCCTGTCTGTTCAGTGGCTTGTGTTGCTGTTGGAGGCCTTGGGCTGCCTGTGATGTCCCTGGGGTTTTGGGTGCCTGCTCCCGTGTCCTGCTTTGTTCTGGCCCCGTTTCCCTCCTGTTTTGTTTCCCGTTGTTGGCCTCAACCCTCCCCCCTCCCAATGTCCTTGCTGCTGTCTGTTGGGCTGCCCAGTGTGGTGTTCCCCAACCCCCCTTGTGTCCCTCTGTGTGTCTCCCCCTTGTTCCCTTTCCCTTTCACCTGTGTGTGTGCTCGCCAGCGTGTGTGTGGTTTGTGTTTGACTCTCTCTGTGGCTTTCTTCTCTCTGTTGTGTGTGTGTGGCTCGGCCATTCACCTCCCTCCTCCCCCTCCCTTCCCATTTCCCTTGCATGGGCAGTGCCCTATGGTGCTTTTGGTTTCCTTTGCCCTTGGTTGGCCATGTCTGTGTCCCACCCTGCCCTGGTGGCTTCTGGGGGTTCTTGCCACAGTTCGGGATCAGTGTCACATCTGTTGCACTATCCCGGATCATGGCCTGGCTGTCTGTTTCCTTGCCATGGTCCCACTCCTGTCATATCTGTTTATGGCCTGTCAGAACCACGGGTCAGGAATGGGTGGCTAACCATGGTTGGGGATCCACTCTGGCGACCCAGGAGGGCGGCACATCTAAAATTACACAGAGAGGAGGGTATGCATACAAGGGATGGGGACAGAACCACAGCACAGATCCATGATTTGGACTCTCCTTTTCTTGAATTCACCGATTAAGCACCCCCACCCTCAACCTCTATGTAGCCCTTGGAGGAGACATCAAGGAAGTAGCAGCAAGGGAGAGCTCCTGCTGTCCAGAGAGCTAAGCGGTGGAGAGACTGCAGTGAGAGGCAGAGGCTATAAGAGAGCTCTGCCAGCATACTAAGTCTGACAGCCTTGGAAGGCAGGTTGCCTGGACCAAAAGGAAACAAGAGGAAGAAGCAGACTTTTTAGAAAGGGAGACTGTGAGGATGCTGATGAGGTGTTGCTGAGAGGTGCTGAGAAGGACAGTCAGCAGCAAGCTCTGTGTTACTGCTTCAGCTGAGCTGCCGGAGACTGACCCACTGAGGGGGAGAGCGACGAAGCTGCTGGCGGGCAGCTAGTGGGCGAGTTTACAGTGCTGAGAGGTGAAGCGGAGGTGCGGACCTACTGCTGATGACTTCCTCCCAGAGGACTTTTAAACAAGCACACTCCGGTAAGTAAACTTGGGGAGAGCAGAGGAGCTGCTGGTGGGCAGCTAGCAGGCAAGTTTACTGTGCCAAGAGACGGAGCAGAGGGGCAGAGCTACTGCTGAGGACTTCATCCTGGAGGACTTTTAAACAAGCACACTCTGGCGAGTAAACCTGAGGAGAGCGGAGGAGCTTCTGGCGGGTGGCTAGCAGGTGAGTTTACAGTGCCAAGAGGCAGAGTGGAGGGGTGGAGCTACTGCTGAGGACTTCCTCCCGGAGGACTTTTAAACAAGCACACTCCAGCACCCATGCCGGAGGTGCACGCTGGGTCGGTGTACCTAAGGGCTGCAAGCCCTTGTGCGTGTGGCCTTAGGCACTGGCAGGGAGCAAGGGCCCACCACTTGATTTATTTTATCTTACTCCTGTCCCTTAGAGCTAAAGGCGAGTCCTGGTGGGTATTGGTATTATTCCCATGGAGCTGAGATTCCATGCCACACACTCTCATCCCAATCTCACCACTGAGTTAGCACAGGCTGAGAGCTTTGGCTCCGTGCCAAAAACTCCCGCCCCTACTCAATCTAAGCTGACCCGCTTTTTTTCCCCTCCTGATCCACCTAGAGCTGATTCAGGCACTCTGATAGACCCCCCTGTTTCTCGACCCGTATTTCCCATCTACATTTCTCCCCAAGGACTGGTGGATTCTCCCATTTGGCTGGCCAATTTTTTCCATCAATTTGTAGCCTTTAGCCACAAGTTCAATGACTACTTGATCCGGCAGGAACTTGATTGGGATACCAAGTTTAAAGAGGTAGAGGAGAAGCTATTGGACACCAACGAGCTTCTCTTCTCCATGAAGGTGTTGGTGGGGGGACTGGCTCGAATTTAATAAGATGGTTGCCACGCTTCACCCACCTGTAGATGCTAACAAGGTCCCAAAGAGGGTGGATACCACTACTTAGATGGAGTCCCTTTCTCCCCTGATTTGTAAGAACCAACTTGATAAGGCCTTCCCCTCTCTTTCTGTTGACCATGTCATGCCTTTAGTACTCTCTCCAGGGGGTTCTTTACCCCGGGCTCCAGAGACCTCCCAGCAGGGGATAGGGAGGTTCTTTCCCTCTTGTCATTCCACTCTTAATATCCAGTCTCCTCAAGTGATGGGTTCAAATCTTATTGCAGATTCTAGGCCTTCCAACTTTCCGGTAGCTCCTATGGGAAAAGATGTTCTTGATTTGGGACTGACCAAACAGCTTTTAGAGGGGCGGTCTTGTAGTCATCAGCCCAATCAAATGAACCTTATGAGCTCTGACTTAATTACCTTAACTTCTGCTGCTCTCAACTACTCCTGTTATACATCGCTCCCAGTCTGGCCGCAAGACATTAGGATATGATGGGTCCCTAGTATTATTTTTCATTTTAATACAAGAAAGTTTAGGTTCTTGAGAAGAGCGGTCTTGGATTTGGATGCGCTGTTAAATTTTGTTCGCTTCTCTATGGGTTTAACTCTTACCTCAGACCAGATTATAGATACGATTCCCTTTTTGAATAGGGGTTGTTTCCAGAGATGGGAGATTATACTTAGGGAAGGGTCCACTCCTGCTGAGTTATGGCGGCGGAGGCAGTTAAAAGCCTCAGGGACCTTTATTTCGAGAGTGGAAAATACTCTAGCTCGTGCAATTTTCCATTCCCCTATGTAGGGCTCTTTTTTGCCTAACTCCCCTGACCCTCTTCTATGTGTGTGCTCTCCTCTTGAGGGTCCATTGGAATGGGAAACTGTGGATATCACAGGTTACCTTTGGAGCCCTGGTTTGCCTGAGATAGACCCTCAGAACGTACCAGGATTACTATGCCCCTTGTCCCTTTGAGCGGGCAACTCAGATTTCTACGGGTGGAGTAGGGAGGTTGCTTCCTTTTCAGCTTATTTCTGAGAGTACAGACTTTAACCAATCCCCCAGGGGTTCATACCATGCTGACTTTCCCCTGGAGGATGATTTACCAGAAGCTGACTTAGCTCTCGCTCTCACCTTAGGCAACAGGAGCCGCTCCTGTGAGGCCCCTGCTCATACCCTCCATTGACAACAAATATCCCATGGCCCTTCAATCCAATGTATATCTTGGGATATTGAAGGTATTAGGGCTAGCCTTATGGACAAGGACTGGATGGATTTTATCTCTGCCTATGATATTATCTGACTCCAGGAGACATGGTTCCCAGTGAGAGTGACAGGCTTCTCTAATTTGGATGATTTCCAAGTCTATGATGTCCCAGGCTATAAGCTCTCCAAGAAAGGTCACTGCTCTGGTGCTCTAATTACACTAGTTTCAGTTCAGATCCTCCCAACCATCAGACAGATTTTTGTTGACATCAGGAACTGTTTAGTCCTCTATATTAGAAGTGTAAGGAGTGGAAATCTTCTGGTCATCAATATATATATTCCCCACTGAGTCCTCTGCTTATTATGTAGTCTCTATATGGGAGCAACTGACCAATATTTTTGATAAGCTTGCACAGGGTTTTCCAGAGACTCCAATTCTTCTTGTGGGGAACTTTAATGCAAGAACTAGCAATCCCTGTGAGGACAATATTGATTACCACCTCCAAGCCCACTCCATGATCCCCTCACAAGGGTCTTTGGATCTGGGTACTAACTCTCATGGTAGGAAGTTAACAAGATTAATTTCAGAGCAGGGCCTGAAATTAATTTCAATGGAAGGCCACCTTCAGTTCATTTTGGCCAATTTACTTATGAATCCAACTAGGCTCTAGCGTCATGGATTATGTCCTGATTTCCCCGACCTTCTATTCCCTTATTATAGATTTGAAGGGTTTGGTGAGGCTGGAGGGAAATCATTACCCTCTCCATTTAAATCTCCTGTGAGCGATTCAGCACAACATTTATGCCCATTCTTTATCATCCTCTCCATTCCAGCCACGTATTCCAGTGAAATGGTCACCTACAGTTTCAATCCTAATTTCGGAGCTTCTTTACTTCCTGGAACTCCTGGTCCTCTGAGAGGCTACTCTCAAGGCTAAGAGTTATGATTTAGTACCCTCCTTGTTGGAATCGATTGTAGAGCATCTGATTCCATTCATTACCAGGAGGGTATCTGCTCTTGACTAGGGCTGTAGTGGAATATCGTAGCGGTAGCTATTTCCGGCGGAAACAGTGTTTCCGCAATTAGTGGAACGGCATGGCAGAGGCTTTCATTCCGCGGTTTCATTCCGCGGTTCCGCGGTTCTGCTTATTTAATTCCGCAACTTAGTGGAATCATGGAAACATGACATTTTCGCTATTTCCGCAATTCCGCCAGCGCCAAAAAATAGCGGAATAGCGGTTTTCCGCGATTTCCGCAATTTTTCCACAATTTTTCCGCAATTCCGCGATTTGCAGAATTCCGGCGGAATTAGCGGAATATCCGCAGAAAAGTCGCGGAGTGGCGCGGGCAGTTCCGAAATGGCGGAACGCAATCGTGGCGCGGTAAAAGCTGCTGCTGCATCAGCCCTACTCTTGACGCTGTAAGGGGAGCTAGCAGAAATGCTTGACAATCATGACTGCAAATTAGCTAAGCAAGATCTGGTTAGAGCCAGGAAAGTATGGGCTAGGCACCACAACTCCCTAGATTGGGAGCTGTTTGTTGCTAAAAGGAGGACATATTTTGCCCTGCTTCAGGCTAAGAAAGTCTCTAGAGCTTCGCAGACCTAGGCTGAACTTCAAGTTGCAGCTAACCCAAAATGCAACTAAATTTTGGAGGATACTGAACTCTGTGCATAATAAAGTCGGGATCCCTCGATCAGGGCAAGTCAGTGAGGAAGAATGGGTTGCTTTTTATAGCAATTTATATCTTGACCCTGGCTTCGAAGCCTTTGAGCTCTCTGAAAGGGCCCCGTTTTTCTCTTTGGATCAGAGTGAGGGTGCCCAAGCTCCTGTGTTTCCTTTGATGGTTAGAGAGAATCAAATCTACGAGTTTATTGGTAAACTCTGCTCAGGCAAAGCGCCAGGTTTAGATTGCATTCCACTCTAATTGTTTATAGACAATGTAGGATGGTAGATACCGGTTCTTGCCAAGTTTTTTTCAGCAATAAATATTACTAATTCTCTCCCAAATGCATGGACAACAGCTATTATTATCCCTATCTTTAAAAAGGGAAGCCCTGCACACCCTGCCTGCTACAGATCTATTAGTCTCCTTTCGGTGTTTAGCAAGCTGTATGCGCGTGTACTTTTGTCTTTCCTTGAGGAGTGAGTACGATCCTGCTCCTTGTTAGCAGAATAGTAGGCAGGCTTAACAGCAGGCTGCTCTACACTGAATCACTGCTTTACCTTGGCATATTTAATAGATAAATACTTGCGTATCAGAAGAGCCAATCTATTTGTGGTGTTTATTGACCTAACCAAGGCCTTTGACTAGGTCCCCAGGAGACTTTTGTGGCAAAAGGTAACTGCTATGGGGATCGATTCAGGCCTTCTACAGCTTATTATCTTGCTACATAGGAATTCTAAGGCGGTGGTTAGAATTGGACCAGGAGGGCAGACTACCACTGCCTTTCCTTCACAGCAAGGGGTTTGACAGGGGTGCCTTTTGGCCCTGATACTTTTTAACCTTTTCATTAATGATCTAGTGACCAGGGTTGTAAAGAGTCATAATACCACCACCACCCCGAAGATCCAGACGAGACCTATATTGATCCTGTATGCGGAGGATGTGGTCTTGGTATCTCAAACCAAGCAGGGTCTGCAACAATGCCTTGATGCCCTTCATCTTTTCTGTGTTCAAAACTTTATGGCAGTGAATGTATCTAAGCCTAAAACTATTTCTTTTGGCACGCCCCGCTCAAACCATACTTGGAAAGTAGGTTCTCAAACTTCTCCAGGTTGCTAATTTTCCATATTTGGGGATAGTTTTTTTTCACCACTCAGTCCTGGAGGGCTAACCAAATCTCTTGGGCTGCTAAGGCTTCGCAAGCTACTATAGCGATACTAAGATTGTTAGACTCTGCTCCTGGCTCCTCAGATCTAGTAATGGATGTTTACAGAGCTAAAGTGCTGTCTCAACTTCTGTATGGGATGGAGCTCACATTTTATGAGTTCCAACCCAGGTGGGAGGTTTCTCAACATAAATTCTTGTGGAGTATCCTCTGAGCCCCTAGGGCAATGCCTCTTTCCATGCTTAGGCTGGAAAAGGGATTTTCATCCCTACAATCTCAATGCAACCTTGGCGCCCTACAGTTTGCGCGTAAGGTATCACAAGGGAAAGCTTCCCCCTTGGCGGTTTTATGCTATATGGAGCAAAAATTGCACCAAGGCAGTGTGGAATATAAGTGGGGGAAGGCCCTTAAGAGTCTGACCGAAACTTTGTTCCCTCCCTCTTGTTCCTTCAATGGAATAGAAGGTAATTTATCTGCGGCTGAGCTTAAACAGGAAGTTAATCCTGCTGTTGAGAGAGATGATTTGCAAACTGGTGCTTTATCTAGGATTGCACCATTTTATGCACAGGTTAAGTTCATCTCTACCCCAGAATATTATCTCCTGCACTTAGTTGATCCAAATCTGAGGAGATTGTTTACCCTTTTTCATTTTTACCTGCTGGAGATGGCAGTTGTTAAGAGCAGAAGAGTCCAAATTCCCTTTTTAAAAAGATTTTGTGATTGTATTATGAAGGAAATAGAGACGGTCCAGCATGTCCTCCTTTCCTGTCTACTTCACAATGATCTTAGGGAAATTTGGATAACGCCACTGCTTTTGAATTCTTCTTTTTCTCCGGAGGTGCAAATGAAAAGTTTGCTTTCTTCTGTAAGTCTGGATACAATTAAAGTGGTGGCCTTTTTTTTTTTAGAGGAGTTGAAAGTTTGGGAAGCAGCTAAAGTGTGAACTTGACAAGAACTTGCTTGGCCTCTATTATGCTCTCTCTGTCTTTTCTGCTAGAACACTTCCCCATATTTAAGGGGGTTATTTTATCTTATCTTATTTCATTTCCATTACATTTAAATTATTTTTCTTCTTATTCTTATTATTTTATTTTAGAATTTTGATTTTAGCTATTATTATTATTATTATAATATTACGATTTTTACTATGTAACAATTATACTGCAATAATGTTTTTATGTTGGATGGATGTTATAGCAGATTGCTGGAAACAATAAACTGAAACTGATGTGGCCCTTGGAGCTCATACTAATTTTCAATGTGACCCCGGGGACAGAAAAGGTTCCCCACCCCTGATCTAGAGCTTCAGCTCCAAGGTTCCCTCAGAATAACAGCCCTAACTCCAGTCAAGTTAAATATTTTGGAAAAATTGTTTGGTTATCCTGCATGACAGGATACTTGTTTCAGGACTTTAGGGAACGGTTTCTAAATCCCTTTTGATGTGGAACATGTTCCTCTGCAGTCTACCAGTCTAGTCTCTATCAGAGGCTTGGAACATACAAGTTGATCGGGTTAAAATTTCTAAGGAAGTATGTTAGGGTTAGGGTTGTTGGCACCTTCGTTGATCCACCGTTCAGAAATTTGAGGGTATCTCCCCTTGGTATTGTTCTCAAGAAGGCACATGGGGAGTTTAGATTACATCACTTGTCATACCCCAAGGGTGGGTCAGTGAACGATTAATCTTTAGGGATGGGCGAAAGCGGTTCGGAAGTTCGGAGTTCGGCCCGAACTCGGCCTGTTCGGACAACTGAATCCGAACCTGAATTTGAACACGAACTGGCCGAACCGAACTCAGTTCCGAACGTCGAAATGACCGAACAGTTTGGTCAGTTCGGATCGTGTTCGGGTGGCAAAAAAGGTTCACTGGAAGGTCGAACGTGACGGGGAGGGGTAGTACTAGTCACTGAGGAGCAGACTTCGAGGCACCAGGGTTGGAAAGGCTTGCAAGAAATGAAACTATCTGCCTTCCCCCTTCCCAACACCTTCTGAGCTAGTCACTGTTCCTGAACAGCAGGCGTTGAGTAGGATTATTAGATTGCTTTAAGTTTCATTTCAGTTTTGTACTGAAATGAAACTTAAACCTTAAACTGAAATCTTTTGTTTGTGATTCCCCCCCCCCATCCCATATATATAGAGATAGAGAGATATAGATATAGAGAGATAGATAGATAGGTTAGGGATAGTAGTTGTAGGAGCTAGCTTAGTGATAGAGATAGCGTTAGTGATTTAGTTTTAGTGTTTGTAGGAGTAGGCCTGTGTACTTATTAGATAATCCATTTAGTTCATAGCATTTAGAATAGTTAATAGCAGTTAGATTTAGTGTAGATAGATATATATAATATTAGATTAAAAAAATAAATTAAAAAACCCCATATAAAAACAAAAAAACCAAATAAAAAACAAAAGAAAACCATATAAAACCCAATAAAAAACCAAAAAACCATATAAAAAACAAAAAAACCACCCATAACATTTCCCGAACGGCCGAACCGAACGGCCGAACCCGAACCCGGTGAACTAACTGAACTGCCGAACCGAACGGACGAACTGAACGCAGCCGAACCGAACGGCCGAACCCGAACCGTGATCTGTTCGCCCATCCCTATTAATCTTGCTATCTGAACAGTTTGGTATTCTTCATTTGCTTGGTTGTGCAAATGGTGAGGAGTTGTGGTCAAGGAACCCTACTGGCTAAGCGTAATATTAAAACTGCTTTCCAGCTCCTTCCTGTTAAGCCGGGTGGCTTAACAACTCTTTCTTGGAGAAGTCCTTTGAAAGTGTCCGAAGTACCACTCTGGGAAATTTTCAGAGTGGATGGGGGCAAAATGCTTGCTCCACTTCCTCCCCCACCAAGTCTGAAACCTTCCTAGTGGTTCTCAGGCCACTTGCAAAGGGTCCCCTCAGGGTCTGGGGCCTGGGCTTAACTGAGCTCCCTCAATCCATGGTAGCAACACCCCTGCAGTGTGCAGTGAGTGGGTTGTACACGTTTCACATTTTTTTAGATGAATTTTTGTTTGTGGGGCTCTATGACACCCTAGAATGTGCTCACCTATTGTCAACCTTCCAAGCTGTAGCTACAGAGTTAGGTGTCTCTTTGGCTGATGAAAAAACTGAGGGCCCAGTACCAGTTATCACTTATTTGTGCATAGAGCTGGATACATTTGTAGGTTGTTCTAGGCTTCCTAATAGCAAGTCGAGACCCCTTGAGCAGTAGATTGCAAAAGTGATATCTTTAAAAAAAGGTTGTACTGCTGAGCTGAAATCCCTGCTAGGATCATTGAATTTCGTGTGTAAGGTGGTCGCACTGGGGCGTGTCTTTTTAGTAGGATTGTATAGAGCTTTGTCTGGGTTTTATGCCCTACATCATTGGGTCAGGATTAACAATGAGATGTGGGAGGGTTAGCAGTGTGCCTTAATTTTCTGACTGTTTTTAATGGTGTATCTTTTTGGAGGAGGAAATTGCAGCTTAAGGCTGATTTACAGGTTCATTCTGATGCTGTTAGTGCTTTTGGTTTTGGTGTGTTCAGTAGAGGGGCATGGTGTCATGAATTATGACCATCTGATTGAGAGGAATCTGGCATTTTAAGGGACTTGGCATTCTTGGAGTTTTCCCCTCTTTTAGTCACGGACCGGTTAGGGGTGAAATAGAAAGCGGCAGCAGCAGTTCTTTTTGTCAGACATGTTCAATCCGACACTGCCTTCATGTACATGGCAAACTCCACTGAAGCAGTGGCACTCTGTTGATATCCCCACAGATATCTCTGTTGATATCCCCACTCTCATCCTTGGTGACTTCAACATTCATGTTGATGACCCATCTCAGCCCTCAGTCTCTCGCTTCCTCTCCCTAGCCTCCTCCTTCAACCTCCACCTTTGGACCAACTCCCCCACTCATACTAATGGCCATTCTCTTGATCTTGTCCTCTCTAGAAACTGCTCTGTCGCTGATCTCTCCTTCGATCCTCATCCTATATCAGACCACTTCCTTGCCTCTTTCAACATTTCCCACTGTCCCCCCTCCTCTTCCCCTTCTCTACGCCCCTTCCGTGACCTTCAAGCTATTGATCCCCTGGACTTTGCCTCCTCTCTCTCTCCCCTTCTTCCTACAGTCTTCTCTTCCTCCTCCCCTGACTCCGCTGTCTCTGCTCTCAACGCCTCTCTCTCCTCCACACTTGACTCCCATGCCCCTCTCTCTTCCCGCCCTGCCTTCTCCCACAACCCCCGTCCTTGGCTCACCCCTAGTATCCGCCACCTCCGTTCTTGCACTCGTGCTGCTGAACGACTCTGGCGCAAATCCCATTCTCACGCTGACTTCCTTCACTTCAAATTCTGTCTCTCCACCCTTACTTCTGCTATCTCCCTTGCTAGACAACACTACTATGCCTCCCGCATTGAGTCCTGTTCTCGGGACCCTCGCCGCCTGTTCTCTACCTTTGACTCCCTCCTCAAGCCTCCCTGTCCTCCCCCTCCTTCTTCCCTTTCTGCTCAGGATCTTGCCTCCTTCTTCACCTCCAAGATAGACAAGATCCGCCTCGACATCGCTTCCCACTCCTCTCTTCCCACTCCCACCCCTCTCCCTCCTCCCCCTCCTTCTCTCATGTCCTCCTTCTCCCCTGCCTCCCTTAAGGAAATCTCCTCTCTGCTCTCCTCCTCCAACCCTTCCACTTGCCCCCTTGATCCCATTCCTTCCCGCCTCCTCACCTCCATTACTCCCACTGTCGCCCCTTCCTTCCTGCACATCATCAACCTCTCCCTCTCTACTGGCTCTTTCCCTTCTGCCTTCAAACATGCCACAGTCTCTCCTATTCTCAAAAAGTCCACTCTTGACCCCTCTGACCCTTCTAGCTATCGTCCTGTCTCACTCCTTCCTTTTGCTTCCAAGCTGCTTGAACGTGTTGTCTACTCCCGCTGCCTTGACTTCCTATCCTCCAACTCCTCCCTTGACCCCCTCCAATCTGGCTTCCGCCCCCTTCATTCTACTGAAACTGCTCTCGCTAAGATCACCAACGATCTTCTGGTGGCTAAATCTAAACGTCTCTATTCCATTCTTGTCCTCCTTGATCTCTCTGCTGCCTTCGATACTGTTGACCACTCACTCTTGCTGGATTCCCTTCACTCCCTTGGCTTTTGTGGCTCTGTCCATAACTGGTTCTCCTCCTACCTCTCTGACCGCTCCTTTAATGTGTCTCTCTCCAACTCCGCCTCCTCCTCCTTCCCCCTCTCAGTTGGTGTTCCTCAAGGCTCTGTTCTTGGCCCTCTCCTCTTCTCGATCTATACCTCATCCTTAGGCAAACTCATTGCCTCCCATGGCTTCCAATACCACCTCTATGCTGATGACACTCAACTCTATCTCTCTACTCCCTCTCTCTCTCCCTCTGTTCAAGCTCGTCTCATCAACTGTCTCTCTGACATCTCTACCTGGATGTCTCAACGTCAACTCAAACTCAACATGGCTAAAACTGAACTCCTTATCTTCCCCCCTCATCCTTCCTCTCCTTCCTCACTGTCAATAACTATTGATGGAGTCACCATCCTGCCTGTCCCCCAAGCCCGTAGCCTAGGCTTCATCTTTGACTCACCCCTTTCTTTTAAACCCTACATTGACTCTGTTGCTAAATCCTGTCGCTTCTCCCTCCATAACATTGCTAAGATTCGCCCTTTTCTCTCTGTCTCGTCTGCCAAAACTCTTGTTCATGCTCTGGTCATCTCTCGCCTCGATTACTGTAACCTCCTTCTCACTGGCCTTCCCCGGTCTCACCTTTCTCCCCTCATCTCTGTCCAAAACTCTGCTGCCAGGGTCATCTACCTCGCCAGTCGCTTCGACCATGTGCAGCCCCTCCTCTCTTCGCTTCACTGGCTTCCCCTTCCTGAACGAATCCTGCACAAGCTCCTAGTCTTCACCTATAAAGCTCTTCACAACCTTGCTCCCCCCTACCTCTCTGCACTTATCGCCCTCCATACTCCAGCCCGTGCACTTCGCTCCTCCTCTGTCCCTTCTCTCACCCTTCCACGCCTTCCCTGCTCCCCTAAGCGCCTTCGTCCCTTCTCACTTGCTGCCCCCCATGCCTGGAACTCCCTCCCTGTCCACATCCGCCTTGCCCCCTCCCTTCATACCTTCAAATCTCTCCTTAAAACTCACCTCTTTCGCTCTGCTCTGTCTGACTCTTTATCCTGCTGAGCCACTATTCCTATACCTACGATCGGTTTACCCTTATCCTTGCAACATGGACCTGCCTGCTGTCATTCTCATCGTAACCAAGCCAAGTACGTGCACTTGAGACCTCGCATCTTCATGAATGTTAGACCCCTTGTCTCTCCCTCTGTTCCCCTTCCTAAGTCTCTCCCCCAGCTCCTGTCTCTCAGATTGTAAGTCCTAGGGGCAGGGACCCTGTCTATTTTATTACTTTGTAAAGTGCCAGGTACACTGCTGGTGCTATATACGTTTGTTAATAATAAATAATAACACTTACTAATATTTTCTGCTGCTCTCCGCTCAAGCATATCACTGTTCTCCACCTTTTTGAAAGTTTCAGAGACTCTCGTAGACTTCCCTGAACTGTCGTAAACCTTCGGGGACTTCCGCAAAATTTTGTAAAATTACATAAATTGCTGTGAACATCTGTAAATTGCCGTGAACGGACGTAAATTGTCATTAACCATCAAAATGTGCTCCGTGTGTACTGTTTTGTTATTGGTGGATCAGATGAGAGCCCTGCTTTTTATTGGTTTTAGTGGCTGTCCTTTCTGCTTGAACTAGCATGGGAGTATTAAAGGTAGCTCTCCCTTTATTCCTTCTCTTTCTATTTGATTTCTGCTGAGGACTCATTCATTCAGCCCCTTCCATGCCAGAGCTACCCTGTCTAATGCAAGAAACTCACATTACAACAGGCACACATACAAACAGGACATTTGGATCCATACGTGGTAAGTTGTTTTGTTATTGTCAGGGCTCAGGGGTGGGGTCGAGGATGGGCGTGGGGCCAAGGACACGGGCGGGGCCTCTTTCCCCGCCGCCGCCACTTGACTCCGCCCCCAAGCTCGCCTCGGGCCACGCTGGTAACACCTGACCCGGTGAATGCATGCGGCGGCGTGACGTCCCAGGGTTCCCCGGCAATGCAGCGCAGGTGCCGGGAGAGGCCGGAAGTGGGGCTGTGGCACTCTGTGCGCATCCGGGCAGGGCTTCAGGGCGGCACTATTTAAGTTCCTCAGAGGCAATCAGGGGCGCTGGTGATCAGATGTGCTCCATGAGACTGGCCCCTTGAACGTTTTGGAATTAGCTACTGGTGAGGAGAGAGAGAGAGAGCGCGCAATCGAGTGAGTGACCTGGTGAGTGATAGGACGTGCAACTGGTGTAAGTGAGTCAACCGTTCCTCCCCCAAATCTTCCTTGTTCTCCCTGTGCCTGTGTGTCTGCCCTAACCCCTCCTATTGGTGTCCTTGGTCCCTTGCCCCTGAACCACCACTGATTACACCCCCTTCCTGGAACCTGTGTGCATGGGGGGGCACTGTATAGAGTGGGCGCTGTGCGATTCACTAGTCCCGGTGATGATCTTCGGCTGGGACCTGCTCTAGCGGCCTGTTCCCTTAGCCAATATAAGACCCTGAGGGACCTTCTTGAACTGCAGGTGCTCTTGCAACTGGGGAGAGTGAGTGAGGGTCTTGCCTACCCCCTTTTGTTGTCCCTTCGTTTGTCCCTACCCATCACAGTTATTCAATTGTATGAGATAACAGAAAAATAACTCCCTCATATTATACATGCCATTGACTTCAGGCACAGCAACCAGCCAGTGCGTATGCACTGCTTAGTGTGTTTTTTTCCATTTGAGGATATTTTTAACCCAGAATATTCTGCTAGCATGGGGCAATTTGGGCTTAAATTAGAGAGGAAGGAATAAATGCAGATTTCTTCTGCTGCTAAAGAAGACTTCCTATTAACAACTTACTCCTCAAAGTGCTCTACCAGGGCAAGCCCCATTCTGGTGAATGGGGCTTGTTGTGTGATCAAACAATTTGAGGACTGAGTTGCAAAAAGGGAGCTTAAACAGTCTATTGATATACTGAAAAGGTGCTGAAAACCATGGGACAACTGCCAAAAATTGTTGTAATTGTTGCTAAAACTGCTGTAGCTGCTGCAAATTGCCATGAACTATGGCAAATGCCGTAAAAGTTTCATACACTCCGATAAATTCTGCAACTGGTGTAAACTGCCCTAAACTACTGTAAATTTTTGAAAACTGCCATAAATTGCCATGAAGTATTGTAAATTTCCATTCGTTGCTGTTGGCCTGGTAGCAGACAAGCTGAAAAAGTGGCAGTCCAAAGCAGAATGGCAAACAATTCTGCCGCTTCAGGCCTAGTCACAGTGCACACCTGGAATGATGAATTTTGAGACAAGAGCATCAGCTTTCGGTGTGACAACATGGCTGCTGTTCATGTTGTCAACTCTATGTTGTCAGTGTCTCTTAGGGTAATGTGCTTAATAAGGACACTTTAGGAGAAGCATTCAACAGGATATGTTTGAACAGTAACATCATGTTCAGTGCAAGGCATGTAGCTTAGGTAAACCATTCCATAGCAGACAGTCTCTCTCTCTCGTTTTCAGATTACTCATTTCAGACAGTTGGCACCTGAAGCAGATGAAGACCCAGTTCAGATCTCACCCCAGTTATGGAGCCTTAGAGCTGAGAAATTGACACGACAGCGATCACTGATGAGCTCACTTGCTCCAGCTACCCTATAGAGTGACCATACATGGTTTGGGGAGTTTAACAGTTTTAGTCATGGCCAAACTCCTTCTTATGTTTTCATATTAAAAGGGAAACAGAGGGGTGGTAATGGGAAGAGGGTCCTTCGATGGATGTGTATCATTCAATAATCCCAATAGTTTTGAAAGAGATTTTACCTTCACTGCACCTGACTTGTTTTCATTAGAAAGAGGTTATTTTGTTTCATTCAGCCTTTTTTGGTGTCCTGAGGATTGGGGAGTTAGTAGTTTCATCCAAGCAGGATCCATTGGGGCATGCTGTGACTGCACACGATGGGTATTTTCAGACGTGACGAGATCACAGTGAACCATGGTCAATACCCACATGGGGCCAAAGCACCCTGAATGTCTGTTAGGCGGCCGCCAGATGTTCACCATGGTCGATTCCCACAGGGGTCAATTTCAACCACGCTTCCGGGGCTCCCCGCCGGAAAAGCGCCGTAAGTGTGGTCAAAGAGATCCCCGGCAGGAACCAACAAAAAGTAATGTCTGGCTGGCACCCACAGCCCGGAATCACCAGCAGGATTCCGGGCCGTGGTCAAATCAGGCGGCCGCATTGGCCGCAGCACCCGCCCATCTCCCCAGAGGGCAGGCGGTGGGGGATCGTGAGGGGGCGGGGCCGTGTGGCCACACGTTGTGCCATGATGCCCCGCCCCCTCCCTGATTCCCCACCAAGATCAGCCGGCACATCTGTTGGACATGCTGGAGTGATCCTGGCGGGGAATCATTTGAGTGATTCTGGGACGGGGCGAATGCCACCCTGTCTCATCTGAAATCACCCGATGATGGTTTGGATGGTAATACTTCACATCTTTATATTAAGCACTTGAAGATGGATCCAAAGGGGAAAGAAGCAACTTTGAATTTGCATGTGTCCAGCAACTCTACATTGTGTCCAGTGATGGTCATGTGTGATTATATGTATATTAGGCCTACATCCTCTACCCCCTTTTTCATTCATTCTGATGGTGCCTCCCTTACATGTTACCAAATTTTGGCTGTCTTTAGGAGGATAGTTGGTGCTATAGGACTGTGTCCTAAAGAATTTGGTGCACATTCATGTCAAATAGGGGCAGCCAGTCACCACTGCAGAAACGGCTGACTTTTCAGGAAGGGATATACAGTCCATTGTCTGACAGAGGTCGCAGGTCTATAAGTGTTATGTTAGACCTTATTTTGCAAGTAGGCGGGAATTGTATTTTGTTAACATGTTTTCTTTGTTCTATTTTGTGCAGGTGTTGGCCCAACCCTCCATCACAAACAAGTTTGGATTATGGGGTACAGCATTGTGTTCTGCGGTCATTTTGAGGTATGCCAGAAGAGGCGAGCATCTAACTTGGGGCTTGATCGATGGTTGGACATTACATAGTTTAGTTTCAGGGGAATGCTCTGCAGTTAATTTCTTCCATGGTTGAGATCAAAGCTAAATGGTTTCCTTCCAGATGTTTTTGTCATATATTTGGGGGGAAATGATTTTCCTGCTATTGCTGGCTTAGACCTGGTTTCATCAATGGTGTGTAATCTGTGGGATTGTAGATCCCACTCATCTTGCCCCAACTGTGCATTTTTATAGGTTAATATGTTGCCTAGTTGTTCCTGTACAGGTGCCAGTTTCCCAAATAAAGTAGATAGGGCTCACAAAAAGGCAACCAGTGCTGTTGGAAAATGGATCCGAGCGATGGGAGGTGACATTATTAATCACCCCAAGATTTGTTTTTCGGATGCATTGCTTTTCCATATGGATGGCATCTTTCCAGAAAAGGGAACAATTTATATTTCAACAGCCTAGTTGAGGGTCTGGCAGCTTGGTTCAGTATCCAGTTTTGGGTGGTGTTGGCCATGCAACTTAGCCAATGTCCCGTATCGTGGTGGGTACAGTGCTCAGTTATTAATTTGAAAGCTCCAGGCAATAGTGGATTTACTTAGTACTGCTTTTAGGTGAGGTTGAGGTGTTGCATGCAGGGTTTTTGAGTCACTGTGTATACATCACCCAGGAGTGTGGGGGTGGGTGGTGGCATGTGGAATATTTACGTATGTTGGGCAGCCTGGTGAGTGTTGCAGATGTTCTTCTATTCCATTTCTCTATCTCAGGGGTGTGAAACATCTGACCTGTGGGCCACTTCCGGCCCATGGGACTTTTTCCCATGGCCCACCGACTTCGAAGGCCTTCCCCATTGTGTGTGATCAATTACCTGGCTTGCTGTGTCCCAAGAGGGGCTTTGTGAGTCACACACAATAATCAGGCCTGAATAATCAGGCCTCCTCACAGTGCTGTCCGAGGTGCTGTTCTGCTGCCCACCCTGCTCACTCGAGCACCTGGCCACCTGCGCCCCTGAGTCTGCCCCGCCACCACCTGCCTGGAGCTGGTGTGCGAGTCCAGCTTCAGCTGCTGAGCAGTCTGCACCCAACTGGAGGTGGAGCCCTGCAGGCTCTACACGCCACACTGCGCTGATGGGCTCTGCTGATACCCGCACCCCAGCACCAAGCTGTCCCTCCAGGCACTGGTCCAGGGCCAAAGTACCTGTGCCTGTGGGAAGGATGCCACCACCACCACCACCACCACTGCCGAGTATGGCGGCACCACCGGGGCCAGCACCAAGCTGGGCACAGGTGAGTCCGGGAGCAAGGCAGCATCCCTACCCCAGCAGCTCCCTCCCTGCTGCAGGGAGGGACAGCACTCGCCTTGGGGGTGCTCCCTCTACGTAATTCCCCACCCCGTGTCCGAGCTGTGGGACTCAACCAGTATGTGTGTGTATGAATATTCTGTATATGTGTGTGTGTGTGTGTGTGTGTGAATATTGAGCTTTACTTGCTTTAAATTGGTTTAATTGTTTTAATTGATTTTAATTTTTTATTTATTTAAATTGATGTTTAATTTGGTTTAAATTAATTTTAATTGATTTAAATTATTTTTAATTGATTTAAATTGATTTTATGTGTGGCCCCAGCTTGTTTGGGGACCGACAATGCGGCCCCGGCCTCTAAAATGTTCCCCACCCCTGCCCTATCTGATGGGAGAGGGTTTAGGTGTTGGGCTGATTACCTACTTTAAGTCATCTGGGATGTGAGGGAAAAGATATACATCCCTCAGGGAGTTCACTAGATGCTCCACTCCTTTTGCACTGTACCTTTGTCACTTGATTGACTGGATAATTGTTGATGTTAAAATAGGGTTGCTGCCATGTTTTATCCAAAACATGTGTGCTCTGTTTTGTTAGGCTAGTGTGGAGGGGGGTAAGTTTCATTTCTGTATGTAAGCCCTAGCACTTTACCTGGTCATAATTAAAATTTATGAAAATGGTTGATATCTTCAAACAGAATCATTAAGTTTTCATAAGGGGTATCGATACATTTGTGCATACAGCAGTATTGTTTTTTGTTGATTTGCATTACACAACGAAGCAGCCCATTTGGCAAAAGGAAAAGGAAAATTAATTTCCACAATAATGCAAAATACTGATCATTTAATAGCTGGAACTAAATAGCATTTTTGGCCTCCATAAAATATTTCCAAGTACAATATGCACTAAGGAAGAAAAGCATCCATGAATAGCATTGGTTTTAAATAACAAAAGGCTGTTATAATAAGGAATATAAGATAGGAGAAGAATTCATGAAGACAGGAGAAGAATCTATAATGAAGCAGGAAGACTAGAAAAAAAAACATTTAGCTAATATCATATATTTATTTATTTATTATACAGTTTTATACCCCACCCCCTCTGCAAAGCAGTTCGGGGCGGCTTTCAATTTAAAACAAAATTGTAAAACCTAGAAAATACAAATATAAAACCACTTTAGGGGGAAGCAATAAAAATATAAACATAAAACAACCCACCCTACCCTAACCCTCAACTCCCCCCCGCCATCCCATCTCTCCTCCTTCCCCCGTCCCCGACTCCCTTCCACCAAATGTCTTGTGGAACAGCTAGGTTTTACAAGCCCGATGAAAAGTCAGCAGGTCCGGGACCAGGCAAAGACAGACATAATTAAAATAGCATTGTCACAGCCATGACTTCCTCACTCACTGGCACATCTCCTAGCCAGAAGACAAATAACCAGCCTAATAGGAATAAGAAAATGACAAAATAGTTTAAACATATCGGATTCCATTGTAAAACAGTACTGGCTGTCATTTCTACTGCTCCCATTTGAAATAAAGTTTTTCATTCTGATGTAGACAGACTTCTATGAGGTCAACTGCTGAACTGAGCACATTCAGAATATCATATCTTGACGGCCGTATTCACATGAAACATACCTATTCATCTAGTAAATTATCCTGGTTAAAATAACTCAAATCCCCAAAGGCCACATGAATATTTTTTACCCCTGAGAAAAGTACTATTAGATAGCCACAAATGTATATTGCAGGTAAACAGAGGGAAGAGTATAGGGTGCAGGAACACAATGCACTTATTGTGGGTTGGGCAGCCTTACTCCACTCCAGGAAGCCTTACCATGTGATGCAGTGCATTGTGTGCCTGGTGGCCGCCAGATATTCCCCCCCCCACACACACACACACACCCTGCATGGCATAGTGGGATGCTGGCTGCTACACACTGCATCCTCAGACAAAGGTCAAGAATGCAGCATGTAGCAGTGTTACACAAAATGGAGTAAGGCTGCCCAAGGCACAGTAGCTTGTGTACCTGGTTGCTGTCTGTCCTGCCATATGGTGAGGTCTGCTGCATGGCTTTGACCAGTGGACACTAGCTCCAGTCCCACATGGCCACATCATGGCCAGGAGCAGGATAACAGTTGGACTGGGGCGGGAGGCGGGGGAGGGCAGGGACTTGCTTGGGTGGCCAGCACCTCGGCCTGCCGTCCACATGGAAAGAGGTCCAACATCAGCCTCAGCTTCCCGGGGGGGGGCATCTACCCTGCTCCCTATGCTGTTCCCACAGTGTGTCAGCTGTGCTTGCCCACCACAGGGCCGCACAGGGATCTGGCCCTCCTCAGCTTGTGTGGCTGAACCCATACATGTATAAGGAAGTCACGTGTGGCAGAACATAGAAAGGGCATTGTTGACCAGAGTAGCACAGAAAGAGACTGCAAAGGACTCTGGAATGCTTATGGGAGTGTCTAGAGCAGGGGTGGGGAACCTCAGGCTTGGGGGCCAAATGCGGCCCACGACAAGATTTTATGTGGCCCTTTTCCAGTGCCTGGATCTGGCTCCTGGATCCAGTCTCAACCCCCAAGCACTGAAAAACTGAGCTCAGGATAATGGAGCAGAGAGGAGGGCATGCAAACAAGGGTAGGGGACAGATTCATGACACAGATCCATGATCTGGGCCCTCCTTTTCTTGAATACACCCATTAAGCAACCCCATCCCCAACCCCTATATAGCACTCAGAGCTCATAAAAAATATCAGTGTGTCCCCGGGACAGAAAAGGTTTCCCACCGCTGGTCTAAAGGACTGTTTACCACAAATCCAACCCTTATCCAAGGGAAAACAGAACCCTCTAATAAAAAAGACTCATTACCCCAGGGTTGGAACCATACGTTTTATTTCATACTTCCACAAACTGTTCATTTGTCTGCTAGGAAGTTAATCCAGAGGGTAACATTTTGTGTGAAAAAGTCCTGAATGAGCTGATTGAGCATTTAGGACAAGCTGATAAAAGTAAAATTACAACTGTCAAACATAGGAAAAAATGCCATATAGGAAAGAGAATAGGGCTGTGCCGAATAGCATTTCTGAGTATTCAGGTCAAATACCAAAGTTCTGAATAGTCGGTCTGAATATTCAGCAGCTCTTCTGCGCTGTTTCCAAAGTTTCAGAATTCAAATTTGGAATTCCTGACTTCGGAAAACTTCAAGAAACTTTGGAAAGTTATTGCAAAGTTCTTGAACCCACAGCCAAAGCACTACCCAGAAAATCAGGCTAGCAAAAGTGGGACAATCACTCCAGAAGACAACCCCCAAAAAGGGTTACGGATGCAGCAGGGTTACAGGTTGCTGCATGAAGAAATCCACACGCACACCCCACACACACAAAAAAACCAAACCAGTAGTGAGCCCACAGCATGGCCCACCATCAACAGCGAGTGCACACACTTTATCATTATACCAGCCAAGCTGTGCACAAAAATGCAGGCTAGCTCAAGAAGAATACAACTCCCCCAAAACAGGTCCTTTTCACATGGGCAGCAGTGGGTGGGAGGATGGGTGTACTGCCACAGTGGGTGGAGGTGAATGTGAGCCCTTTCCCGCAGACACACACCCATCTCCACCCACCTCCGCTCATCTCCACCCATGGAGTCGCCTCCGTTTTCCCCGATGGCTCCATGGGTGGGTGATGGGTGGAGATGGGTGTGCATCAGGATGCATGCACACCCACCCACCGCCCCTGTTGTTTGCACAGACGAACACCCATCCCCCCCATCCACAACCATGGCGTGTGCACGGACACCCGCCCCCCCGTATCGCACACCCAGTGGGGGAAGGGGGCATCTATGTAAAAACAGCCAAGGTCTGCAACTGCATGGATAAATAAATCCTACCAAAAAAAGCCAGTAGGCACAGGTCCCAGCAGTCATAAAATAAAGAAACCAGACCTTCACACCCCTCCCCCTCCAGGGGCACCCTCTTCCTTGGCATGGCATTGTGGCAATGGTAACTTGAAAAAACCAAGCAAACTTGGGAAGTGGAGCCAGGCAGAATGATCCCTCCTCATGGTGCCAGGTGCCAACCAAGCAGCAGGAAGAAATGTTGCCTGGCACCCAATTATTATTATTTATTTATTTTAAAAAAGCAACCTGCATGACATGGTAAATGGTAACGTAACCCCACCCCCCAGTATTGGCCCTATGGACAGGACAGGCCCAACCATACCATACCAGGACAGAACATACACCCCTCCCCCCAGCTGATTACTTACAGATCCATCAGCCCTGTAGCATGCAGGGCAGCCAAATTCACCAAAGAGAATGGACAAAATGGCTTCAGTGAAGACACTTTTAGTATACCTTGCCAGCCAATTCAAAAGCTGATCATCTTACTTGGCTGGCCAATCAAAACTTGTTTACCATCACTCAATTGTTCCCTCCCATACCCCCCTCCTACCAAATATGGCACTAAGTTTCATTTACAGAAGAAGCTCAACTGTCTCCACCAGCCCCTTATGCATGCAGCAGTTTCCTAAGTTTTCTGAAGTTTTTCAAAATAATGGCCTTGGTCCTCGGAACTTTGGAATTCGGCCTTTCCGAACTGAATACCTTAATATTTGGTAAATTCCAAAGTTTTCCAAATACTTCATGTCAGCCCTAAAAGAGTGGTAAAGAAACTAGACATACAAAAACATAATCAAACTGGGAGAAAAAAGTTGTCATTGTTAGGATTTAGGGAATTAGCTCTCTTTGGATCGGGGGACCCACACACCCTGGTTTGCACATATGAGAGATTCACATAGAAGGGATCTTAAATCATAGTTATAGATTTATTTAGTTGTTCACACATTTATAAAGCCCAGTCTGTAATGATCCAGCAGCAGTTACCTAGCTATACAATATCCCACACCCAAAGTCAGTCTTACATGTCTTGAAAGCTCAAAACGGTGGATGTCATCTGTTAGGAGCAGGAGATAGGGTTGTAGGACCCCCTATGGAGGGGTCCCGGAAAGGGTCAACAGCCCACGAACACCAAGTTAGATGCCAAGCGCTGAGACAACGTTCTGGTCTCTGCTTCAGTCTTTTATAGTGTTTTGGGGAGAAGATGTTCTTCAGTATGCATATTCCAGGGTGCTTGATTGTGCAATGTGCTTGCTGGTATTCATCTTACAGAGTCTGGCTGTCATCTCCCTTTCCCATCCATCTGGAGCCTGGGTGCTAATGGTCACATTCCCAGTTTGTTTGTTAGTCAGGGTGGGCACTTGATAACAGGACATCTTTTTCCCTCCCTTCAGGCAGGGAGTAGATATGCCTTTATCATCTGTGCTGGTGCAAAAAGGGTGATGGCCGCTTGAATGGCTTCTGCTTGTCAGTTGGCAACTCCCTGAGCAGAAACATCTCCTCCTTCCCCTCCAGGCGTGAAGGAGATATTCTTCAGGGGTGTTCAAGCACCCTCTCATCAAGCCCCTTTGTTTTAGTCTTTGTCAGTGCTTTGTTCCAGGCTGGGTGCGGTTGGTCAGCAATATGATGTAAATCACTGGTCTTGCAAGACATGATGATGTGGTTGGGAGTTTGTGAAAGTCATGTGAGATTATTTTCCACACAGCCTACCTGGCTATTTCTAGAGATCCTGCCTACTGGATCAGTACAGAGAATTCAGAGCTTTGGTACAATAGTTATATGCATTTTCAAATATGGTCATTGGTTCCAGTATATTAATTCTCATAGTATATGGCATACAATCAAATTGTAACATCATGATTAAAGGTCCAACCTTAGTCTTTGCTAATGAGAATAGTTCATACATTGATAATCTCACTTACTTCAGCATGCGGACTCACAGGAGTAGAGACTAATTGTATGTAATTCTAAACTAAAAATCATTTAAATAAATCTATACAAGAAAACTATTGTGGTGTGTTGAGTTCTTACGTTATTCATATTTATCATTGGGTGTTTTCAGACAAGCAACTCACGGGAGTGTGGGGGGAAGAGGTCTGTGGCTGCTGCATGGCTCTGCCATTGAGCACCCACATATGTGGAGGCCGTGAAGCGCAAAACAAATGGGCAGAAACCAACGTGGCTACCACAGCCATGAAGGCAGATACTGCACATTTGGCCTGCCCCACATAGCTCACTCCGGATTTCCCAGCATTGCTCCATGAGTGGCTGAGAGCGGGTGCTCTGTGGATCGCAGGAGCATGCATCCAGCTACTTAACCTTCAGATGGGCACTCAGATCCATGGCTTATGGGTGGCCAGGCAGGGTAGCCTCTCATGTGAAAACACTAGGACGGAAACTGGATCTCAACTTTTTCTCGACTCTCGCAGACAATCACGGTTCTCAACTCATTTTTAGCAAGAACCCCTGTTCTTGACACTCTCTTGGTCGAGAATTTTTCTCAGTTTACTGTTTACCATGCTTACCATTTACTGCGTTGCAGGAGGGGGCGGGGTATAAATTTGCTAAATAAATACTGTGATTTGCCATGTACCCTATACCATTTTACCGTGTACTGCTTACCATGTACCATGCTCCTCCCAGTAATGTGCCTGCACAAAATGGCTGCCCTTTTCCAAAATGGTGACAATGCTGCCAGCACCACCTTGAAAGAGATCTGCACATGTGCAGAACCACTGTGGTGACCATTTTGCACATGCACATTACTGGGGTGAACATGGTACACAGTAAGCAGTACATGGTAAATCATGCTAAATGGTAAATCATGGTTAACGGTAAATCAAGGTAAACTATAAACTGAGAGAAATTCTCAACCGAGATCTCAAACCATTATCTGAGATTTCGGTAACGATTTTCGATTCTCGTGTGATTTTTGTGAGAAACAAATTGATTATCGCTTCAGCTGTAGAAAACATCCATTTATATAGCATTCCGGTGTTCAAAGTACTTTAAAGTCCTTATCTATTTCACCCTCTCAAAAGTCCTCTGATGCAGGTCATAATTACTCCCATTTTACAGATTGGGAACTAACTGAGGATGAGAGATACTGACCTGACCAAAGCCTCCCAGAAAATGTGTGGTTAAGACAGCACCTGTCTCCCTGTTTTTAAGTCCAATATCTTATCTACTAGGCTACATTGGCTTATCCTATTACTACCCTGGTGTTGACTTTAGTGATCAAAGAGATGTAATATCTTGGAAGAGTGGTATTTATTTATTTAATTTATTTATTTATTTATTTTTATAAATTTATAACTAGCTCCCTCCTGCCTCAGGCAGCTCAGAGCTGCTCACATCATATACATTACAATACAAACAATAACAATATAATTTCATAAATAAGCAACTAAAATAGTAAAAATACAAATACAAATGGTGTGAGTAAAAACATAGACCCTCCCAACTCACCCTACCCTTCTCCTCCACCAAATGCCCGATGGAAGAGCCTGGTCTTACACTGACAGTAGAATGTAAGAAGATTCCGGCTGAAGCAGACCTCTGCCGGAAGGAAGTTCCACAGCACCGGAGCGGCCACTGAGAACATCCGCCGGCCGGTCTCCACCTGTATACTGAAGAACCTCCAGGAGGGCAGCTCCAGATAACCGCAAAGGCCCAGAGTCCTTCATTTCCATAGTATATAATGAGTCTGAATAGAAAGGAAGCCAGAAGTGAATAACCTTTCCGTGAATAACAGTCACAGGCCTTTAATTATCAAGGTCTGTTGTTCATTTAGCTCAAGAAGATAAGTCCAATGAATATAAGCAAGATTCACAAGCTCTAAGAATTTATTGTAAATCCCCTTATAGGGCAGCCATGTCTCATCAGATCAGACTTGGCTCTGAATGTGCCCACAATTCAAAGAGGTCTTAATTCACACTCACCCCTGAGTTCAAGAAATTACTAACCTGTAGCCAGGGACCGGAGTTGACTGAATTGCTGCAATTTGCAGTGATCTTTGCAGAATCAGTCAATCCTCGCAGAATCAGCCAATCCTCACAGTGCCATGCTGAAATTGCCGTGAAACTGCAGTGAGGGCTATCTGCAGGATCTTTAAATCCTGGCTCAGGAATAAACTTGTCACCTGACCCCAAACTAAAACTTCTGCTACAGCTGCAGTCTGCCTGGGAGGTGTGACCATGACCCGAGGGTAAATAGGCCCCTGGGAGATTAATTGTGGGTGGGTGGGGTCTGAAGGCCCTATGCTTGGGTGGGGGAGGTCTGGGGTTTTAAAATGAGGTGGGAATTCTGGGGTGCTGAAATTCCAGAGGATTTGAGTTGTGTTTGATTAGCAAAGTTGTGATTCTATGTCAAACCTATTGCAAATTTGCTTCCCAGCATGCATAGTTAAGCAAATAAAGTTAATTATGCAAATATTAATGCTCGTGTTGAATTTGCAGAATTTGGCTTCACTGGATGCAGAATTTAAGATTTTTTGGTGAAGTGAACTCGGGTCCCTGTCTGTAGCTTATTTCAGCAAATAGTATCTTGCCATATTTGTAAAAGGAAAAAAAAATGTCACCTTAATTTTTCAGAAAATGTAGTTGAACTGAACCCAGGAAAGTCTGCAGTAACAGTAAGAAACAGCTCAATGATTTTTGGGTCATTCTTGCATTAACAAAGAAATAAATAAAGCTCCCTTGACGGATCTCACAGAAGTCAGTGAAGGTGGCTCCTAAGGTAATTAGAAAGAGGTCAGAATAAACTGAGGTCCTCTTATCGATTCTTTATTTTACAGAGACTCAGCAAAACACTGAAGCAAAATAATCACCATCACTGTCTTGATAAACGTGTGATAAAAGTATGTTTTATGTAACAGAATCCAATTTAACTCTTTCCTTTAGCTGGATGTTAAAACTTTGAGAAGTTCCACTGCTTTCTGGGCAGCAATTTCCCCTGAGCAGGGAAGTCAGTAGCAACATTCTCAGTGGCTCTGGGGGTGCAGGAGAAAGCTCTGTGACTTAACATAAAGCTAGGTAGGGTGAGGTAGGGTGAGCTAGTTAGGGTGAGGTAGGGATGTTCATTCCACACATCCAGTGGAATGAAAGAAAAAAGAAATCAATACTATATCCCTACTTGTTTGTTTTTCTATGAGAGAACCCACTGTCAGTATGGGGGAAAAACATTTTTTTTGCTCCTTTGGTCAAATAGTCTTTCCTGGTTAGAATGAAATCCAATATAGTAGCCCCTCATTCAGCAGGAAAGGTAACCAGTCTGGAAGGAAGTGTCTGATACTCGGTCTAAATCAACTGACATAGAATTGGCCCCTACAGCAAGCTCCTGTATTTTGCACATATTCAATCATTTTTCTTTTCTGAACATTGCCAGGAAATCGACTTCAGTACCCAGTAGTATCAGTGCTTACCCAGTGCCTGACTACTATTGGAGGTTGGATGTGGGTGAGCTGTCTGAAGCTGAATCCAGACAATACTGAGGTGATTATGGTTGTCCAGCTCTGTGGCCTGGGGGGGATTGGGACTCCCATCACTGATGGGGTCCTGCCTCCCCTCGCTACTCAGTGCATAGACTTGGGGTGATCCTGGATCCTCAGCTGCACCTTGAAGGTTAGGTTGAAGCTGTGATCAGGAGTGCCTTTCACCAGTTCCATCTGGTGAGAAGGCTGCTTCCCTTTCTTTCCAATGTGGATTTGGCCACCATCATCCATGCCTTCATTACCTCGAGGCTGGACTACTGCAACGCGCTCTACGTGGGGCTGCCCTTGAAGATTGTTCAGGGACTGCAGCTGGTGCAGAACGTGGCAACCCACCTCTAGATGGGTCACCAGGAGCACGTTACACCAGTGCTTAAGAGTCTGCACTGGCTGCCTATAGCGTTCCAAGCACAATTCAAGGCACTGGTTTTGACCTTCAAAGCCCTAATTGGCTTGGGTCCTACATATCTGAAGGACCGTGTTTCTCCTTATGCTCCGCGAAAACTGTAAGATCTGCCAAGGGTGCGCTCTTTCAGGTTCCAGCACTGGCTCAGTTTCATATGACTCAGGCCCACAGAGAGGCATTCTCATTGGTTTCCGCATAGCTTTGGAAGTCCATTCCCTTGATGGATCACCTGAGCCCTAGTTTGAATTGAATGTCTTCCAGAGGAAGTTTAAGATCTTTTATTTGGTCAGGCAAAAATAATGGGCAGGGATAGATTGGGGGGGAAGCTGAAGGGGGTGTTTTTAATTTTGTGGGGTTTTAATTATTTATTTTATATTTGTATTTTATGTGTTTGTTGTGAGCCACCCTGAGCCTTCAGGGATAGACTGGGATATAAATAAATAAATAGCCACTGGGGGCCACTCTGCACATGCACAGTCCTTTTCTAATATGATGTGGACTTCATTGGTGCCATTTTGGAAAAAAGCAGCCATTCTATGCATGCTCCAACAGTGCTGCTCATACACAAAATGGCTGCCCTTTTCCAAAATGACACCGATGCTGTCAGCACTATTTTGGAAAAGGACTATGCATGTGCAGAACGGTCTCAGTGGCTATTTTGTGCCCACGCAGTGAGGTGTTAGGGTTATTTTAAGATCTCGTACCAGGATGAGATTTCACCAAGTCTGAAATCTCGTGAGATATCTCACGAGAACAAAAGGGCTTCTCTTTTCAGCCCTAGTTATGATTTTGAGGTAATTACTTCATCTGGAGCATTTGGAGCTGGCTTTCCTGTACTCGGCTATCCTCAGGTTCAGGCCCAATAAAAAGAACATGGGGGGGAAACAACATTAAAATAAAAAGTACCACAAACAAGATGATTTATACTGTAAAACAAAAACCAACCCCAGAGTCAAGGTCTTTGTACCAGATGCAATGATGTATAAAACCTGTAACACTGTAGTGTGGTTATTCAGCAAGAACCCTGTCAAGTAAATGGATGGAAGGAAAACTGCACATAGTGTGGATGCAGAATTTTCATAATTCTACTGCACCTTATTCTAAGGTGCAATAAGACTGAAAACAAAGAGACGGGAAGATGATATTAATTCTTGGTCCATATAATTACAAATGAAATGACCCATACTTTCCCTTTCAGACTTCCTCTTAGTATCTATTAGATAAACAAAAAACCTACG
>QEPC01005564.1:167200-188592 GCA_003113815.1 Sphenodon punctatus | reverse complement strand
TGTGACTATAAGTGTATGCTCACAGAGAAAACCCCGTCAACTTCAGGGTTTCAAGCCAGAGGAATTTGCCCCAGGGAACTCCATTGAAGTCAATGGAACTCTCAATACAGAACGTTAGCTCCGCCTTAACTAATGGAGCCACTAGCGTGGCCCCATAATGTGCAAGCTTGCATTTCCAGAACATTGATTGAAGAAATATTATTTAAAATTGCATAACTACATTCTGTAGTCCTAAATAACAAAGATGAAGAAGAGTGCAGCCTAATAGGGATACTGCCCCTTTAACAGGCTAGTATCAGCATGGTGGCAAAGATGCTGTTGAAGGAAGAGAGCTATGCTACAGTCAGGAGCTGGCCGAGAGATCTCAGACTGAAAGAGAGAGAAAGAGTGAGAGCAACAGAGAGACAAACCCAGCTCTGAGGCTGCTGCCTGAGCTGTAGGGTTTAGCAGGTGACTGGAGGGAGTGGTGCCTGGTCTATGAAGTGGTGAATGATTTGCAAGACTGTGAAAAGCTTACCTGGCCTGGGAAAAGACTGCGCCCTGCCAGAGGGAACGAGATTGGAAAGTTCAAGGCCTCTTAGGGCTGTATATAAACTGTATATATCTAGAAATGGGTGTACAGCAGTGGGACACTGTAGAGGTGGAGTAATAAAGACACTTTGGTGATAAAATTCCCCAGAGAACGTGACTGTTGGGTCATAATCCTGCAGCGACTTACCCCAGGTGCACCGCTACACTGTTACAAAAGAGTTCCTTACAACATCACAATTTTTAGCAGAACAAATTAACCTAACATGACAAAAAATAAGAATGCTACCAACACAACTTCCACATCAAGTGACAACATGGACATCATCTATAGGGATGTGCGAAAATAATGTGGTTTGGATGTTCGGCCGTTCAATCATTCAGTTCGAAAACTGAGTTCGGGTTCAGTTGTTCGGTTCGGTGGAGTTCGGTTCGGCCGAAGTTGACCGAATATTCAAAAATAGCGCTATCGATACCGATACCGAATTCAAAGATTTTTTTGGTATCGGTATCGTTTGGCCCTGAAACAACCCCTGGTCTCCACCCTTGGTGCCAGGAAGTCTGGTCCTCAGCTGCCTCCCCCTTCCAGTCACGTTTTTCCCGCCCGAAGTCACGTTTTTCCCATCCCCATACTCATCCGAACTCACCCGAATATGACCGAACTGTTCGGCCGTTTTCAAGTTCAGTTTGGACATTCAGTTCGGACATCCGAACAGAGCGAGTTCGGTCCGAATTCTGAACATCCGAACTGCGTTCGCACATCTCTAATAATCTGGAAGAGGAAAAGGAAGGTGACCTACAGCTGTTGCTGGCATTGGCACCCAAACTATGTTCTGCAGGTCGATGGTAGTCCAAGAGGTCATGATAAACTGTCTTAAACTGGTCCACAGAACCATCATTTTCAGTGTTTTCAATTAAATATTTGATGAGAAATTTATATTGTAGTCCAAAACAAATATTGAGGGCTGATAGTAGTCCATTGGGCCATGGAATTTGGGAACTACTAACCTACAGAAACACTAAGTAGAACAATGGACAGAGAAGCCAAACCTATCAACATGACACTTCAAATCCTTAGCACCCAAGCAAAAGACCGAAATATGTGACAGAAACCAATGGGAATCCTATGCCAAAATGAGGATTTTATGTCATTGTCCTAAATATAAAAATGTTGCCAGGAAGGTGACTATATTTCAATAGCAAATTAGCACATTGGTATGGCTCATCTCAAGGTTGTTAAAAGATTGATCTAGTTATCCTTCCCTCCCTGGGCAAGAGATGACCTTTTTCATTAAGCAGAGTTATGTAGAGTACATGGCCTAGTTTTTACTGTGTTGAGTTTCAGAAGAGATCTCCTTTTGGTACTTGCAAAATAGCTAATGTTTTTCATTATTATAAAATCTTTTTATTTCAGTAATATTTATTGTATTTTTAGTTGGCAGAATCCAATATACATTATCAAATATGATGCTAAATTTTCTGTGGCAAAGTGATAGGGAAACCTCAACAATTTTATTTCAGTTTGGGGGGGGGAAAGGGAATCTTGTAATGCTTATCTGAAGCTTTTAAAAAACGTTTGTTGTATATGAAAATGTTCAAGTCTAGTCTGATTACAACTATATTGGCTCCTGATCTGGAAAACATCCTTGTTCAGAGGAGCACTTATATACATGCTTGAAGTCCCACTGACTAAACTGCTCAGTTAAAAAATATGCTTATATGAATTTCTGAAGGATGTAATTTGACATGGGCTTAGATACTTTCTTGAACTGGGAGCCCGGGAGGTAATTATCTCCCTAGATTTTTATCCTTATTTATCAACTTCTTAGCTTTGAATTTAATGAATTTGATGCAACAGATAAATTTAGCTACTTGCCTCTCTGATCCCCCTATGCCCTTCTGGTGTATCTCATTCCTGTTAGTCAATATTAAGTCCAATATTGAATCATTACTTGTTTCTTCTTTTCAGTGAAGCAAATCTGCAAACAAAATGCTGTAATTATTATTGTCATATTTGTGTTTCTGAAGTTTATGGGTAAAACCACATGAGACAGGGCCAGCTGGATCCCTTGTCTACCCCAAGGAGGGGGCAAACATAGCCAGCCACCACACTTTGGGTCACCAGGGAGATCAATCCAAATGATCTGCCCCCCATGGAGAAATTGGACTGGCCTCCATCACAAGTCCCATCACACCCCAGGGCACCCCTTGCCATGATGTTGACACACAAATGCCAAGCTACACCTGCAGAGGTATGGTGGCAGCAGACCTCACCATGGGAAGGGGCTGCATGAGACTGGCCTGATAGGAAGTGGTCTGCTACTCCACATTGGCCTGGGTGGGGCAACAGTAGCATGCAATGTGTCACCAGTCTTCTCTGGCAGACACATTGTGTGGCAGCTGGCTGCCCACCATGGGACGGAAGTGGGTGAATATTTGGCAGCTGCAGGCCTGAGAGTCAGCTGCATCGTGAGCTAATGTGGGGTAAGATGACACAATGTGGAATAACTTCTTGTGTGGCTTTACCCTATAATATGTTGCTGCCTTCTTTCTGACATGGACTCATATAATAGATAGACTATACCTGCAATGAATACTGAATTTGATGATTTTGAGCTATTTATTCCTTGATGAAGCAAATATAAAATGCTATTCACTTCTCACTTTGTTCATCAAAACAAATGTCTAGATAAGATATTTGGTTGTTTTGTCCACTTGGGTATTTCAGTTTGGGCAGTTTGGTTTATTCAGTCATTTAGTTCTTTGTTTTGTACTTCAGTCACTTTTGTTGTGTTATTGAGTGCTATTAGCTTTCAATAACACTACTGAAGTGACCAAAATATCTGAAATGAATAACACAACAATAAACTGGAATACCTGAAAGGAAAAACTAAAGTGGATGAAATAAACAAAATATACAAAATTATGAATAGACAAATTTTGTTCTAGTAGAATACGGCCTTTTTTACACAAGACACAACCACTCATGTACACTCAGAAATCTGGGTGTTCATGAGTGGGTAAGTTCTGTGTGAAAGACGTGGCAGGTGCGTGTGTGGTGATTGGTTGTGCATGCATGCTGCCATCGAACACACATCCCCACTCACCCCCACCAATGAACACGCATGGAGCAACTCTCAAAAATGGAAGTTGCTCTCTATGTGTACATGAGTGGGAGGTGCATGGGGATTCATGTGTGCCTGTATAAACCCTCCACCCACCCACTGTGTATGATCCGGCGCAAACACAGACTCTCCACCCTGCAGGGCCCATGTAAAAATGGCTTATTATTCACATATTTAGAGGACTATCCACTGAAGTGGTTGTTATACTACAAAACTATTTGTTTCATCTCTACTATACATTACTACTCTACTACTCGCCCTTCATTATGTCATTCTCTGTATTTCACTGTATGCTTTTGTATAGTATCGTACAATGTAACTACATCATTGCATTTCATCTTCATTATTATAATAACAAAAATGAAAGAGGGCATTGTTATTAAATAATGTAAATGAAAGTACATAATAAAATAATGAAATATTTTCAATTCTTTATTATGAGTTAAAACCTGAAAAACACATTTTTGGTTGTAACATTTTTGTTTTTTATTTAATTTGGATGAAACATGAAAGTGTTATACCCCCAATGGAGGGCATCATGTGTGTCAAATGTCAGAAAGTTTGAATAAGGGGATCAGATTTCATAAGCATGTGAACAGTGTTATTTTACAAATAAATCTGCATACACATTCCTAGCTGTAATATCTTTTCTCCCAACTGATTTGGACAAAAAGTGGCAAGATTATAACTCTCTCCACATTTACTAACTCTGCCACATTATACAAGGATTGGGTAAAGGGTTCTGATGTTATAAGCAATTGATTTCCAAATGCATTTCTGACTGTAATGTGGGGTTTTTTGTCCATTCATTTTACATGAATGTTGACAAGGTTGTATCTCAGACCTTCAGGATCCTCTCTGCCAAATGGTAGGAAGATTTGACAAAAGGGTCAAATTTTATAAGCAGTTGAATTTTTCCTCTTGAACACTTTCATTATTCAGGTAAATAGCACATGCAGTGCCATTCAGAGACAGGCATGGCAGGGGGAAGGGAGATGTAGAAGGGAGGAGGAGCAACCCAACAGACTGTCAGACACATTCAGCTGGTGTGTGCGCCACCTGGGGGGAAGCCTACAGCCTGGAGGGGTGTATCTGGAGGAGGAGTTGCCTGCCACTCAACCCTGTCCCCTCCTCCCTCTTCAGGTATTTCTCCTGGGGCTGGGGCCCTTGAGCACCAGCCAAAGGGCGATACCTAAGGGTGTCAGCCATTTTTCTGGGCCGTTTGCAGGCTGTGGAGGCCCTCTGGTAGACACCTATTTGGGAGTGTCCCTCAGAGAGAGCTGCTGGACAGGCTGGATTGAAGCCAGGGCTTCTGTCCATATTGAAGACTCCCCCAGGACCTGATTCCTGCCAGATGGTGCAAATTGAACATGGACTACACACACACCCATTTAATCCAGGAGGAACTGCAGGGCTGCGCACCTTAGGGTCATTGGGTGTGGCCCCTGGGTGAGGGTTGGGGCAGGCTGGCTATAGGATAGGGCGGGTGTTTAGGGTATATGTTGATGGGGTTGGGTGAGGATTGAGGAGAATATAACTCCTCCCCTGCATATGTGGGGGACAAGAGGAGATTGGGTTGGGGAGGGTTGGGCATGTCCCCCCAGTGAGAGAGGGGGGTTCGACCCAATAAGGGTGGGGGGTTCTGGTCTCCCTGTGAGATGGGGGACCAGAGGAGGAGGGTGAGAGTTTAGGGGGGAGGATCTCCCCCGCTGCCAATGCAGGACAGCTGGGGGTCGGGGCCGGGGAGGCGGCCGAGGGGGAGAGGGCATGGCTATTGGGGTTGTGATGGGATGGGGGAGATATGATCCAAAGAAGTGGGGGAGGTGAGACTGGTGAGGTGGAATAGATGCTTGTTGCATGTCCCACTCACTACCACCAAGCAGCAGGGCAGGTGGTTCTTGGTCAGAGGGCCCCAAACCCTGTGATGGTGTTCTATAAATGTGAGATTGGTGGCTAATAAAGTGATGACAGTCCAGGAAACAATCCTGGACCATGCCGCTGATCTTGTATCTATCACAGAAACCTGGCTGGACAATTAATCGGCGCCTATTCTGGCTGATCTTGTTCTGACTGGGTATTCCGTGCAACACCAGCCGCAGTCGGAGGGATGGGGGGCGGGGGGCGGTGTAGCTATGATTTTAATGAGGGATGGTCTGTGAGGAGGTATCCGGTGCAATCCATATTGGGTATCGAAGGTCTCCATCTTGTGTTTGATTTGGCAGGGGACAGTTTGGGAGTGCTGCAGCTGCTGGTATACCGTACACCTACCTGTGCAGCGGCCTCCCTGCATGCTCTGGCAGAGGTGGTGTCAGGGGTGGTGTTGCAGTCTCCAAAGACAATAGTCTTGGGGGACCTCAAAATTCATGCTGACGCCACCCTTGGGGGAACTGAGCATGAGTTCATGGCCACCATGGGCCTGTGTCCCAGATGGTTATCGGCCCGACACATCAGGGAGGACACACCTTGGACCTTGTGTTTTACACCGGCCTTGAGGCGGGTGTTCCATTAGTGGGGGAGATATCAGCTGTGCCCTTGTCATGGATGGACCATTACCTCCTGCAGACCTCGCTCCTAGCGCACATCTGCCTTTAGAAGGGTGTTAAACCGATACAGATGGTTCGCCCCTGGAGGATGATGGAACCAGAACAGTTCCAGAATGCTCTGGGGGAAATACCCTCTGACCTTGATGACCATCTCATTGATAACCTCGTTGTGCTGTGGAACACTTTCCTGACGGAGGTCATTGATCAGATGGCTCCTAGGCATCCGCTGCCCAGGCGGCAGCTCCACAGACCTCCTTGGTTTTCCGAGGAGCTATGGTTGCTGAAGCAAGATGGGTGGTGTTTGGAGTGATGTTGGCATTGTTCAGTTTTCTTGATCCCTCTCAGTCCCTCTCAGTCCGGCTTTTTTCCGGGTTATGTCATTGAGACTGTGCTTGTGGCTTTGGTAGATGACCTGCACCAAGATATGGATTGGGGTCATTCAACCCTGCTGATCCTGTTAGATCTGTTGGATGCATTTGACACCAGTGATCATGAGATGTTGGTGAGGCACCTGCAAGACTGTGCAGGAGTGGGTGGGAATGTTATTGACTGGTTCCGCTCATTCCTGACTGGAAGAACCCAGCGGGTGGTTCTCCGGGACTGTTTTTCATCATACCGAGACCTCTCATGAGGAGTTCTGCAGAGTTCTGTTCTGTTCCCTCTCCTGTTCAACGTGTATATGCAGCCGCTCGATGAGGTGATTAGGGGGTTCAGTGTATGGTGTCATCCATATGCTGATGACACCCAACTTTACCTCTCTTTTTCAACAGACCCAGGCCCGGCAGTGTCGGTGCTTATTCAGTGCCTGGTGGCTGTGAGGGATTGGATGAGAGCAAATAGACTGCAGCTGAATCCTGACAAGACGGAGGTGATGTTAGTGGGTAAGGCGATGGAATTGGTGGCCTCCATCTTTGATGGGGTCTGTCCTCCATTGATCTCCCAGTTAGGGAGTCTAGGGGTGCTCCTTGATGCGCAGCTCCACCTGGCGAGGAGGGCTAGGGATGGGTGAACGGAATGTGGTTCGGATGTTAGGATGTTCGGTCTTTCAGTTCGAAACCTGAGTTCAGGTTCGATGGTTCGGTTTAGCTGAGTTCGGTTTGGCCGAACTTGGCCGAACATTCAAAAATAGTGCTATCAAAACCAAAACTGAAACGAAACTGAAACCTAATTTTTTGCCCTGAAAAGATGTTTTTACCACCCCTGAACTCATCCGAACTCATCCGAACACAACCAAACTGTTCGGTCGTTCAAGAGTTTGGTGTGGACGTTTGGTTTGGACGTCTGAACAGACCGAGTCTGGTCCGAACTCCAAACATCTGAACCGTGTTCGCCCATCCCTAAGGAGTGCTTTCCACCAGTTGCATCTGGTGCGATGGCTTTGGCTGTTTGTTTCGAACTCTGACCTGGACACAGTCATCCATACTTTCATCACCTTTCCACTAGACTACTGTAACGTGCTCTACGTGGGGCCGCTCGGAAATTGCAGCTGGTGCAGAATGCGGTGGCCCATCTCCCAGTGGGACTGGGTCACTGGGAGTATATTACACCAGTGCTCCGTTCCCTGAACTGGCTGCCGGTGGTTTTCCTCGTCCAATTCAAGGTGTTGGTTTTAACCTATAAAGCCCTAAACAAAACAGCCTGGGCCCTGCCTATCTGTGAGACCATCTCACTCTCTGTGTCCTGGATCGGGCCCTGCGGTCATCCGGGGATGCCCTGCTCGAGGTCCCCCGAGTTTCTCGGTTGGCCACGCAGGAGAGAACGTTCTCAGTGGCCATGCTGCGCCTATGGAACTCCCTTCCGGTAGAGACCTGGCAGACCCCGGACCTTCCCTCTTTTTGGAAAAGTTGCAAGACCTGTCTGTTCCACCAGGCATTTGGCGGGGGAGAGGGGTGAAGGGTGGGGGGTAGGGGGCAGTTGTTTTATCTGTTTTATCCTTTTAATGTGTTTTAATAGTTTTTTATTGTTGTAAGCCACCCCGAACTGCCTGTGGCAGGAAGGGCAGGGTAATAAGTTTTTGAAATAAATAAATAAATAATAAATATATTCACTGGCCAATTGCTGCATGCTTCCACCTTTACAGAACCAATCAGTGGTGGCTTCAAGGTGGGCATTGAGGGTAGGTATAAGCTACTGTTCTTTGGGCCTCCTCTTTGTCTGTGGTTAGTTCTGGCTTTGGTCAGAGAATTTTTTCAGACTTTTCTGGATGTCTTTTTGTGTGTGTGCTAGAGTTCACTACAAGAGTTCAGCTAGCTACATAAATCCAATCCCCATGCACCTGGGGAGCTGCCCAACATCCTCCTGCCCTCTCCCGGGGCATTCTCTGCAAGCTGACGGATACCCCCACACACCTGGGGTGACCGCCCAGACTGAAGCCTGTGCCAAACAGCAGAGATTACAGATTTATCCTTTGGCCAATTGGCTTGACATTTCAAAGACCCCCTGTCTGGGACAGATGTGATTGCCTCTCTTACTGCCTGCTTCCAGCTTTCCAGGACCAATTCAGGGTAGCTCTGAGGTGGGTATAGAAGGGAAAGAACTGGAACTTCAAGCAGTAAGGTACAGGTCAAGGGGATAGCATCCCAACAATAAGAAGACATGGTTCACACATTCAGGCTGGCCAATTGTCATCACAATCACAGCCTGCAGCACTGTGAAAAAGGACATAAGAAAACCCCTTATTGGTTCTTTCCTAAGCAGATGCTTCCAACATCCCAGTAACAAGTGAGGGAGAGGGGTTGGGGTGGTCACTGCACAGAATGATATATGGGTGACATTTCTGCTGGTCAATGGGCATCACAAACACATCTTGTACGACAGTGACAAACGTAAGAGAATCTCTGGTATAGGCTCGTACTCTCCAGATGCTGTTCAGGCTTTTAATTTTGGAACCCTTTATCAGATGTTTCTGATATTTCTCAGAGATGATTCCGAAGGTCTAAGATACAATCTGACCAAGATTAATGAAAACTGGATGGAATATAATGATATTACAGCCAGAAATATATGTACAAATAAATTGCTTATAAAATTGGGACCATTTATGCAATTCTTCTGAAATTTGACAGAAGAATTACTCTTGGGCAGGGGTATATTTTCTTCAAGTTTCATCCAAATTGGATGGGAGAGAAAGACCCTTTTCAAATTGGCTGGTGGTGCGGGCGGATGGGTAGAGGCCACGGTGGGTGGGCGGTACATAGGCAGCCCATTACATGCATGACCACCCACCTCTACCCATTTTCACTCATGGAACATCCACCATTGTTCCCCATTACTCCATGCGTGGACCACGGGTGCAGGTGAGGGGAGTGCGCATGCACATCCACCCACCCAATGTGGCAATTGCATGGATGTCTCCCCCCGCCTCAATGCCCACCCACATGCACACATGGGCAAGGGGGGCATCCGTGCAAAAAGGACCAAAGACGTTACAGCCAGGAATGTGTATGCAGAATTTCATAAAATAACAAATGTCGACATCTTATAAAATCGGATTCCTTTATCCAATGTTTCTGAAATTTTGCAAACATAATGCCCTCCATTGGGGGAACAATCCACAAATGTTTCATCCACATCAAGTGCAAAATAAAAAACCTACAGCCAAAAATGCATTTTCCATTGAAACCAATGGAAATCAAAAACAAAAGTAAAAACAAAATCGAAACAAAGACTTATGAAATATAAAAATGATATCTTAATAATGAAAATGAGAGTTACTATGCACATCCCACCTGTCAGATTCATTTATAATAAATAATAATAATAATAAATCTTTAATAATAATAACTCATCTTCCTCATCGGCACCTTAGCTGTTACACCACCCTGGCTCTCTTATATCTATTCAGCAATATTAGACCAAATTGTGCATTGAAATATGCCTTTACTTTGGGAAGCATGTAAAATTCCATTGACTCCTTTGGCACATTAAAATTGTTTCAAATAGGGTAGCTTTCCCAAAATGAGGCCTTACGTTTTATGTATTGCTGTTGACTACAGAGTTTCACGAGACTGGACATTAGCTAAACACCTTTTTTTCTATTTTCATTCCTGGGGGATTGATTCAAACTCTCTCTATTTGCTCCTGTCTGTGTAAGAAACTTTCTGAGATAAAATAAATCACAGCTAGCTCACCAGAAGAAGGTGCCCATGTTTTCTGAGTGTTTAATCTCGTATGAGAAAGGAGGAGAATGCTTAACCTGTTCTCTTGTGAGGAGGCAGACACACAGGATGCATCACAGTATGCATCTTTGCTAAAAATGAGCAGCCACTGAACAGAGAAAAGGAGAACAACTTATTCATTTTCTAGGAATGTTGCTCCCTACATTGAATTGTTCAGAACAAAAGGATCATAAATTATGAATGCATTTCTGAATCATCAGGAGCTTCAAGGGGTACTTAATTTTTGACACCTAAAGGTTTCTATCTAGATAACAAAACTGGAATTGATATATGTTTCATTTTGCTAGTAGCATCACACTCATGATTGATCAGTGTTTTAAGAAGAAATTAATTGCACCTTTGAAAGTGAAATGATAAAATGAAAAATAGCGAGTTTCTGAGACACAACCTTTTTTGTCATCTACATAGTGCTCTAAAGTGTCCATTTTAATTAAAATGCCATCCAATGACCAGTCCTACATTCTTCAAGCTTTCTTCCCACTTACATTTTTAATGGAAGTCTCTCTCTCACCCTCTTAACTATGATATGTCCAGATTCTAGCCTGCAGTTATACAGGTAATATTTTTTCTTTCATGCCCTTTTAAAGACTACTTCATAATGTCTGAACATTATGTCCTGTAGTCATCAGCACTGTAAACCTGCTGTATAAACTAGATTTTCTTGTCTTTCTTTAGGATCTTTAAATCTTTCTTTCCTCAGTACCCCTTAAATCAAAGATCTTAATACCTGTCAGGAGATTTTGATTAGTTCAACAATTAGGATGTCTGTATTTTCTCTTGCTTCTAGCAGTAATTACTCAGTCACCCACTTGATTCATAACATGAGGTATAAAGATATTGTGAATTAATTTTCAGTCCAACATGATTTAGGTCTCTACTTCATTCTGTGCTCTAACATTTTAACAAATGTTAACCTCTTGGGAAGTCAGGCTCTGCCACTTGTAAGAGAAATGGAATCAATGACTGGGTGTTTTCATACAAGATGGTACCCTGCATGGCCACTTGGGAGCCAAGGATCTGACCACCTGTCTGAAGATGGAGCAGCCATATGCACGCTCCCATGAGTCATGGAGCACCCACTCATGGTCACGCATGGAGCCATGCCGGGAAAATCCCACTTTGCTGGCCCAGCCAAATATACAGTGGCCACTTCTGTAACAGGGGTAGTTTCAATCACTCTCCACACACTACGATTGTGTGAGTGTTCCGTAGCAGAGTCATGCAGCATCCACAGACCCCACCACCACCACCAGCGGTCTCCTCGTTTGAAAATACCCAATTGTTACCACGCCATACATCCAGCTTTCCTTCTGAGGTGAATGAGCTGTAAATAATAATCTATGAACTGTTTTGCATGGAAAATGAGTTGTCAAATAAGTAAAAATACTCCCTTGGAAAGTTATAAGCTTTCATGTGAAAAAATAATGCATACGTTCATGAATATTCAGTCCAAGCTTACTGACATCATAGCAGAAAAGAAGAACAAAAAAAACCCCTGATGATTTAATTGCCCTTTACATCCAACTGTGGCAAAAGAATGTTTAAAGTACAGTGGGCATCACCAATTTCATTATGGAGAACAGGGAAATCCTTACGAAAATCCCAGTATAGCCTGGTGGATAAGGGATTGGATTTGGCTCTGGAAAATCAGTGTTCAAATACCATCCTAGACTACTTACCTATGGTTCTTTTTAAACGGACCATGGTGGGTGGAGGTGGGTATGCACCCATTCCCATGGGTGCACACCCATCTCTGCCCACAGAGCATCAGGCACTGGAGCCCATTGCTCCAAGCGTGGGTGATGGGTGGAGGTGGGTATAGCACAGGAGCAAGCACGCACCCTCACCCATTGCCCGTGGCATTCACACCGGGGTGGGGGTGGTTCTTGTGTGAAAAGGACCTATGTTACGCCACCGGCAAATCTCCTAGTATTCTCTGCACATGAGCGCTTGGTTAAAAGTGTAATCAGTCACATCATGAGGCTTTTTTTCTTATGATTGTCAGGGATGGATTTCGAGTCCTGACAATCATAAGAAAAAAAGCCACATGATGTGGCTTTGGGAGGGAGGGGGGGGGTGATTTTTAATCCCCCACCTGTATATTTATTTTTATACCACCAGCTTTATTGATATGTTTTATGATTGTATTTTAAATGTTTTTAAATGTTTTTTATTGTTGTTAACCGCCCCGAGCTGCTGTGCAGGATGGGGCGGTATAGAAATCTAATAAATAAATGAAATGAATGAATGATGTGGCTGATTATGCTTTTAACCAAGTGCCCACGTGTAGAGTGCACTGAGAGATTGCCCTGCCGGGAGAGTCACCGCTTGGGAGAATTGGAGGCAGTGTAATATAGGCAAGCAGCCTCAGTCATGAACTCTGCATGTGACCTTGGACAAGTCACTGTCTCTCAGCCTCAATTCCCCTTCTATAAAATGAAAATTGAATGTGCTAGATAAATGATTGATAATAATAGTTTAGCCCCTGGGTGAATAATCTCCTAAAAGTTCAGATATTGTTTCTATGAAGTATAATTAAGCTCTTCACTTCTTGAGTCTGCTAAATTAGATTGGATATTTCAAGAGAAAAAAACTCTCTTGCAAGATGTGTGACGTATCTTATTTCTAGTTGACCATGAAATATCTTAAGCATGGTATGTGCTTCCAGTCCTTACCAAAACTCAGCAATGAGCAAGTCAGTAAAAATAGAAAAACAACGGCAGTATATAAGTGACAAACTCAGAGCCACAACTACTTGAACAATTCAAGGAAAAGGAAGTTTTAGAACTTTTTATTTCATGATCACTTCATTCACTTAGAACAAACTGACCCCGTGAACCTTTGCCATTTCTTTTCATGTATATTATACATCATATTCGCTTTCTTCCCTAATTAATCCTTCACCCACCCCCACCCCCGAAATTGGTGACTAATTACATCAATATATGGCTGACCTGGGCTATATACATTTCACCCAGATCATTTGACTGGGTCTAAGAAATTGAGTTACACTCTTTTACATCTTTTCTCCACTAGTCCTTTAGGAATCCTCTTACTATACATCATCTCCCAGTTCCAAACCCACTACAGCTCTTGTGATATCTACTCCCCATATCAAAACTTATACTTTTAAATGGAAAACCAAAACCTATCCAAATAGCTAATCAAAGTGATAGTCCTGTCCTTTTGTCTACATAGACACATAGCTGTTACACTGATGCCAGCCATGAGTCATCCAGACTAAATTTGAAGGCTGAATTGTAGGGATGTGTGAACGCAGTTTGGATGTTCGGAGTTCAGACCGAACTCAGTCTGTTCAGACAACCGAACTGAACTTCCAATCTAAACATTTGTGTAAAACCTGGCTGTTCTGCCAGGCTTTTGGCTAGGGGGCAGGGTAGGGTGGGGGAGGTGGGGTTTGGGAGGGAGGGTGTGTTTTTATTACTTGTTTTAAAATGTGTAGATTTATTTTTAAATGTTTTATGTTGAATATTTTTTTTGTGCATGTTGTTCGCTGTTCTGAGCTGCCTTTGGGCAGGAGGGGCAGGATATAAGTTTTGAATAAAAAAATAAAAAATAAAAACCCGAACCAACCGAACCCAAACTCGAAAATGACTGACCAGTTCGGCCACGTTCGGATGAGTTTGGGTGGCAAAAATGTGACTGGAAGGCCCAGGGAGGGGGAGGCAACTGAGGAGCAGACTTCCTGGCACCAGGGTTGGAGGGGCTTGGAGTAGTAGCCCAGTCACCATCCCTTTTCTCCTCAGACCACTGACTTCACAGTCTTTGATTGGACAAGGGGGACAGGGGGGTAGGCTGAATGCAGCCAATGGGGCTTGTGGTAAGGCGGCTGCAGCAAGTAACCAAAGTCATTGCCCTCCCCCCTTCCAACACCTCAGCTAGCCACTGTTCCTGACAACAGGCATTTTCAGAAGTCTCCCTCTCCCAGCAGTTTGTGTTCCTAATCCATTGCCATCCTCCTCCTATTTCAGCCATCCCACACATTTACCTCCCTAGTATCATTTATTTAGATTAGATTAGATAGATTTAGGTGTTATTTTTATTTTTTATCCATCCCTGTGTTCTTTCTCCCTACCCTCCATTGAATCATCCCCTCCTCCCTGTAGATAGATTCCCTTCCCCTGTTTTTGGATTTATTTAGAGTAGGATTAGATTGATTTAGGTTTCATTTCAGTTTTGTACCCCTCCATGTGTTGTTTGGTGTGAGCGGTCAGTGTTCGCCCCCCCATCCCTGTGTAAGATAGATAGATAGATAGATAGATAGATGTAGGAGTTAGCTTAGTTATAGAGATAAATAGAGATAGTGTGTAGTGATTCAGTATTATAGTGTGTTTGTAGGACTAGGCCTTTGTAGTTATTAAATATTCCATTTAGTTTCATAGGTTTTAGAATAGTTAATAGCAGTTAGAGTTAGTGTAGATATATATAATATTAGATTTAAAAATTGAATACAAAATTATATATATTTTTCAGTGCATTCTTTGGTTTGGAAGACATTGAGAAGGGAAGTAGGAGAGGCCGGTCTGCTGCCTGTAAGGCAGCACAGAGGGGTAAAAGATTTGACAGGTCAAACTCAGCTGGTAACAGATATAACTTTTATAATAACTTTTTTAAAATCAAACAAACATTAACAATATAACAACTAACAAGACATAAAAATAACAAACTTATTAGTGTTTCAGGGTCAAATGATACTGATACCGAAAATAAAATCTTTGAAATCGGTACCGAACAACTGAACCCGAATTTGGTTCCCGAACCAAACAACCGAATGACTGAACGGCCGAACCACGTTCTGTTTGCACATTCCAACTGAATTGACAGTTCAGTTTTGGGATAAAATTAGGTGCCCAAGTTATTAATAAACTTTAGCTAGAAAAGTAGTAGGTCTTGTTGGGCCATTTTCAGGAAATCCTAAAATTTCACTGCAGGAATGGATCATCTACTCCAACCCCTGAACCGAGGCAGTATTCATTATATCTAAACCATCTGTAACTGGTGTTTTCTTCTCAAAAACTGCCAACACAAGAGATTTCAAAACTTCACTGAACTACCTGATCTGCTGCTTAGCTTTTTTCATATAATTAGGAACCTTTTCCTAATATTTAACCTAAATCTACTTGCCTGCAACTCAAAGTCATTTTTGTGGAACTATTCTTGGTATAGACTAGAGCTGAAACGAGAGCTTGCAAAAGTGAGCACTCTCATTAAAAACACAGTTCTTATTTTCTCATGGGATGAACCAAGAGGTTGTTTTGCCAAGTTCTTAGCGAGAAAAAAGAAAATCACTGCACTTGCACAAAATGGCGGCTGAGGCATTTTAAACATGTGCAATGGCAACTGCCCTTAAATAAAATAGCAGCAATATTATCACCACCATTTTGGTTAAGGGCAGTGGCCATTTTGCACATGCACAAAATAGCCCAGAAGCTATTTTGCACAAGTACAATGATTATTTTGTTTGTTTGTTTCTTGCCGAGAACTCATACTAGGACCAAGATCTCGATCCTTGAGGTTGCAAGTTTTACTGAGAGGAAACAAATTGAGCTGCTCATACAGGCATACTATAGTATACACCAATGCATTGGCACATATGCACAGAATTTAACATTATAATCACTGCATTGGCATTGCCATATTTTTACAACAATATACAATTCCCCCAGTTTGCCAGTCACACATAGCTCCTTTTCTCCTGTATGCTTCCACAGTCTAATACATTAACAGTTTTCTGAGGGGTGGTGTGTGTGCGCATGTGCGTGCCAGGGCTGGGCCTCGAACCCCTGGCCTCAAGGGTTGTTTGAGAGTGTTTTGCCCCTTGTGCCACAGGTGGGTGGTTGTAGGGAGTGGCTTTCCCCCCTACCTTGGTATTCATTCCCTTCCCTCCAGCTCTGTGTCCCTCTTGCACCTGGGAGTGGGCGTGGACCCACCTGCCACAGCCTGATTGACCCGTTGTGGTATTTAGGGCTGCTGAGGGCTGTGGTGGGTGTGGAGTTTTGAGTCATTCCTCTCTGATTCTTGCTTGGCCTGCTTCCCTGTTACTTCAGCCTGTGTTTCTATGTATGTATGTATGTGTCTTGGTGTGGGTAAGTCCTAATGTGTTGTTCCCCCTCTGTGTTACCAGCGTGTGAACCCTTCCCCATGTCTGAATGCTTTCCCCTTTTGTAGACTTGAGTGTTGGGGCCTTTCCTGCCCAGTTTCCCTCCCTCTCCATCATTCTGCACTGTGAGTGTGTTGTTTGTTACCTACTCACCCCTTGTCCTGTCTCTATGCTGGTCTGTTTCCCTCATGCCCTAAATCCCTCCCAGTGTGTCCTGTTCCTTCTCTGTCTCTGATCTTGTTCAGCTAGTCTTAGGGCTGTTAGAGGTCTTCTGTTTCTCTTGCTAGCCTTCCTTGACCCTTGAATCCACAAGGGCCCTTCCCTTGACTTCTAGGCCCCTGTGCCTTGTATCCCTGCTGCTCCCTGCCTCTGGCTCCCTGATCCTTTGTAGGGAAGACTTCCCCTTCCCTACTTCAGGTTCCCTTGCTCCCTGCCTCGGTCCCCCTATTCAGTGTCCCTGGTTCCCTCACTCCCCCTGCAGCTGGTTCTCTTGCCTCCTGTCTCGGGTTCCCCATTTCTTGCCCTTGGCCCCTGTCTCTGGTTCCCTATCGCTCCCCAATTCCTTGCCTCAAATCCCCTGTTGCTCCCTACCATTCACCTAGAGTTCCCTGGTGATCCCCCTGCTTTGGTTCCCAGTTCCCTGCCTTTGGCTTCTTGTTCCCTGGCCCTGGTTTCCCTCTCCCTAGCTCCCCATCCCTTGATCTCAATGATGATCCATATGCTTTCTTAGGCCAGCCTGTCTGGCTCTTATGCTGAGCATTTCGTCTCCGTAGTATTGGATAGTGGCTGAGAGGTCCCCTTGTTACCCCCATTGCCTCCTCCCTCCCCCCTCTTGCCTCCTCGGATTCCTTGCCCCCTTGTCTTGCCTCTCACCCTTCCCTTCCTTACCCCCTAGGCTCCAGCTGCTGGAGCCTGTCCATACTGAGGAGTCTTAGTGTTAAATCCCTTTGCCCTTGTTCCCCTCATCCTTGCCCTCTTACCCTCCTTCCCCTAAGCTCCTACCCCAGAGCCATGACTGTTCGTCTGTCTGTCTGTCAGTACTTCTTTATACTAAATTGTGAAAAATGAAAATAGGGGTGGTGGGTTTTTTTTAATGCTGCTTATCAACTTATTGCCATTCTTTTGATCATTAGCTCAGTTTTCAAAAGTACCACAGAGATGACACAAGTCCAAGAGTAATTCCAGGACTTTGAATTTTCAAGCAAGATAAAGCCAGCAAGCATCATAAGGATGCTGCTGTCCATTTTCAGACTAGATTGTGTCATTCAACATCACCTAGGAATCAGCTAAGGAAATATCACTAACAAAAGCCACTGCTAAGTCTGATTGTCTATTCTCCCAAGGAACAGGGTAATGGCTTCTAGGATGATAAGAGGTGAAAGAGTTCTGCCTGAATAAGGAATTACCATTTTCTGTGTATTTTTTATCTCCTTGACATTTGCTATTATTATGCTATTGGGAGAGACTACGGGCTGTTCTGTCCAGGCTGACTCCCTGTCAAGTGTAGATTAGCATAAAGTGGTTGTGCAGAGGGCCAGCAGGGATTACTGATATTATTAATGCATATTTTCTGTAAATGCTGCAAACTCTGCACATAACTAGTCTAGGCAACTATGTGATTCTATTAGTGTTGCCTTCATGTGCCTCTTCCACTCACCCTGATTCCTTCAAACTTCTAGCACACATGCAGTTCTGCTTGAACGGATCTTCAGCCCACAAAACAATGTAGAACAAGCTCGTCTATCTCTGCACAGCATGGCACTTTGGGTATTTTTACATGAGATGCTACCCCACATAACCGCCATGGAGCCCACCACCCATCTGAAGGTGGAGCGGTGGGATGTGCACACTCATGGCCATGCACAGAGCACTGCCAGGAAATCTGGAGTGCTCTGTGAAGGGAAAGGCAAATAGCTCCATGGCAATGGGCAGCCATGGAGTCCCTAACCATATGAACTGGGGTGGCCAGCCATGACAGCAGACTGGTTTGCTCCTCATAGGCACTGTGGGTGGAGGACATGGCCTTTGCAAGTCACAAGAACTGGCTGGGAGTGCTGGAGATCCCATGTTCCCCAGTGGTCATGCCAGGGACATGTCAATTGCAAAGGCATGGTACATGGTAGAGGGCATGCATGGTGTCTTGTCTCTGTAACTGGGGTAGCCACGCTTGGAGCCACCTGTTTGAATCCCTCCCTTTGACTCCACCTGAGTGGGTTCTCCGTGGCAATGCCACTCAGCGGCCACAGACCACATAACCCCATTGCTGTGCTCATTTAAAAACACCCTCTGTCACTCAACTTGTCATTAACTTTAGTGGGACCTGGTGAAAATGGTATGTTGAACCAGAATGTGCTTCATGGAATTGCTGAGCTGGCTGGGTTTATTAGTCTTGTGGTTTTCAAGGTTATATGAACAGGCTGAAGTTGTCTGCTCGAGAAGCAGACTCAAAAGTGATCAGTGTTTCCATAAATGGAAAGCTTCAAACTACAACTGAAACGAATATACACAATACTGAATCTGACAATTTATCTCAAATGGGGTCAGATGAAGCTGCCACAAAGCACTATTTATTTCTGCCTTGTTTACCTTATTTCAGATATTAATTCTTATTTTGGGGGATTTGTTTTTTCTAGGTTTCCAGTTATTTTGACCATTTTGTTTCAGCTATTTGGTCAAATAACCAATTATGTGAGCTGAAATAACCAGAAAAATCAGAATATCCTAATCAAAATATTCAAAGGCTTAGATAAAACATTTTTTTAGCAGGGGGAGCAATGCGCATGCGTGAAAGATGGCCACACTGAAATCCTGCTCCTCCCAGAAAGCCCGACAAAGTGCTCCAATTTCAAAAACAACCGCAAAATAAAATGTAAAAAAAGCTAAAGACCAGCTTGCTAACCCTCTGGGGTATGGGCCCTGCAAAAAAAGTGGGAGAAAAAGGGCCGATAACACGTTACTACCAGCAATGACAAACAGCTCTGTCAGCTCAAGAAATGTGGTGAGTGACAAGATGGTGGCCGTGGCCCAGCCCTTTGCCCCAGGGGACCCCAAAAGGGAACAAGCCAGCATGGATATTATCTTGGCTGAAATTAAGGCCTCACGGGCAGAAGCCCAAAATGACAAACATGAACTGATTGAAAAAATTAACAGAGTAAAAAGTACCATGGAAGAGGGAAATAAAAAACTAGAAAATATGGACAAACGCATAGAAATCACTGAAGAACACATTTCAGGATTAGAGGATCAAACCCGTAAATGCAGACAGTGAAATAGCAAAGTTAAAAGAATCAATGAGCTTTCCATGTTCTAAATATGAAGATCTAGAAAACAGATCCAGGTGCAGCAACCTACGCATAATGGGGGTAAAAGAGGGCACAGAATCAGGAGGGATGCAGGAGTTGCTCAATCAAATCTTTACTTTGAATTTTCCTGAGCAACACCACCTCCATAATTTAGAAATTGAGAGAGCCCACAGATCTTTAAGACCTAAACCAAAAGAGAATGATCCCCCCCAAGCAATTATTGTCAAATTCTTAAAATTCAAATACAAAGAAGCTCTGCTGACTCTAGCAAGGAAGAAGAAGCAAAGCTTAGACTACCAGGGAAACAAACTTAAGCTGCAACCAGATTACGCATCTGAGACCATGATAAGGTGGAAAGCCTGGTCAAAATATTTTGCTGAGCTTATAGACAGATCTAAAACATCAATTCTGGCACCCAGCAAAAATGGCCATATTGATCAATGGTCGAAGAAAAATCTTTGAGGAAACCACAGATTTTGAGATATTTTTACAAGCCAAGACAACAAGAATCTGACTGATTATGAAATTAAATGCAACAGAGACCAGGAAGGGAATCTCAGGACATAATGTTCATGGACATAGTTAACAAGATCTTTATTGATCCCTTCCAGGTACTTACTAAGCTATTTTCAGATAAGATACACATTATTATTTCCTTTTTCTTAAAGCATTATACTCTGTATTTCAATACCTATACTTCATTTTGGTTGTGATCACAATTTAAAAACTAAACATATTTTTTTATTGATAATTTTTTGTATGCGCTCAAAAATAAATGCTGACAGGGAATAGTGGAGAATGAATATCCACACTGACCTTGTATACAACAATTTAGAGAAATCTGGGAAGGGGGGGGTAACAACAAAAAATAATGTCAAATGATTTCAGTCTCACTGAAAAAACGAGAACACATTGTTCCATTGGGCACAAGCTGCCAATCCTGCTGTTTTTGTGAATGTTAGTGTTATTGTTTAATGTTGTAAAGTTACTACGTTGTGCCAAGCATTCTCTAACTTTGCATTATGTATTCTGTGAATCAAGATTAAGAGATATCCACACCTCAAAAAAGAACCAAAATACTAAGTTAGAGATTGGTATGGGGCCAAATAAACCAATTACAGAGAAACCCCAGCTATCCTAGGGTGTTTTTATACGTTACGGGGCCGCTTGGCCCCGTACCGAAAACAACCCTTTCATTCCCCACCGGGGTCACGCCATATCAGACGTGCTGGGGGGATCCCGGTGGGGAATCTGGGAGGGGGCGGGGCCGCATGGCCCCTCCCCCTCCACGCACCCCGCCGCCCGCCCTCCAGGGATACGGGCGGGCGGCAGGGCCACTGCAGCCGCCGCGTCGGGCCGGATGTTGCATGGCCCGGGATCCCGCCGGGCAACCGGCCAGACGTTACTTTTTTTTGGTCCCCGATGGGGATCTTTTTGACCACGCTTCCCGGGACATTCCCCCGGCTAGCCCGGGAAGCGTGGTTCAAATTGACCCCATGCGGGTATTGACCGTGGTGAACATCTGGCGGCCGCCAAACAGACGTTCGAGCCACAGTGACCACAGGTGGGTATTCACCGTGGTTCACTGTGATCTC
>QEPC01005564.1:122331-152358 GCA_003113815.1 Sphenodon punctatus | reverse complement strand
ACAAAACTGAAATGAAACCTAAATCAATCTATAAATTAATAATATATACTACTACTCTAATGAATCAAAAAAACAGGGGAAGGGAATGGGGAGGGAAATATTCAATGGAGGGTAGGGAGAAAGAACACAGGGAGGGGTAAAAAATAAAAATAACACCTAAATCTATCTAATCTAACCTAAATAAATGAAGTTATGGAGGTAAATGTGTGGAAATGGGTGAAATAGGAGGAGCGTGGCAATGGATTAGGAACACAAACTGCTGGGAGAGGGAGACTTCTGAAAATGCCTGCTGCAGGATCAGCAGCTAGCTCAGAAGGAATTGGAAGGGGGGAGGGCAATGACTTTTGTTACTTGCTGCACCTGCCTTACCACAAGCCACATTGGGTCTGTGCAGCCTAGCCCCATGCCAATCCCAGACTGCAAAGCCAGTGGTCTGAGGAAAAGAGGGCTGATGATTGGGCAGTAGGGGTGGGACACCGGGGAGAATACCAGATACCGGATTTACCAGTATCAGATCTCCCCGGTTCCGGATTTACCGGTACCAGCGTACTGGATTTTTAACATTGTCCACGTATCATTTTTTTTTACATTGCGACCATTATTTCAATGGTGCACAATGTAAAAAAAACGGTAAAGTGCCCAATGTTAAAAATCTGGTACGCCGGTACCGGTGATTATCAGATTAATCCGATACCGGTATTCCCACCCCTATTGGGCAGGCTAGCTGCTAGTCCTAGCCTCTCCACCCCTGGTATCAGGAAGTCTGCTCCTCAGCTGCCCCACCCTCCATGGGCCTACCAGTCCTGTTTTCCCGCCCGAACGCACCCGAACTCATCCGAATGCGGCTGAACTGTTCAGGGCTTCGGACATTCTGTTCGACCATTCTGTTCAGCCATCCGAATTGGCCAAATTCAGGCTGAACACCAAACGCCTGAACCGCGTTCGCCCATCCCTAGAACTTTGCTCACCCTGACATAGAGCATGGAGGAACACCCTTGTGAATCTCTGGGTGTTGCCCTTTGTGTTGGGGTGCCTCTTAACTCATGGCTGTGTTTGTCCAACCAAATCCAATCCTATCTCTACTGCTGAACAACCTTATCACCTGTTTGAAACCTGCCTTTGTTTTTGAGCATTTAATTATTATTGCTAAAGCTTATTTTGTATAAGGCAACAGGACTAAAGGTATGCAAATGTAATAAGCAAACAGTAATACATTTTAATGGCACAATAGCTAAAGCACAGCTCTTACAACTAGGACTGGAAGTCAGGCTTGTCCCTTCGCTCACAGGGGTGCCTTGTTCAAGTTACTATTTCACAGCCTCTGTTCCCCAGCTGCAAAATGGGAATAAAATACTGACTGGCAGCTTGCCTCAAAAATATGTTATGAGATTAATCAGATCATATGACTGCAAAGCATGGCTTCAATCCTAGGTGCTTTAGTAAGTGGTTTGTGGACTGCATTTTTTGGGTGAAATCTTGACCATATTGCCCAATGAGATTTTCCTGACTGACTTCAGTGGGGTGGGGGTTACAGCCTTTCAGTTTTATGTCAATGATAAATATTATTACTTGATTTCCTTTCTTCCATCCAAATGAGAGTGACAGTTTCCCAGTTCCTGTTCTACAGAATTTAAACATAAGTTTTAAAAAACAAATCCTTTCTTCAATGGCATGACGCAAAGTACTACTTCTTAGCACCAGATTAAGCATGTAGTAATCAATGATCACATTAAAACAAAGCTTCTTCCAATAAACCAAGTTCTGATATCTTATGTTTAATGAGTCATCTTAATATTTTCTCTGCTAACGAAGCACCAAATATTTAGCAATATGACTCATTATGGAAGTAAATAATCGCCAACCAGTTTTGAATTGAGTGTCATGCCACACTCTGAAATAAAAGTGATTATTCAAGCTTTGAAATCAGTGCTAAAGGTTCAGGTTTAATATCCTTTATTGGCAGCATAAAACACATTATGTAGAGATGGCTCAGTTCAGAAACAAACAATTTGCAATTAATTATTTCTTCAACAATTTTAACCTCTTTCTCATCTCATCAAACATTTGAAAAGTTAGGTCAAACTAACACCGCTTTTAAATGAGGTGCTGAAAAGTGCCTCCTGAGCCCCGCATTGAGAGAAAAGCCACATGGGGAGTGTTTAAATGCTCCCCACGCTTCTGGAAGTAACATGCTCCCCGTTGCCGGCAGTGGTGGTGGCTGGAGATGCGGTGCTTTGCAGAGGCGCATTCTGAAAGCCTCACTTTTCAGGCTTTCAGAACGTTCCTCTTCAAAGCACCGCGTCTCCAACTGCCGCTGCTGCCGGCAACAGAGAGTCTGTCACTTCCGGCAGTGCGAGGAGCATGTAAGCACTCGCCGTGCAGCTTTACTCTCAACCTGGGGCTCAGGAGATGCTTTTCAGTGCCTCATTTAAAAGCGGTGTAACTTACAAACTTTTAGTTTGAAAAGTTTTAAAATATGGGGGCGCCACTGGGCATGTGCGGGCAATAGATGCAGCTGCCGAGCACTCCCAGCAACTTGGCATGAAATGCTAGAGAAAAAATAACAAAATGGATGAAAAAATAAAATCTATGAGCAGGAACCTGCGGAGGAACCTGACGTGCCCCCAAACTGGCAAAAAATCAGGACCCCCCCAGGCAAGGTAAAAAGGCAGCAACAGAAGAAACTGTAAGTGGTGGGGGAGTGGAACGAGGTAACATGAGTCCCAAGATGGCGGTCGCAGCAGCAGGGTGGCAAAAAAGCGGGGAGCAAGCTGGCGTGGCAGAGCAGCTCTCCAGCCTTACACAAACTATACAAAAACAATATGAAGACTCCAGGAGGCAATGGGAGGTACTAAATGATGGCATTTTGAAAGTGAACAGTCTGGTAGACACACTTAATACAAAAATCTGATGGAGTCTCAGAACAGGTGGCAGTCCTGGAAAGTAAAAATTTGGAAAGAGAAGGAAGGGAGCAGAGATGGGAGGATAGACTTATGGAAATGGAAAAGGTGATGGGGGTGCCCTGCACAAGATAGAGGACTTGGAAAACCGAGGAAGGAGAAACAACCTCCGCCTGCAGGGGATCCCTGAAGCCTCTGAGGCACCAAATGGCAGAGAGCTGATAAGTAAAATCCTGTCAGCCATCTTCCCACAGGAGGAGTGGGTCACAAATATAGAAATAGAGAGGGCGCATAGGACCTTGAGACCGTGACCCAAAGAGACTGAGTCCCTCGAGCTTTGATTTTTAGAAATCTGCGATACCAGGATAAAGAAAGGATTTAATGGGAGGCCAGAAAGCATAAAGAATTAAAATATGAAGGACACAGGATTAGCATACAGCCTGATCTTGCACCTGCTACGCTGGCCAGGAGAAGAAAATGGTATCCATATCTGGATAAACTGGCAGCGTATGAGATAAAGGCACAGATCAGATACCCAGCATTCCTGTCCTTTATACATAAGAGCCACAGAAGAAACTTTTCAGAGATACAGGCAGTGGAAAAGTACTTAACATCAAAGATGCCAGAAACACGGGGGCAAGACCGAGGGAATTTGGAAGCCTAAGGAGCTATGGCTACATCAACAAACAAGGGAGGCACAAGACACACGAAAACAGATAACAAACATTGAACTCTAGCATGCAAGAACATTAATGGAGACCTATAGGTCTAAAACAACTTTGGTAATACAAGGGAGTTGCTGGGAGGAGAGGCGGAGAAAAACAGTGACTCTATGGCAAACCCCCTTAGGGCTAAGAATAGCCCAAAGATGGGTAGGGTAAGGAAATGGGTTCATGGAAAGGGAAGGGGGAGGCAGAGGGAGGGGGTAAAGAATGGGAAGTGGGAAAGGGCAAGGATAAAAATAAAGGGGAAAAAAGGTATAAGGGGAAAGGGAGGGGGGAGGATGGAACGGCGGGGGAAGGGGGCAATGTATGGAAATCAGGGAAGGCCACAGGCTTAGAACAAGAAAAAGAAGGAAAGTAGGCTGGGGGGGCAAAGGGCAGGAAAAGAATGGGGACCATGGAAGAGATAAAGATTGGGACACTAAATATGAAAGGTCTGAACTGTCCAACAAAGCAGAAAAAAATGTGGCAATACTTAAAGAGACAAAAAATACAAGTAGCGGCTTTGCGGGAGACACATCTCCTGAATAAGGATAACGTAAGGGTCAGAGATAAGCAATATGAAACAACATATTATGCAAACGCAAAAACAAAAAAAGCAGGAGTGATGCTGACATTTGCTAAGGAACTAAACTTTACACGTAATAATATCATAAAGGATGCAGAGGGTAGATATCTGCTAGTACAGGGAATGATGGGTGGACAGGAGTACACATTCTGTGTCTACTATGCTCCTAACGTAGGACAGGTTTAGTTTATGTGAAAGATATTGGACATTGTGGGGAAAAACAGTAAGGGACTCCTTGTACTGCTGGGGGATCTGAATAGCCCCCTAACATAACTGGATAAATCTGGAAAGGGGAAACTAAAAAAAGGGCAGAGACTGATAGGGAGGGACATTGCAAAGGCGCAATTATCGGATGTATGGAGAATAAGACATAGGAAAGCGAGAATTCACATTCTACTCAAATAGGCACATGTCCTATACGAGGATTGATTATATCTTTATGCGCAGCTCTGAGTGGAATAGAGGTTACAGGTGTGAGATAGAGCCTGCGGTATTTACAGATCACAGTGCAGTCACATTGACATCAAGTACAGGGCAAAGGAAGCAATACAAAAGATGCAGTTGGAGGTTAAATAAAACAACTTTATTAAATATCATGATCAGGAAAAGATAAATCAATAAATTACAGAATACCTTCAGATAAATGATAATGGGGCAATGTCCAAAATGGTGGTATGGGAGGCTGCCAAGGCATTCCTGAGAGGTCAATATATAGGGTTAGAGACCTATAATAAAAAGAAAAAGAAAACAGAGTTAAATGAGCTATATCTTCAGCTAAAACAGGTGGACAGACAAATGAAAACAAGACCTACCAAAAAGGGGGCAAAAGAGAGGGTGCAAATTAGGGGACTAATTGATGCCATAGAAACAGACAGTAGTTTAAAAGTTACAGTACTTAAATCAATATTACTACACAAAAAGTAATAAGGTGGACAGAATTTTGGCTTGGATGGTAAAAAAAAAAAGGCAAAAAGCACAAATAACACAGCTCTTACACTCCGACAAGGGAACTTACATCACAGGCATGGATATGCGGGAACATATTGTAAATTTCTACAAGAAATTATATACATCTGAAAACCCCAATCAGGGGTACATTAAAACATATTTGGCCAAATTGAAAATACCTAAAATCTCAGAGAAACACAAAAAAATGCTGAATGAACCCATATTGCTAAAAGAAATAAAATGTACAATTAAAGACTTACCTAAAAATAAGTCACCAGGCCCAGATGGGTTTATTCCAGAGTTCTACCAAATATTTGTGGAACAGTTAGCCCCACTATTGTGTGAGGTTTTCAAAGGGATTAAAGAGAAGGGGGAACTGCCAGAAACTTCCTACATGGCTACTATTACATTATGCCCCAAGCCTGATAAGAAAGGGAGGGAGTGTGGAGACTTCAGACCAATATCTCTGCTCAATGTAGATGGCAAAATATTCACTACAATTCTGGCCTCTAGGCTACAAGTGATAATTGGAGAAATAATTAATCTGGACCAGACAGGATTTATAGGGGGAAGAATGGGGGTGGACAACATACATAGAGCAAGCAATTTGATTTACAAAATTAACAGGGAAAAACTGCCAGCAGCAATTTTGTCCTTGGATGCTAACAAGGCCTTTGATAGGATGGAGAAAACTTTTCTACTGGCAACACTAAAGGAGATGGGATTTGAAGGGACCTTTAAGAGATGGGTGGAATGTATTTATAAGAAGCCATCTGCTCAAGTAATGATAAATGGAGAGCTAACTCCAGCGTTTGTACTAACAAGGGGAACGAGGCAGGGCTGTCAGCTTTCGCCCCTTCTTTTTGACATAGCGGTAGAGTCTCTGATTCTAGCCATAAATCAAAATATGAGGATAAGGGGGGTGACAAGTGGGACAGCTGAACACAAGACAATTGTGTGTGCAGATGACATGCTATTAACACTATCAAATTTACATACTTCAATACCAGAACTCATTAAGTCACTAGGAGAATTTGGTGCCCTGTCAGACTATAAGACTAACTTAGATAAAACACAAATGCTCCTTTTGCAAGGGGCTAAGATCCGGGGGGGGGGGGCTCCAATGTGCTCCCAACACAAGGGAAACAGGATTACATCAAATATCTGGGGATAAAGTTATCTAAGAATACAAAAGCCCTATACAAGATAAATTATATACCATTGATAAGAGAATTCCAGGATAAACAACATTCGTGGCACAGGATGGGATGTTCATGGTTGCAAAAAATAAATCTGCTTAAGATGTTACTATTACCAAAAATACTTTACACTATCCAGGCAATTCCGATTCAAATACCTACAGAATTCTTTCAAAAAATCGACACAATAATGAAATTTATAATCTGGGGCAAAAAGACGCCAAGGATAAGAAGGTCTATATTAAAGACTGGGATTGAGAAGGGGGGTTGTAACTTATCAGACTTAAGATATTACCATAAGGCATCGGCATTGAGGGCGGTGAGGGTCTGGCAGCAGGACAAGGCAGTCCTAAAGTGGAGAGACTTGGAAATAGAACTAGTAGGAGTAGATCATGGCTGGCAGTTGCTTGAAAATGCTGACAAAATTAGACTGCGTAGGAGGGACAGGAAGCTGTATCCCTTTGCAGGGACAGCGTTGACTACATGGCAGGGGTGCTGTAATAAGATGGAGGTGACGTGGAAAGTCCCCGTACACCCTCCTGGAAAGAGTGGGTCCTACGTGGAAAAAAAAAGAGATAGAAAACCTAAGGAGATGGAAGGAGAAGGGGATCTATAGAGCGAAACATTTATTCGAGGCAGGGAGTTTAATGACTAGGGACTCCATGGAAGGTATCACTAAGGAGAAGGTGGATTTTTGGTTATATTGCAGGATGCATAGCACTATGAATAATACAAAAGATAAGGTTAATTACGGTAGGGATCCAACTAACCTAGAAAACATAATATTTCATGAGGGAATTCTAAGAGGAATATTTTCTATGCTGCACAGAGTGGTAAAAGGTCTATATCACTACCCAGATGTGGGGTACATATCGAAATGGTCAGATGACCTACAGATAGAGATTACAGAGAAAGAAATGCAGGACATATGGCTGCATATGTCTAGCTGTTCCTGATCCTTGATGGTAAAAGAGCCTCAAATTAAATTAATGCAGAAGTGGTATATTACCCTGGATAGGATTAACAAAGGTAAAGGAACGTATCCGTCAGACTGTTGGAGGGGTGTGGGGGCAAGGGCACATACTTGCACTGCTGGTGGAGTTGCCCGAAAGTGGCAAGATTCTGGAAAAAAATATGGGAAACAGTGGAGAGTCAGCTGGGGAAGAATCTTCCGTTCAGGCCGGAGATTGCGTTACTGGGGATGTATCCTGCAAAGACCCTGAACACAACGCAACAACAATTCTGCCAGAATATGTTCCTCGCGGCGATTCATACCGTGGCTAACACATGGAAGCACGCTAAAGGACTTAACAGAAAAGCATGGCTTAACAGACTATGGTATGTAATCTCAATGGAGCGCATCACTGCGAGCTTAGAAAATGACCTAACTAAATTCTACGGCAGGTGGTCTACATGTTGGACAGTACTAACACAATATATAAAGATGGACACTAGTGCTAGCTCAACCTGCCTTAAAGATATATATTGAATAGCCGGAGGGGGGAGGAGAGGGGGGAAGAAAAATTGGTTATGTGGAATGTTGGGGACTCCACGATGGTAGTGGTATAACGGAAGATTCACACTAGAACAATGGTTACTAGCCACTAGATGAAGCGACTGAAAAAGAGTGGCACAAGTCGATGGTTATAACTGGATGTAAGACTGAAAAAGAATGTGTGAAAGTTGTATTTCAAAAATTCAAAATAAAAAAAAATATTAAAAAAAAAAGTTTTTAAATATATATTTGATTGAACTTATGCTCAAAGATCTTTTCAAAGAGGTTGGTCAAAAATATTTAAAATATAAATTGTGTTCTTTAGTTTAATTGATCAGATAAATCATATACTCCGTTATTATTTCCTGAATGCCTGAATATGCCAGCAATTACAGCTCCTATCCATGTGATTAACCACCTAAGCTGTAATGTCTGCATGTACAGATACAAATACCCATTTAGATACTATAGGTAGTGCCAGCAATGTTCCTGGCACTGAACAGCAGTGATTTGAGACAGGCCCCTACCCCCAAGGGACTTACAATCTGGGATGGACATGGGAGAGGGGAACATAGGGAGAAAGGGGAGTACATTAATGAAGCTGATGTAAGGACTGGGACTTGAACCAGCACTCTTAGGGCTCTGGAGGAGGTGGCTGGTCACAGTGCTAATCAGGTCACACCCCTCCTCAGCTTTGTTTCATGCCTCCAGCTTTCTGGTTGGCTACTTGCCATATAAAAGGCAGCCCTGCAGCCCAGGAAGCTTGTTGGATCATCTGTTGTCCTTTTCCTGGCTCCCTTTTCCTGTACCCTATTGGTGGCGCTGCAGTTTTCCTCCCTGGATTTTTGTTTATTGCCTGTGGACTGGCTGTTTCCCATGGACCTCATTTGTATTCGGATCAGCTTTTCCCAGTTCTATTTCCTGCTTGTTTTGGACTTTTTCTGCCTAGCCCTGCTTGAACCTGTCTTGGAACCAGTCCTCCCCACCCCCTCCCATTCCTAAACTGATCCTTTTGCCATTCTTGTTTGCCTGCCTGGAGTTTGCCCACACATTGGTTCCAGCATGCCAACTTGTTTGTCCCATCCATTTCATTCATGTGTTCATCCCCAGCCTGACCTACCGCTCAGAACTCCTGAACCAAATCCTGCACAGCTTCCCTGGATCTGATTCCTACCACGTTCCTCATAGCGGAGAGGTCAGAGGTGCCTATGGTTAGCTTAGCTACAAGGGGTGATGTGCAGGGCATAATTTGTAAAATAAATAAATTACTGGGCCCCAAGTCTGCCCCAGAATCCACTCTTCCTCCCCCAGAGTATGGATAAAATGAGATCTTGCATAGGGCGAAAATCTCATTGAGAATGGGCTTCTCAAAGAGATTTTCTAGGTCAAGAATCTCATGAGAATCTGTGTTCTTGCCGCCATTCTCCAGAGATTCTCAAAAATGGACACCTGATGGCCACATGTAAACAAAGTGGCAGTGGTGGCCACTCTGCACATGTGCAGAGAATTTGGGGGGGGTTTGAGAATCTCAGAAGATTCCCAAGAAAACCAAAATGCTCTGTGCATGTGTAAAATGGCTGCTGGGGGGCTACGTGCACAGAATGGCACTTTGGCGAGGGGTGCAGGGGGAGGGTTTTTGTTCCCCTGTATTGTATATTTTTAATGATTTTAAATTGTTTTTATACTGTTGTTCGCTGCCCCAGGCTGCCCTGTGGGCAGGAGGGGCGGGATATAAATTGTAAGTAAATAAATAAATAAATAAATAAATGGCCATGATAGTCAATTTGTGCATGTGGAGATCATTTTTAGGGTTCTTGGGAATCTCACAAAATCCTCCAGAACCTTGGCAAGATCTCGCAAGGTCTTGCTGGAGTTACGAGAATCTCACGTGTTCTTGCGAGAATGCATTTGCATTCTCATTTCAGCTCTTCTCCAGAGAATATCAAAGCAGAGAAATGAACCCTTTTCTACAGATAGCAACCCAGTCATTGCACTAACCTGCCTCTCTACAGTTAAATATGAAATACAAGTTGTTGTGATCATAGGCGAGCGGTAGCTGTCAATGGGGGGCGGGCACAGTGGGGGCTGGGCAGGGTTTCTTTTCTATAAGGTTCTATAGGGCTTCCAAACATCTGGGGAGGGCACATACCCCTATGACCCTCCCATGAGTTGCATATGCTTGTGATTTAATCTATATGATTAGTAGTGCAGGGCATGGGGCAGGAAAGTAATTAAGGAAAGCCAAATAAACCATTCAGGGTTTGGGATTTTTAAATCATTTTTGGGTTGTTTGTTTGTTTTTGACTTTTGTTTCCAAATCCAAAAAGGCCAATATCAGCCTTTTCCTGGGCTTTCACATTTCAGGGTGCATACACCTACTGTGTACATTTCCTGGAGCTTTAGCACCCTAAGTCCTTAAATTTAATTGCCAGCGCTGAGCCCTGCCAAGCCCCTTCTCCCCCATTAAGTCCTGCTGGTTTCCAGAACTCTCTGTGGGATTTATCCACAAGTCTTTAGGAATAAAATGATGGTGAATGCTGTTTCCATTGGAAATAGGTCATTCGCTTTCATTTGTGTGACAAGGAAAATATCCGTGTTTTCTGCTGTTTTCAATTTCACCATTTGTCATTATTTTTCTCAAGTTGAACAGAGATGTTATGGGGCTAATCCCAAACCCCACATACACCTTGAACACACCCCTAGGGGCTGTGAAGTCACAAAAGTACTGTCTAAGTACTGCGAAAGTGCTGGAAATTGCCATAAAAGTGATGTAAATGTTCTATAAAAGTCCAGGAAAGTGATGAAAAGTGATCAAATATCAAAAACCTCCTACCACTGCAAGAGTATAAATCCCCCTACTATATGGTAGGTGGTTAAAGCACAGGTGGTGCTCAACTCATGCTGAAGCTAAATGATTACGGCATAGATTACTTTTGAAGGATTATGCCATGGCTGTGTTGATGGCAAAGAAAGACTTATTCTCCGCTGTCATAGCATCTAAAATGTCTTGTCCTTTGGAGTAGTTCTGGGTGTTGAGTTGCCTGGATAATCCAGTCTCTCTCCGCCATGAACTAGACTTACCTATTGTTTTCTGTAACATTTGTATTGATTACTTTGCAGACAAAATTGCTTGCATTTACCACAACAGGGCTGCTGCTACTTTGTCTGCAGAATCAGAGTTTGGGGTTGTGGACAGGGGCGGATTGGGCATTGAATGCACCGGGAGGATTCCCAGTGGGCCGGCTGGGCCGGTCGCACTGTCTTTTTTTAAATTATTCTTAACAAAAAAAAATTAAAAAATTGTTGGTCCTGACCCCTGTCGAGTTGGGTTGGGGGGGGGGAGGGCTTACCTGACTCTCCCTCCTAGTAGGCTGCAGCAGCAGCGGGGACAGAGGTCAGGCTGGGAGATAAGGCTGTTTGTTTACAAACAGCTCGTGCCCATGTGCTGATCAGAAGGTTGCTACCTTGTAGAGAAGGTTCTTCGAGATGGCTCCAAACATTCTCACAACTAGGTTGTGTGCGCAGAAGCCAGTGACTCACTCCACTGGACTCTCATGGAGAGCGCAGCAGAGCAGCGGCAGGCGACTTGCGGGGCAGCAGGTGGGGCCTGATGGGGGCCTGGAGCCTGCTTGGAAGGGGCCGACTGGGGTCTCTTTTGGGCCTCTTTTGGGCAGGGGGGTGTGGTGGCCTGGGCTGATGGGGCCAGGGGCTGGTGGGGCATGGGCTGGTGGGGCCTGGATGCACTCAGGATTAGCTTATTTAATAATGTAGATATTGGAAGTCTGGTATCAATTCTCCCCTTAGTCTTCACTTCGCTAAGTTAAACCTGAGTGGTAGGAATTCTGGTATCAATTCTCCCCTTAGTCTTCTCTTTGCTAAGCTAATCCTGAGTGGTAGGAATGTTGTGTGAGAAGGCAGCTGTGCGTTCACAGAAAGGGTGCATTCCTTCAAGGCTGTTCCTTAATTGTGTGTTCCAGTGCAGCATTACTACAGGTGCAAGGAATGGTGCCTTAATATTCAATAATGTAGATATTGGAAGTCTGGTATCCAGGGGCGTAGCTAGGTTGGAATGGGCCCAGAGACAAGAAATGGACCCCCCCCCCCCCATCACCATAGACTTCCCTGCCCCTCTCCCTCCCCTCTTTCCTCCCCTCAATGTCCTTATTGCATAAAAAACTGTCAACAAACGTACTTATTAAATTAAAACATGTACTCAGCTACTGCAATGGCCTCTTCCTTGCTTTTAGCTATGGAAACACAGAAATAGTAACATATGGCCTCCCCCTGAGCCCCTCCTGATTTCTCATCCCCTTCCCCCAGAGAACCCCCTCCTGTTCCCCCAGCTCCGTCCCCCCACAGACCCTCCCTCCTGTTCCCTCCCCCGAGTCCCCTCCTGCTCCCTCCTCCCACAGAGCCCCCCTCCTGCTCGTTCAGCCCCCTCTCACCACACAGCCCCCTCCCCCCACAGACAGGGCCAGATTTAGGAATGTTTCACCCCAAGGCCCTTCTCAGGCTGCTGCCCCCCCCACAAGCAAAGCCCCCCCCCCCCACTGTGCAAAACAGACAAGCAGGTGTACAAAATATGCAAGATATACAGAGCTGAATAGACACAGCATAAGCCAACGCACCAGGCGAACATTCCAGGACCTTCAGTATGACCTTCAGAAATTGATTTCAAAACTTATGAGATCAGAGATGGGGATGGGGCAACTACAAGGATGTACCAGAATCCAAGAAGTCTGTCTCCACCAAGTTTAGGAGCTTGCGGTTTCTGCTCTAGCAGTGCAAACACCTGTGACCTTCTTCACCTGCTCATGCCCCTCCTCTCAAACACCCTGGCCTGGAAGAAGATCAGTGGGGAACTAGCCCTCATACTCCACACTAGGGTTGCCACCTTTTGCCATTTGACCCCAAGACTCCTATAGGCCAAATGCGAGTCTCAGGATCAGATTGCAAAAGATGGCAACTAGGGTTGTCACTTACGCAAATATTTAAGGAATGCTTATGAAAAATACATGTTGCAGGGCCTGCATTGATGACTAAGGTGCAAATGCAGGTCCTACAACATGTATTTTTCATAAGTGTTCCTTACACATTTGCATAGGTGACAACCCTACTCCCACCCCCTTGCAAATTGCCTATAACATCCCTCCCCCAGGTTCTCTTGTTTTCTACTCCCCACCCCGAAGAGCAGTACGATTCCTCCCCCCAAATCGCAGCATTTGAGGACATGCATGAATAGAATGCCACAAACAAATCTCTAACCCCAAGGATGCCTCAATGTTCAAAAATCATGAGCTGGGCCCTAAAAATCATGAAACATAAATAAAAAGAACCCAAATGTTTCTAGGCTTGGTACTCTCCCATTTGTGAGAATGGGAGGAGCCACTCGAAGAAGAACAGAAGGTTGCTGCCTTGTAAACAAGGTTCTTCGAGATGGCGCCGAACATTCTCACAAATGCCCCCCCTTTGGAAGGAACTGTTGGGTATCTATGAGTGGGAAGGAGGTGCTTTATATACGGGTGGGGGGCTCGAGACTGTTGCGGGGTGATTTTTTTAAACTAGTGAGCTTGATATATACTGGTAGAGAAGGGCGCGCAAGTGCAAACCCATTTGTGAGAATGTTCGGAGCCATCTCGCTGAACCTTCTTTACAAGGCAGCAACCTTCTGCTGCAAGGCACTGCGGCAGGGGTTTGGTTTTTTTTAAAAAAAAAAGCTTCGGAGTTCTCTCCGGAGCAGCCTGCAAGTAGTCAGGGAGGGAGCACGCAGCCGAAGAACGGCTTCGCACAGTGAGTGTAGGGATGCTTCCCAGGCTGTGGGAAGAACATCAGCCGGCAGGGGGTCCCAGCTGAGCCGCAACTTTGCGGGTTTTTTTTTTTTTTTTAAAAAATGGGACAGGCGGCTGCGCAGCGCCGCAGCGGGCTTAGCTGCCATAGGGATGGGCCCCCAGCCACGGTGGGCCCCGGGGCCAAATTTCCTGCCTGTCCCTATGGTAGCTACGCCCTTGCTGATATCAATTCTCCCCTTGGTCTTCACTTTGCTAAGATAATCCTGAGTGGTAGGAATTCTGGTATCAATTCTCCCCTTAGCCTTTGCTAAGCTAATCCTGAGTGGTAGGAATGTTGTGTGAGAAGGCAGCTGTGCGTTAGCAGAAAGGGTGCATTCCTTCAAGGCTGTTCCTTAATTGTGTTCCAGTGCAGCATTACTACAGGTGCAAGGAATGATGCCTTAATATACAATAATGTAGATATTGAAGTCTGGTATCAATTCTCCCCTTAGTCTTCTTTTTGCTAAGCTAAACACAGGGCATGTGTAATACTAGTGCAGCTGATGTAGGAATGAAGAAGCCTTACTGTAGGATGCATAGCAAGGGACAGAGTGATTTTTTTGGTTGGGGGCCACTGAGCACTGAAACGGAGTGATTTGGGGAGCCAGAGCACTGAAATGAGGGCCAGTACCCACCCAGTGGCAGTCTCCCCCCTGCCATCCCCCCATAACCTCCCGCTCACCCCTGCCAGGCTGCTGAGGATCTGAGTCTGGGGACTCAGCTCCGATAGGCCACAAATCTGGTGCACTCTGGCCGTCCCAAGCCACGCCCCCAAGCCATGCCCCCTTGGCCCGTTTCTGGTGTGCCGGCGGCTTTGCCGCTGGCACAGGGCCACTAACACTATATTTTCCCGGGCCACTTTGATTTCCCAATCTGCCCCTGGTTGTGGAAGATGAGCCTTGTCCTGTTTGTTTTAATCAGTTTCATTAATGTCACTCACTAATGCAGGGAATATGTTTGGATCAATGTGGGCAACCACTTGTGAATTAGATCTGTGCCCATCCTGACTGGTGAAAGCCAGCTGGGAGTTGTTTTGGTCATTGCTGGCGTAGTTTGTCAATGTCTTTCTTCAGAAGGGTAAGTTGTCGGACACCCAAAAACTGTGGTTGTCTGGCCCCTGCTCAAGAAACCATTCTTGGAGACGGACTCCCTGGTGAGCTATTGCCTTGTCTCAATGTTCCCTTTTAAGGGAAGGTTATTGAGTAGTTGTTTGTCCAGCAGCTGCAGGCTCATCTTGATGCTATCAGATTCCTGGATATTTTTTATTATTATTATTATTTTTATTATTATTATTTTAATATATTTATATTATATTTATATCCCACCCCTCCTGCAAACAGCTCGGGATCCATTTTAGTCAAATTTTTGTCCTGGGTGTAGCACGTAGACTGCACTTCTGGCCTTGGCCAACGATCTACATCTAGAGATTGACAAAGAGAATTGTGCCCTGTTGATCTTAGATCATTCAGCAGCCTTTGATACAGTTGATCATGAGGTGTTGTTGGCACAACTGCAGAACCTGGCAGGGTTGTGCAGGACTACTCTTGAGTGGTTCCGTTCATTCCTTTCAGGGAGGTCCCAATGGGTGGTAATGGGAGATTGCTCATCATCTCCTTAGGACCTCCCCTGTGGTGTCCCACAGGGTCCCATCTAGTCTCCCCTCTTATTCAATGTGTATCTGAGGCCACTGAGTGAAATCATTCAGAGGTTTGGAGTGAAGTGCAATCAGTATGCTAATGACACCCAGATCTACCTCTCTTTCATCTGACCCAGGTCTTGTAGTCTCAATGCTTACCCAATGACTGGATGGTGTTTGGGACTGGAAGTGGATGAGACAATTGAAGCTGAATCCAGACAAGACTGAAGTGATTAGACTTGGAGGGGGTTGGGACACCTGTCATTAAAGAGGTCCGTTCCTCTTTCATTGCTCAGGTTTGCAGCCTTGCTTCAGGACCCCTTGGTGAACCTGGACCATCAGTTTGTGGCGGTGGTCAAGAGCACTTTTCACCAACTCCAACTGGTGAAGAGGCTTTAGCCCTTTCTTTCCGATTCAGATCTGGCCACCATCATCCATGCCTTCATTACTTCAAGGCTAGTTTACTGAGTGGGGCTGCCCTGGCCTTGATGACTGTTCAGAAGCTGCAGCGGTGCAAAACATGTTGGCCCAGCTCCTTTCATGGGTGAGTCACTGTGAGCACAGTACACCTGTGTTTTACTGTTGCACTGGCTATCTATAGCTTTCTGGGCACAATTCAAGGTGCTCATTTTGACCTTTAAAGACCTAAATGGCCTGGACCTCAAATATGTATTTATTTATTTATTTATTTATTACATTTTTATCCCACCCTTCTTCGGAGATTCGGGGTGGCTTACAACATAAAATAAATTAAAATCCCTTAAAAAACCAACATCATCCTAACCACCCACCCTTTACCCCCACCTGCCACATGCCAATCCTCCTCCCCAAACCCCTTTACCCAATCCCACCCAACCCTATTCCTGCCTGCCCCCAAAAGGCCTTACATATCCTCCAGAAGACAAACAGGCTCATGGTTAGGCAGACCTCCAAGGGGCAGAATTCCATAATTGTGGGGCAGCAACCAAGAACACCCCCCTGCACGCCCCCTTTGTAGCAATTTCATGGGCATTTGGCACTTGCAAGAGGGCACCCTTGGCCAACCTCAGAGGCTGCAATGAGACATAGGGAGAGAAGCAGTCTTTCAGATACCTGTGGCCCAAGCAATTTAGGGCTTTAGAGGTTAAAACCAGTACCTTGAATTGTGCCTGGAAAGTTATTGGTAGCCAGTGTCGATTGTGGAGCACCAGTGTAATGTGCTCCTGGTGCCCCATCCCCAACATAAGGTGGGCTGCCACGTTCTGCACCAACTGAAGCTTCTAAACAGTCTTCAAGGGAAAGACTGCATTGCAGTAGTCTAGCCTCAAGGTTCTGAAGGCATGAATATTGGTGGACAGATCCAAATCTGATAAAAAGGGTCACAGCCTTCTCACCAGATGAAGTTGGCAAAAAGTGCTCCTGGACACTGCTGCAACCTGACAAACCAGGAACAGCAGTAGGTACATGAGCACCCCAAGGGTGCGAACCTGAGTGACCAAGGAAGGCCAGACCCCATCAATGACTGTGGTTCCTACCTCCCCCAGATCACAAGATTGGCCAACCATCACCACCTCAGTCTTGTCTGGATTCGGGTTCAATCGGCTCATGCATATCCAGTCCACAATAGCGACCAGGCACTGGGTAAGTACCGAGACTGCAGGACCCTGGTCAGATGAAGAGGAGAGAGAGAGCTGAGTGTTATCTGCATTTTGATGGCATCTCACTCCAAATCTCCTCACTCAGGAGATTAGATAAACATTGAACAGGAGTGGAGACAAGATGGAATCCTGTGGAATCCCACAACAAACTGGGAGCTCCCAAAGGGATGACGAGCCACTGCTCATCACCACCCTCTTGGTTCTCCCAGCCACGAATGAGAAGAACCATTCATGAGTGCTCTTGTACACCCCAGACAGGTCCTGCAGCCATGTCAACAACACCCCATGGTCAACAATATCAAAGGCCACCAAAAGATTTATTTATTTATTTATTTATTTAGTTAGTTTTAAATCAACAGACTACAATTTCCCCTGTCGATTTCCAAGAGGAGATTGTCGAGCAAAGTCACAAGTGCATTCTCAGTGCCATGCCCAGGATGAAACCCGACTGAAATGGATTCAGGAAACTGATAGCATCAAGATGCATCTGGAGCTGCAAGGCAATCACCCATTCAATAGCATTCCCTAAAAAGGAGAGGTTAGAGACAGGGCAATAGCTGGCAGGGGAGTCAACATCAAGAGATGATTTCTTTAGCAGGGGGTGGATGACGTCAGTCTTGAGGCCATCAGACACCCTGCCCTCTCTAAAGGAGGTACTGACAACCCCAGCCAGCAATACCCTCAGTGTCTTCAAGTCGGCTTTCACTAGCCAGGATGAACATGGATCTAATTCACAACTGTTCACTTGCACCCCTCCAAGCCCTTCCTCTGCATTAGTGGGTGAGATTAATTGAAGCTGATCCATGTAAACTGGACAAGACCTGGTCTCCTCAACCCCAAACTTTGACTCTGCATTGAGATTAGCAGCACCCAAGTTGAACCAAATATGAGTGAATTTGTCTGCAAAGTAGGTGGAAAACTCATCACAGCAGGCAGCCAATGACTAACTCCCGGTGGAGACAACCAGGATTCAATACACTAGTATTCACCACCCGGAAAAGTTCTGTTGGATGGCACTTTGCAGACAGTATGGTGGCAGTGAAGAAAGCTTTCTTTGCCACTGCCACAGCCATGGTATACTCCTTCAAAAACAGTGTGTGCTGCCTTTGGCATGAGTCAAACACCACCAGCTCTCTAACCAGTGCCACCTACCCTCTCACTTTAGCAGCCACAGGTCCTCTGTATACCAGGGAGACCTGTGCTGCCACTGTGGAGGCAGAAGACACCTGGGTGCCACCATGTCACAAGCCCAGGTCAGAATTTTATATCATAAAAATTAACGAGGGCATTAACAGGGATTGGAAAGCCATCAAGTTCTGAAAGACCACCTTTTCGACCATACTCCACTGTGACCGCTGCAGTTAGCCAGGAGCACAGTGCCACCTGCTAACCTTGTTCATACGACATGAAGTCACAGGAAGGCATTCTCAGTTGCTGCTCCGGTATTGTTGAACAACCCTTCCCTGGTGGTCTGTCCCAGCCTAAGCCTATTCGGGAGGCAGTGTAAAATGTTTCTTTTTGGCAAAGCGTTTGACAATAGGGATAAGAGTTGCATTGAGTGGGATTTTAAAGTGTTCTTTATCTTTAATACTATAAGTCACGCTGAACCTTCAGGGAAGGGTGAGGTAGAAATTTAAATAAATAAATATATAAATTAAATAATAAAAGTCTACACCAATATTTGCCAAAGAGCTTATTCAAGCCAAGTTTGTGTTTTTTTCATAAAGAGCAGGGCACAAATCCTTTTATTTCATTCTCCCTAGAGACATCCCAAGTGTATTAATCCAGAGACCACATTTCAAGACAGAAACAATCAATCCACACCATTTAATTTGTCTTATTTTCCCACAAAATTAATTCTAATTCAAAAACCACATAAGCTTCTTCTGCCTTGCATTGTTTTGCTAAGAAATATTTAATAATAAATATTCTGTTGTGCTGCCTCAGCCCGTGATCTGCTGGGCCGATTCCCTGCTGTGGTCCGATCCTATCATGTCTGTTTGGTGCCTTCTTTGACCACGGGGGTGGTTAGCCGGCTCGCCACCACTGGGAATCCACTGTGGTGACTCGGGCCCACGTAACGTCTGAAATCACCCATAGACTACAGGGTGCAGTTTATTCAGTAACTGATTTATTCTGACTAGGATCATGATTGTGGTCATGATTTAAAGGCAACCTCAAAGAGGTGGGCCTTTAGATGGAACTTGAATATAGACAGGGAGTATATGGATTGTGACCCAAGCTCACCTCATCAAGTTTCAGAAGAAATTAATCAAAGGTTCAGAGATATCATATGTAAAAATGGTTGTGATGAGTGTAAGACTCTCTCAAAGTTCTTTGCTTTCAAAACTGGCTAAGCATTCATTTGGTATGGAATACTATGGAAGTAGAGTTCATCATAGCAAACAAAGAGACGCTATTATAAAACTATATTTCACACAAATGAAATTGACCATCGTATGAGGTAGATGGCTTAAAGTTCCTTACTTTGCAAGGGAATGTCTAGGTTAGGGATGAAATGACATCTTGCAAATGCTAGAAATCATGTTGAAATCCTGGTTCTGTTTGTCTTGGAACCTAGAACCTCTGGATGTCTGTCACAATCTTGCAAAATTCTCAGCAAGTTATTATTAATTATTATTATTATTAATAAATTAAATTAACTGTGCATGCACAAGATGGCCACCACTATTGCCACCATTTTGGTTTACAGCGGTGGCCATTTTACACATGCAGTTTTTGTTTTTTTATTATTTCTCACCAAGAATTCATCATGGACTTGAGAAATCAATTCCAGTACCCAAACTCACAAGAATGAAAAAGAAAATGATATTCATTCAGCCCTAGTCCATGTATGATGAAAGATTTAAATCACTACTTATGGGTCTGTGCACTATACTGAGATTTAAGAGAAAAATGGCTTGAGCCTTTAAGACAGCGTTTTGGATGCTGGACAAATGAAGAAGAATCAAAATGGTTGTTATCCAACCAGTCACTATCTATGCTGATTTCTCTGGTGGTATTTGCATTGCAGGCATATTAAGGACCGTCAAGAAATATTTTAGTTTTTAATGTATCTAAATTTTTAGATGGATGAATTCTTTGTGGTGGATTATATTTATGAATTTATTAGCATATGGGGTGTTGTTGTTTTTAATGTGATAGCAATGAATGATTGTGTGGACAGATGTGAACTCATATTGTAGAGTTTTTACTAAATTTTGTAAATAAACAAACTAAACTAATGGTTGTAGACACAGAGGATTAGCTTTCTGGTATCATCCATTTTCAGCAGCACAGTACACTTTTTAAAGAATGTACATAAAATCTGCATTTGATGAAAAATGTTAATAGAATTTTCAAACCTCTGTATAGTCACATATGATTATGCATTTCATTCCTGCATATTTCAACAACATACACGTTCTTTGAGTCAGGGATTATTTTTTCCCCTTTAATTAGACAGTGCTTAGCACAACGGGGTCACAAATCCTGACTGGAGCTTGCCAGGTTATTGAATTTTAACCATTGGGCATTCTAAACCAAAAGTTTCAACGCTTTGGACCAGGACCAAGTCAAGTTGTCTCTTTTACAGATGGGGTCATGATCCCAATTCATACTGGATATACTTTGTATGTTTTTGTTTCTGTTTGGGGTCACAAGATTTATATTTTAGTCTTTAAAAATGGAGTTATGCAAGCAAAAGATATGATCATGGATGTGGTGTGGAATTCCACGGGTTCTATGGAAGGAAGGTCAAGACAAAAATTGAAAGAGATAGGTGCCTATTAGAGGTTTCAGCTACAGCTGAAATGCATAGTTAGTAGAGACGATTTACTACCCCTGGGTAATACCCGCATTTTCAAGTACTGCATCAGATACTTGATGGGCTAGATGATTATCAATTGGGTACCCAACTGCCTGAAAAATTGATAATTTCTGGTACAGATTTTACAATTACCAGTTGGTAAATCGGGATGGGAGACTGAAAAAATCAGCATTGACATTTGAAAATTGGGACCGGAAGTCGACATTCTGGGTCATCGGGTACTCAAATTGAGTATTGAAACTGGGTACCAATCAGTACCTGATATTTTTTAATCAATGCAGGTACCAGAAATTCATTAGGTATGCCCATTTTTGTGAGTACTCGTTTCAGCTCAATTATTTATTGTTTAATGGGTATAATTTGCATTTTGGAGTAGCTGTTCGAGTATCCAAATAATATAATATCCATAACCAAAATGGGGTATTGCATATTTTCAGTTTCGGTTATTTCAGTTTCAGTCATTTTAGTATTTTCAGCAAATCATCATCATCATCATCATTTTATTCATGGCACTGGCTTTCACCGTGGCCCATACGAAATACAAAATATACAGACAACAACATACAAACATGCAACATAAAATAAAACTAAGTATACATCGCCTAACGTGAACATTGCTCATTTAAATATTCCAGTAAATTCCATAACCCAGTTTACTTCTTGGAAGAATTTTTAAATCAATTGAATTGGGCAAAATTCTTTCACTCCTCTTACTACAACCGAGCTCTACTAGAGGAGGTATTACCTAGCTCGTCTATCACTTAGAGGGGACATCGCAAAAAACCAAGCATATCCTTGTTTCTTCGGTTATTATTTCTATATAAACATTGTTATATTTAACATCCTTTTGATTATCCTATACATTTCTTAATTTATGTTATATCCAATGTATACAAATAGATTCCTGCCACAAAATTACGTATATCATAATTCCTTGATGCTTTATTTCCTATGCAGTTTTCCTTCTATGGGTGATTTCAGACGTGACGAGATCACGCTGAACCACACTGAACCACGGTGAACCCCGCGGCGGGGCGAAAGGCCCCTGAACGTCTGCACAGCGTGCGCCAGATGTTGGCCACGCTGAATCTGCAGATGGGGTCAATTTGAACCACGCTTCCCGGGCTAGCCGGGGGAAGGTCCCGGGAAGCGTGGTCAAATGGACCGCGGGCCGTGGCCAACAAAAAGTAACGTCTGGCCGCGTGCCACGGGCCGGGATCCCCGGCGGGATCCCGGGCCGTGGCACGATCGGCCAGACGCGGCGGCCGCATTGGCCCCGCCGCCCGCCCGTCTCCTCGGAGGGCGGGCGGCGGGGTGCGTGGAGGGGGCGGGGCCGTGCGGCCGCACGTTGCGCCGCGCGGCCCCGGCCCCTCCCACTTTCCCCGCCGGGATCCCCCCGGCACGTCTGTTGGGCCGTGCAGGGGTGACCCCGGCGGGGAACGAAGACGTTCGTTACGGTACGGGGCCAAAGGGCCCCGTAACGTCTGAAAATACCCATTTAGAACTCTTTTCTTAGAGGCCAGCAACACATAGGTTGCCAAAGCCACTATGGCCTTTCAGCAAATGAACAGGCATGATAGTGCTAATGTTGTCAAAAGGACATAACTGAAATACCAAAATGAATGAAATTCCAAAATAACCAACCTCAAAAAAAAAATAAAAAAAAATAGAACCCCAAATTACCAAAATGGATACCTGAAGGACCATAAACAAATATCAGTTATTACCCAAACCCCATTTCAGTCCTGGTATGGCATGTCCGACAGGTTTACCCATTTTTTTTGGGGGGGGGGTTCTCTCATCTCTGCTCTTGTTTCACCCAGTCTCCCCCCTTCTCTCTAGGTGTCTAGAGCAGACTGCACTTTGCAGGATATGTCTCAAGTACCTCTGCAAGGCTGGAGAAAGTTGATAAGCAAGGGTGTCTCTTACAGGAATATCAGCCGAACAGTGGGAGCTAATGCTATGTCATAAGACATACTTTGGAGCCTTTCATTCAGGCCACCATTATTCCTGCTATATTATTCTGAGAAAAACAAGATGTGCCTTGTTAAATTATGAATATCTATATCTTTTAGAATTAAACAATAACAATGAACATTGTGATTTATAACAAGACTGAGGCTAGACATGTTCTTGAACACTTGCTGAACCAAAGTGAGCACTTCTAGGCTGGAGGCCTCCATACTGCAGTACAATAAGCATAATGCCCAAGTCAGCTCTGACAGAGGTTAAATAAGGCAGGACAGCTGGGATATCTATGTATATGTCTACTTTCATATTTGTTTTTATAATCTCTTGATCAATATATGCATTTGTACATGTCAGAGTCTATGGCAAGTTTTCCATGTGAAACCATAAAACTCTTGTGCTAACATGACCACTCTGTGAAGTAGGACCACTCTGCACACCTTGGAGGACACCCTATCACAGTCCTCAAGATCATAGCATCATAGGATGCAAACAGACTTGAGTGGCCCACGTTGGCCCGCATTGGCCTGGGACTCACCCACTCATCTGTTTCCTCACTGCCAGATGTTGGCCCACAACTGCCCCAGGGTGTGTAGGTGACTGGCCCAGGATGTGTCATGTGCCTGATCCTGGGTGACCATCCTGAGCCAAGGGCCACTCACACAGGCCAATGCCGGCCCACACCTTTTTTCAGTGTCCCTTCCTGACCTGGGAAGGGGCATGTGCAGTTTCCTACTTCAGGGTCAGCTGGAGAGGCACTTCACTGCCGGAGCATCTGTTTTCACTCATAGACCTGGAGAGTTTTAAGGGACTTTATTCATGCTGTAGAATAAAAGCACTTTATCACCACACTGCTTTTATACAGCTTACCTTGCCTTTTAAAATCACATAAAGGTCCTGTTCTCTCCTTATTTTGTGCAGGTAGCTTCCATCATCATGAAAAGGATTTGTGAATATATATCAAAGGACAAATGGGCCACTCACAGTGGAAATTTTTTTTTAAAGCTCACTATTTCACCATCCCAGCCCTGGTAAGTAAGAGTAGGAATTATGGAGAGAATGTAGTTAGTGATGCAGTCATTTTTGTATCCACCCACTGTGTTAAAGAGTCATATTCCCAGGAGGTTTAATCAGAAGGCCTTTGATTTTCTATCTCTCACATTTCCTATAGTGTTCATTTCAATGTCAACCATGCCATAATGCATTCTTATAATGACAGGGTTCATTTCCTCTATATACTTTGAAAGTACTGTAGGTAGCTGGAATATTAAGTTTGCTACATTCATGACTAACTTTGTGCCTCTTTTTCTCTTGTGTCATCAGTGGCCATTGGACATTCCTGTACATCAGAATGTACATTAGTTCTCCATTAACACTGAGGACAGTACAAGGCAGGGGTGACTCCCCCTGCAGGGAGTTATGGGTGGTGCCCCCCAACCCCCTGCGGGGGCCACCACCACAGTTTTAACAGTTAAAAAAATAAAATAAACCCGTGCCGCTGCTTATGACAGCTACAGCAGCCTCTGAGCTGCTGCAGAGGCTGCTGTAGCTGTCACTGAACTCGTTCTCCCTTCGGGGACCCACCCACTCCGCTGGGAGAGGGAGTGGGTCCCCAAAGGGACAAAAAGGTTCAGCTGCTCAGCCACCCAAAGCATTTTCCTATGGAAAACGTGATTTGGGCAGCTGAACTCCTCCGTCCACAGCACGTATGGGACGTGCTGTAGAGGGAGGGGCTACAGCCTTCCATTGCGCTCAATGGGCGCAATGGAAGATCTCAGCAGGGCGGTCGCGCTGACCACCCTGGCGAGATAGCTTGGCTCGGGGGATTGAGGAAGGAGGAGCAGCGCACATGCGTGCTTCCTCCCTGCCTCAGTCCCCCGAGAGAGAGTCACGCCACGCACTGTCGCTCCCACTGCCATTATGCCGCTCGCTCGCCTCCCCCCCATCCACCACTCAGAGGTGGGGGGGCAATGCAGCACGCAGCAGAAGAACAGGATGGTAACCACTGCCAGCTTCCTCCCTTCACAGAGATCTCAGACCCCCAGCAACAACTATGCCTCAGGGTGTTGCAAAAGCTCGAGTTCACCGGAGAGCCTCCCTGGTATTACAGCTAGTCACTGAGGAAGGAGGAAGGCTTTGGGATTCGGTAAGGACAAGGCAGGAAGGGGTGACAATGGGAATGGGATGGAAGGCATGATGCTTCCTTGCATGGGGCTAGTTGATGGGGGGATGGGCATGGTGCTAGCCAGTTCCCTAAAGCCAATCACTACTGCATTCAAACTGCTCATGGGGAATGGAAACTCAGAAAGTTGGTGATCTTTTGGGAAAGAGGGCTAGAGGGTGGTGAGCCAAGGGGACTCTCCTTGTTCCTTCCAAACTCTCCCTTCCCTCATTATTAGGTTCAGCAACTTCCTGGCTAAGGAATGACTGTATTATTCCCATCCTCTCATTCCATTTCCTCCTGCATAGTCTTCTGTGGTTTGCATGATCCATTTGCTGAATACAGTGCAACCCACTCCGTGCAGCTCTGAGATCTAGTACGCAGCAGTTGTCTCTGCATTGATGAGATGTTTACGTCAGCTGCTGTGAAGGGTGAGAGAAGATGCTCTGTGATTCTGGGAGGCAGAATTTGGGTCTGCCTGTATCTTTTCACATAAATGCAACTGGATTAATGCAGGAGGCCAAGGAAGTGAAAAGTAAAAGAGCCCTGCTTTAGAGCCCAAGGAATATCTCCTGCAACCATATGTGGGGTTTGGGGATCCTTTCTATTTCATCAAATAACTTAAAGTTACAAGATCATTACGGATGCACAGTTAAGTGCTCAAGTCGGACAATGCCAGTATGTGATCTTAAATCTGCCTCCTAATATATTATTTATTTATTTGTTACATTTTTGCCCTGTCCTTCTCTAAAGACTCAGGGCAGCTTACAAAGGGTGTACATGCATGATGATCAGTCCTAAGAAGGAGCGAATGGGAGTACATTGTACTGGGCCTCCACGGCTAGCCCCCACCCCCAAAAAATACTATACAGGCTAGCATCTACGTGAATAAAGTTCACCTAGTGAAAGGAGGAAGCCTCCTAGGTCAGCTGAGGGCCTAAAGAGTGTGAGCTGAGTCTAAGAGTAAGGGGACACAGAGGGATGAGAGAGAACTCTGGAGACAGAGTTCTAGGAAGCAGGAGCCGAGGGGAGGCTCTGCTTGGGTAGTGGGATGCAGGAGGGACTGCAAGCATCTGGCCAGATGAGCCTAGTGGAGAGGCTCTTATTAAAGGACACTGAGGAAGTTACCTGAAATATATGGACTTGGGATATGTGTATGTGAATACTGAAAGGTTGATAGTGGAGGATGGTGTCATGGGTTGGAGGTCCACACCCCCACTGTGTTTTCTTCCATCTGATGCTAACCCTGGGAACTCCTTGCCGCTGGGTTATGCCAGTGTTTTCTGTGTTTCCCTGTGTTTGGGGTTTATACATGATTCATTTTAAGCTTGATGTGCATTGTAGACTGTGTTTTCTTTCATCTGATGTTAACCCTGGGAACTCCTTGCTGCTGGGTTATGCCCTGGCTCTGCCTACTGTTGCCCTGGCTCCACCTACCATTGCCCTGGCTCCTCCCACTGGCTCGCTGGCCCACTGACGGCTTTGCCGCTGGCAGTCCGGACGGCCTTACTGCCCCTCCAAACTAAAAACCCACCAGCCGCCACTGGTACAAGGATCAATGTGTTTATATATAAAGGAAGGCAAGTTGAGGTGAAACATTAGGAAAACCTTCCAACAGACCAATCCAACACTGAAGCAGGATGCATAGGGAGGTGTGGAACTTCCTTCCCTAGAGGTTTTCAAGACAAGGTTGGACAGGCATCTGCCAAATATATTTGAGGTATAGGGTATCTTGCCTCAAAGAAGGGGGTTGGACCTGGCCAGATGACCCTAGACATCCCTTCCACTCTCCAGTTGTATGATTGTGTAATCATGAAGACTGACATACAGTGTCCTCCAGCAGTTGCAGAATAGCTTCATAGAGAATTGGAATTGGTCATACTAAGAGCCTGAAAGTCACTTAAGGTGTGACAACATTATTGTGCACTTTGAACAACTCTGTGAGCAGGAGGGTGTGGGGTAGAAAAATAGTGAAATAAAAAAAAAATCAAACAAAAACAAGGAGAGGTTCAATAGTTTAGGGCTCTTCAGTGCTTAATCTTAGAGAAGAGATGACGAAGGGAGGAAAATGACAGAAGTTTACAAAATCAAGAGTGGTGCAAGCAAATAAGGAGGTGTTCTTTAACCTTTCTCTCTATGGGCCACCAGATGAAATTGACTGGCAGGAGATTTAAATCAAATAAAAAGGAAATGATTTTCACTCAGCATAAAAATAGTCGTTGGAATTTTTTGCCAAAGGATATTGTAAAAGCCAAAAGAATCAATGAGTTCAAAAAAGGACTGGATAAGTTCTTCTAAGATAGATTCATACATGGCTATTCAATCACATTGGTCAGGGTGAGAACTTCCACTGTCGCTGTCGGGGGTCTGGGAGTGAACAGCACGAAATGGGTTACTCCATTATGACCTGTATACTTTTCTGAAGCAACCGAAGTTGACCATTGTCAGAGACGGGATATGAGCCTAGATGGAACCAGCATGATTGGTTTGACCCAGTATCTCTCTTCTTATTTTCTTAAGTTACAATGGGGACTGAATCCTGAAAATACCTATGTCTTCTTAATTTTACTGTTTTGCTTACTCCCATCAATTTCAATGGAATTACGTTAAGCAGCCACATCATTCTTTGCAAGACTGGGGTATAAAAGTCCTTTGCAGTCTATCACAGAGTTATTAAGATTCAGGTATCTTAATCTCTAACTTTAGCATTAAGAATATCTATGTTAAAAAACACAATTATGGTTATTGGCTTGCTTCCTGAAAAATACACTAGTTATTACTATTTCTCACATTTTTTTTCCAAAATTGGTTTGCCAATATATTATGGAGGCTGCTAAAATATTTTCTAAGTATAAAAGGAAAAATAGAAGTATGATGAGAATGGTAACTTTTAGATCATATCAATTGTTATAACTTTGAAATATAGGTGCGACCGCACCTTGAATATAAGTATTTTTTCACTCAGCGTACAATTAGGTTGTGGACTTTACTGCCAGAGGAGGTGGTCAAGGCCAGCAGTATAGCTCAGTTTAAAAGAGGTTTGGAAATGTTTCTGGAAGATATGTCCATTAGCAGCTATTATCCAGATAGGATTGGGGAACAAAACCCTTTACTGTCGGGAACCTAGGGATGACCCACAGAGAATGGATAGCATGGTGACCTGTTGAGTGTGTCTCCCAGGCCCCCGTGAATGGCCACTGTCCGACACAGGATGCTGTGCTCAATGGACCGTTGGTCTGACCCAGTATGGCACTTCTTATGTTCTTATGGTAATTTCAGACGTGATGGGCCGCCACGCTAAATCGCGCTCTGGGATCTGTTTCGGATCTCGGCCAGGAATCAGTCCGGCCATCCTTTACGTGTGCCGGTCTGATTCCACCTGGGGATCGGGGAGGGGGCAGGGCTGTGCGGAGTGAAGTGAGGCCGCACAACTATGCCCCCCCCACACTCCCCCTGCCGCCTGCCCTCCAGGAGACGGGCGGGTGCAGCAGCCAATCTGGCTGCTGTGCCCAATCCTGTACCATAGCCGAGGCCACGATCCAGCCGAGCTGCAGGTAACAGACGCTACCTGTGGCCCAGTCCGGACCGTGGCCAATCTGACCATGCTTGGGGTCAAATCCCACAATGATTTTGGACCTCCAGGCAGCTGGAGGGCCAAAAGCATGGTCAATGAGATTCCCGCCAGGTATTCACTGGGGTGAACATCTGTCAGGAATCCCAACAGATGTTACAATACGAACGGTCGCCACAGGGTGACCGGGGTATCGTAACATATGAAATTACCCATATATAAATCTTTTTAAAGCAATGTCTCTCACACTTCTGCCTATTTCAATGAAAAGGAAAGAAGAACAAATATCATAAATGAAAAATAGCCAATGGAGTTTCAGTTCTAAACACACTTTTGCTGGCAGAATCTCATGGAAGTTTAGGATCACTTAGGATTTTATCCTACATGTTTGTCTATCTAGTTTTACCAAAATACACAAGATAAAATATCTGCAAAAAGGTGGGATAAACATTCCCAGCTCTCTGCTTTTCCAGTAATACTGTAATTATCATGGTCAAAAGACAACTTATTGTGAAAAACAGTACATTTTTTCTGTAACATCAGCAAAATGGATTAGATCATTAGTACGAATCTAATCTATGATTTGAATACAGGATTCTAGAGGTGAAAGGCAAGCATCACAAACCACTGCATCTTTGCTCTCTACTGTTTTGCTTGTACAGTTATCAGATCCTGGACTTCTTCATGTTCAGAATGTGAAAACTATGCATGAAGTCAGACAAGAAATTAACACATTGTGCAGAATCCTATCCCACTTTGGGCAATGTTAGCACATGATGCAATGAATCGTATGTCCAATGGCTGCCAGATGTTCATCCCAGGGTAGGACGGGAAGCCATCTAACACACGATGTGTTCTCCAAAAAGGCTGGCAAAGCAGAGCATAGCAGTGTTGCCCAAAGTGGGTTAATGCTTTTGGGTACCACTGCCCTGACCCAATACTGGGACAGGCCCCTTATCGATGGTTGAGGGGAACAATACCACGCGGCCCAAGCATCAGTCTCCCAGAAGTCAAACAGGCTGTTCCCTTCTTTCCAATATTGGGGAAATATTTATATATATTTATTTATTTTATAAACTTTTACCCTGCCTCTCCTGCCATGCAGTTCGGGGCGGCTTCCAACATTTTAAAATACAATAAAAACAGTTTAAAATAATCATAAATATTATAAAAATAATTAAACAGGGCTAGAAAACCAATCTAAAAACCAAAAATAGGTGGGGGAACTAAAACCCCACACCCTACCCACCCTCCCTCCCAAAGGCCTGGGCGAACAGCCAGGTCTTACAGTTTCGCTGGAATGTTAACAGGCTAGGGGCCAGGCGAACTTCCTCCGGAAGGGAGTTCCACAGCCGCGGTCCCATTACTGAGAATGCCCTCTCCATCGTGGCCCCCTGCTTAACACGGGGGACCTCCAGGAAGGCACCCCTGGCGGACCGCAGGAGCCGCTCTGGGGCGCGGAGGGCGAGGCAGTCCCTAAGGTATGAGGGGCCGAGAATGTGTAGGGCTTTATAAACCATTACCAGCACCTTGAACTTGGCTCGGCACGCTATCGGCAGCCAGTG
>QEPC01005564.1:68035-120144 GCA_003113815.1 Sphenodon punctatus | reverse complement strand
ATACCCAGCCGGAACAAGATCCGCCAAAGTTGGACCGGCCAGATCATCCAGCCAGGTTTCTGTGATGCATGCGAGGTCCACAGCCCCATCCAAGATTAAATCATGGATAATTGGGGCCTTGTTGACAACGGACCTCGCATTCAACAGCACCAGTCCCCCACGTGCGGACCCTGGACCCGGCACCTCCCTCTCCCTCAGCGGGGGGGGCGATGAAAGAAGGCATGTCTGACTACCAGCCACAGGATTCTCAGGAAGGGACTAGGTAGATTGCCCCAGTTATGAATTGTTTATTTGTTTGTTATGGCAGGCTCTCACCATTGCCACAAAGTTTTATAAAAATACAATAAATACAATACAAAACAATACAATACAATAACTTGCAGTGTAGCCAATTTTAAAATACAGTTAATTTGGTCAGTCAGCTCGTGTGTCCACACTATGCGTATATAATGCAATATTAATTTTATATTTCGGCTACTTTTTGATACAAGCAAAGCCTCCTAATCCACAATCTCCTCTGGTGGACCCCGCTTGATTTGTAAACAATATTTTATGTTAATTGTTGTTTTTACCCTAGCCCCTCTGACCATTTTCAAAACCAATAAGCAAGTCTAACATTTTAAAACATATACAGCATCTATAAATAGGTTCACCGTTTTACCTTACTCTTCCATGGGGAAAACTAACCCCTAGAGTGAGATCAATCACTAAATAATAGTAATAAAACTTGTGCGTGCCACCTACCAATGGGACGTTTAAAGGTAACCTTCAATGCAGTCTTATGTTGAGTACATTCAACTTGAATTTAGTTGAAATAAATGCAACGAGGACCACTAACCAATTTAGTTATATCATGGTGTATGGCCCTTCTTTGATGCCAAGAAAATATAGGAGGCCAAGCCCTTGACTACCTCCTCCTGGGTTTGGGTGAGTAAGTAAAGATAAATCCCCTCAACGCCAAGAGAGGATCGCCCGACCAGCAAGGGAGTTATCCATGTTGCTCGCAATTCATCAAACAAGGGGCACCTCAAGATGAAGTGTTCCATATTCCCAATCTCACCCAGAGAGCAGTTACAGAATCTCCATGCATGAGGGATACCTTGTAATCTACCCTCTGTAACTGCTGTCCGGACTAGCTGAAAACGGACGTAAGTATATGCCTGCCATATTTTTGGGTTACTTAGCTGGTCCAAGTACGGCTCAAAAGAATGTGTCAATTTAATTTGGCTTAACCATGGAGCTACCTTCCATGTTCTTATGATGGCCATATCTTCTTGTTGATCCACATCCCTAATCCTCCTAATTATTTCTGATTTTACTGCTGACAGACTTTTCCCTTCAAAATAGTTAAATGAAAAACCCAACTTGTTAATCAACTGTCCCAAATAAATTATCCAAGGGTAACCCCTGGGGCCTGAGTATATCAACATTTCCTTGAGGCAGCCCACTATCAGGGCTTTCTCTTGTTGTAACACCCTCGACCAATATCTTAGAAGAGCCATCCTAGCAAGGGCTTTCACTGAAGTCTCAGCTCTTAGGAATGCCCCTGGAACACTAGGACCTACTCTCAGCAGTCGTCTCAAAAAGCAGTTTTGGACCCTCTCAAGTAGTATTATATTGGGGAAAGGGACTAATTCCATTCCAAAGCCTAGCACTGCCGGTACTTTGGTTTCGTAAACCTTTAGGAAGGTAGATAAAGGCACCCCTTTTAATAGAAACATAGCCCTAATGAGAGTTCTGACTGCTGTAGTTGCCTTAGCTACCCTAACTTGCAAATGGGCATTCCAGGACCCACGGTTTGAAATAGTTACTCCTAAATAATTGAAGGAGTTAACTACCGCTATCTTGCCCATACTTGTAGCCCAGTCAGCAGACCGGGTCTTTTCCCCACTATCATTATTTTTTATTTTAAGGCATTGACCTCCATACCATTTATAGAACAAAACTGACGAAAGTGTTCTAAGGCCTTTGTCATGCCTTTTTCGGTTTGGGAAAGTAGGACTATATCGTCCGCAAATTGAACAAATCGGACGAAAGTGTCTCCAATCTTAGGTGCATGGTTTAATATACCTAACCAAGTCTGATAAATATAAGTTAAAGAGGAGGGGAGCCAACACACAACCCTGGCAGACACCTCTCTTGATTAAAATCGGTGTCCCGGTAGATAGCCCCCTCCCCAACTTAATCCTCGCTTCATTTTTTCAGTACAACTGGAGGATAGGATCAAGTAATCTGCTCTTAATACCCAGACTCCTGAGCTTAGCCCAAAGTCTCGCCCTTGGTACACTATCGAATGCCTTTGTTAAGTCAATGAAGGCAAGATATAACTGCCCCTTCCTCACTCTGTGGTACTTATGAATAAGATGTTGAACAATATAACCACAGTCGGTCGTAGACTTCCCTTTAACAAACCCAAACTGTTCCGGGGAGATCAAAGCCTCTTTCTCTACCCATTGTTCCAGGTGATTAAGAAGAATTTTGGCAAATACTTTGCCTACAATCGATAGAAGACTAATAGGCTGATAACATGAGGGATCTCGCCTTTTTCCTTTTTTGAAAATTGGGACTATCAAGCTCTGCACCCAAGAAGAGGGTACCCTACCTGCCTTGGCTACTTGGAAAAATAGTTTGGAGAGGATTTTGGCCCACCAAATTGGGGTTGCTTGTAGAACTTCAGCCGTAATACAATCGGGCCCTGGTGCCCTATTTGGTTTCAGCCCCAATATTGCCTTTAGAATTTTCATGACATGAGAAATCCTCCGGCTGCTGACTACAAAGATCCTCCTCCTCCCTACAAATATCCAATCCATCTTCCCCCACCTGACGTTCAGAGTAGAGATCTCCAAAAAAGGACTCCCACTCTGGACTGGAAACATCGTGGCCTCCGGGCTCTGCCCTAGGCTTTATTATGCCATTTAGCAGAGACCAAAAACGGCCACTATTTCCAGTTGTGAAGTCTACCTGTATCCTTGCCCACTGATTGTTGTAATATCCAGCCCTCTTTTTAATGAGGAGTTTGGAATATACCCCTCTCCATAGCCCAAACTCCCTTTTTGACCCCTCTGTCTGGGCTCTTACCCATTTCCTCCTCAATAGTATCAAATGATTCTTCATACTCCTGCATTGGTCATCGAACCATGGACATCCATGATTCTTTGTTTTGCTATTCACCACTATTAACAGAGATTCCAAAGTCCAATACACAATATCTTTGAAAGTATTAATTAACTCATCAATATCCTCAACCCCCTCTATCTTTGCTGTTAATTGTGTAAGACAATGGTTTGATTGGATTCTATCTACCTCATAAGCCAGAGCTGCACCTGTCATTTTCTTGACAGCCTTTAGCGTAACATTACTACCAGTCCCAGAGACCATAGGGCCCTCCCCTCCTAACCAAAAAATAGAGCCATATGATCACTTTCCGGCCTTGCCATTAGTTCGACTGGCCCAATCTTACTCCCATAATGAGCATCCACCCAAATCAAAACAACTTTACTCTTACCCTGAGGGCCCACAAATGTGAACCCCTCACTAGGGTTAATTGAGTATTAATCATTAAGAATTCTAAGGTTCAAATTTGCAATTAACCCCTCTAGCTGTTGTTTGTTTTGGCTTTTCCTAACAACGCCTTCATCCCACTGATTACTCAAGTAGTCTATTTTAGTTCCTTTTTTACTTTGCTTATCTAATTGGGCATTCCAATCTCCCATAAGGACCATAGTTGCCTGTGGGTAAAGCTCCTCTAGCCTAAGAATCTCCTCCTCCAACACCCTCCAGATATCTGGATTATAATACAAAGAAGAGACTGGAGGGATATAGATATTCATCAGAGTATACTGGTCCTGAGGTGAGGTACATGACCTTATTTGAAATGATTGAAATTCTGGCCTCTCAGATTTTATAGGAAAGAGGTCCCAGGATCTCTCTTCTTTAATTAAGTAGCGAGGCCCCCTGCTATTTGGCCTCGACCCACGACCCCTCATTGAGATAAACTTCATAGCCCCTAAGGCTAATGGGATCATCTTCCTTCAGCCATGTTTCCTGCAGGCATACTAGGTCAAACCTATTCATAAATTCCAACCAGTCCCTATCATAAACCTTAGATTGAAGACCGGCTATATTCCAGGAGATAACACAGAGTGGGAGCCCAGGGGACAGTTGCTTCAGCCCTCTCCCAGTTATGAGGAAGGCAGGGATCCAGGCAGACTTCTCAGGCTGTAGCTCCATTTGACTCTGTAGGTAGCCCCTCGGGTTTGACCCTGGCTTGTTGAGTCCCAGGCTCTGATACAGGCGTTGAGCAGCCCTTGAGCCCAACGCACACAATCTGGGCCGAGCTCTTGGTGAGCCCACTCTGGCTGCTACCCAGCAGCCCAGACACTTCCGCCATATAAATATTTGGTGCAACCACACCTTGAATATTGTGTGCAGTTCTTGTTTCCCGATTTCAAAAACTAGAATAGTAGAACTAGAAAAGGTACAGAGAAGGGCACCAAAAATTATCAAGGGTAATAGAATGGATTTTGTACGAGAAGGGTTTTGATAAGATTAGGAATCTTAAGCTTATAGAAGAGATGACAGAGGGGATATGATAGAAGTTTATAAAATCACGAGTGGCATGGAACAAGAAAATAAGGAGCAGTTTACCCTCTCAAATAATACTAGAACTCCATGAAACTAACTGGCAGCAGAGCAGATTTAAAAGAAACAAAAGTACTTTTCCCACTGAACACACTTGTGGAACTTGTTGCCCAAGGATGTCATGATGGCCAATACTATAGTTGGGATTAATTTATATTTATTTATTTAGTGATTTGTATCCTGGTCCCTCAAGCCCTACAGCAGCTTGGGACAGCTCACAAGACATTTAAAAACAATATCTAAAAACAATTCATAAAAGGAATTACTAAAACAATAAAAAGAACAAGGAGGTAAAACCACTAGTAAAAAAAATTAAATAAAAAACCACCCTTATTCCCCCCTCCCCCAAAGGCTGGAATGAACAGCCAGATCTTACAGACCCGATGAAAGGCCAACAGGCTCAGAGCCAAATGAGCTTCCTCTAGGAGGGAGGTCCACAGCCATGGTGTGGCCACCAAGAACACCCTCTCCATCATGGCCCCCCCGTTCACCAGGGGGACCTGCAAGAAGGTGCCCCCAGCAGATTGCAGAGGTCGCGCTACAGCCTGGGGAGTTAGGTGGTCTATCAGATAGGAGGGGCCAGACCATGTAGGGCTTAAAGGTCAAAACCAGCACCTTGAATTGGGCCTGCAATGATATAGGCAGCCAGTTCAGAGCCCCCGGAGCACTGGTGTAATGTGCTCCCTACAGCCTGTCCCCATGAGGAGATGGGCCACTGCAATTTGCACCAGCTGTAGCTTCTGAGTCATCACCAAGGGCAGCCCCATGTAGAGTGCGTTGCAGTCATCCAGCCTCAAGGTGATGAATGCATGGATGAGGGTGGCCAGGACAGAGCTTGAAACATATGACTGGAACCTCTGCACAAGATGTAATTGGCAAAAGGCTTCCTTTGCCACCGCCTCCACCTGATGATCCGGGCGGAGGTCAGGGTCTAACAGAACCCCCAAACTCCACACCTGCGGGGGACGGATCCCCTCCACAAGGGGAGCCATCACCTCCGCTGCCCTACCCACCAACATCACCTCCATGTTATCAGGATTCAGCTTCAGTCTGCTCAGCCTCATCCGGTCACTCACTGCTAGCAAGCACTGGGAAAGCACCGAGACTGCAGGACCTGGGTTTGTTGAAAAAGAGAAGTAAAGCTGGGTATCATCAGCATACTGGTGGCAAAACGCACACCAAACCGTCTCACAACCTCAGCCAGGGGTTGCATATAGATGTTAAATAAAAGTGGAGACAGAGGGTGATTTCAGATGTTACGTTTTTGGGATTCACAACAGTCAACCTCAGTCAAACGGGGTGGTGGTGAAAGAGCCGTGCATGTCTGTTTGCTCACATCCAGATGTTCACCACAGTCAAATGCGGCCTGGGGTGATTCTAACCACACTTCGTGAGGTCGGGGCGGGAGGAGGTCTAGAAGTGTGGTGAATGGTCATCACGGCAGGGGTGAATGAAAAGTAACTTCTGAATGGAAACCCTTGGTGAATGGAAATGAACACGGGTCGTGGTGACGGCATGCAGCATCGCTGCTAGGCAACCAACAACAAGCGGAACACAGAGGGAGATTTAAAGGGCAGGAAGCAGCAGGGAAACGTGGTGGTGTAGTAGTTGGAGAGGAGGGAGGAGGACATGAAGTGGAGGATGAAGAGAGAGGGCGAGGAGGAGGAGGCGAAGCAGCAGAAGCAGCTGCAATTGCAGGAGGGGGAACCCGGACCAGCAGGGGAAACCCAGCAGCTCACGGGGCCTCCCCGGAAGAGGGTAAGGGGCGTAGCTGGGGGTGGGTGGGTCGGAGGAGGAGGGGACAGGGGGTGCACATGATGGAGGGAGTGAGGGAGTGAAAACAGCCAAGAGGAGCATAACCAGCAGCCCCCACTGTACCCCCAAACAGAACAGCAAGACGGCACGCGCCCAGGAAGAACCAGAGGCCAGAAGGAGGCAGGGGCAGGCGGAGGTGGGTGCTCAGGAGGAGGAGGAGGTGGTAGTGGAGGGGCCAGCACCCTGGTGCTGATACCACGGGGGGGGGCAGTGGGGGCTCCAAGAGACCCATGACATTATAGCCAGGGCCCCGATTCTTCTGCAAAATATTTTCCAAAATTCTGCGACCCAAAATGGAAACTTCTGCGACCCAAAATGGAAACTTCTGCAACCCAAAATGGAAAATTCTGCGACCCAATAAAGTTACAAAACCAGTCTAGTAAAATTAAAAATGAGTTCTTTAATAGCAGTAATGACATCTTTATAATTAAAACAAAACATTTATTTACATATTTGCATAAATTAACACATTTTACAGTATTGTAAAACAAAACCACATGGCAAAGCAGCAAACCCACCATCAAAAACACACGGCAAACCAGGAAGTCCACCCACGAAAACACATGGCAAACCAGGAAGCCCACCCACAAAAACACATGGCAAACCAGGAAGCCCACCCACAAAAACACACAAAAACACATGGCAAAGCAGCAAACCCACCCACAAAAACCACATGGCAAACCAGCAGACCCACCCACGAAAACACATGGAAAACCAGGAAGTCCACCCACGAAAACACACAAAAACACATGGCAAAGCAGCAAACCCACCATCAAAAACACACGGCAAACCAGGAAACACCGTCCCCCCCCAAACTAATTAATTGCAGAGCGGCAGCGGGACACCCCCCCAACTAATTAATTGCAGAGCGGCAGCGGGACACCCCCCCAAATTAATTAATTGCAGAGCGGCAGCGGGACACCCTCCCCAAACTAATTAATTGCAGAGCGGCAGCGGGACACCCCCCCAAACTAATTAATTGCAGAGCGGCAGTGGGACACCCCCCCAAACGAATTAATTGCAGAGCGGCAGCGGGACCCCCCCAAAACTAATTAATTGCAGAGCGGCAGCGGGACACCCCCCCCAAACTAATTAATTGCAGAGCGGCAGCGGGACCCCCCCCCAAAACTTATAAGTTGCAGAGCGCGCAGCAGAACACCCACCCAACCACCTGCTTACCTGCTGGAGTGGCGATCCCTGAGCAGAGGAGGCAGCAGCAGCGGTGATCCCGGAGGCGGCGATCCCAGCGGGCAGAGGCAGCAGCGGTGATCCCGGCGGCGGCAGAGGCAGTGGCGATGATCCTGGCGGCGGCAGCGGCGGCGGCGATCCTGGCGGCGGCAGAGGCAGCAGCGGAGGTGGCGATCCCGGTGGCGGCAGAGGCAGTGGCGGCGGCGGCGATCCCGGTGGCGGCAGAGGCAGCAGCGGCGGTGGCGATCCTGGCGGCGGCTGGAGCTGAGTGGCTGGAAGCGGCTGGAGTCAAGGTCTCTCGTGGATTCAAGTAGGTGGCATGTGCATGTGACCTGCTTTATAAAGGCCGCACAAGCCCCTGATTGGCTTGTGGCCTGAATAAAGCTGGCCCTTGATTGGAAGGGAAATCCCACGGGGATTTCTCCAGTTTCTGTGAGAATCCTGCCTAGGGCAGGATTCTGCGCAAATCCCGCGAATCACGGGAGCGCAGAATACTAGGGGCCCTTATTATAGCTATCTGGGCAACATCAGAAATGCAGGCAGAGGTGGCTGTAAATGCCAAAAACGAGCAGGTGTTCGCCCAGATAGCCACAGAGATGGGGGAGGCTGGATGCGACCACACACCCACACAGTGCCGGACAAAAATAAAGGAGCTCAAAATGAACTTGAAGGACATCACTGACAACAACCGACACTCAGGGTGGGCAACACGTGCCTCCCCCTTCATGGATGCATTAAGCTGGGTGCTCCACCGAAAGGGCTCCATAATTGCCCAGAGCCCATTAGGAGGGGGCACCCAGGAGGAGCGGCCTGCCCAGGATGCCCCCCCCTGCAGCCACAGGTACTGACCCAGGCCCAGCCGCCTGCCAACTACACCAGGGATGATATGCCCAGCCCCTCTGGCACATGCCCTCAACACTCCCCCAGCCCTACATCGGGGGACTCGCACACTCCCCTGATGACTCCGATGAGGTGGAGGGGGAGGAGGAGACCGTAACCCTGACCCTTGCACCCTGCAGACCGGGAGACAGGGTGGACACCAACCCCAACAACCAGCTGGTGTCAGAGGGGGCAGACACCGAGGGAGTAGGTAAGGGCAGTGTATAGCAATTACTCAGAGCACCTAGACAGGAGGGGGGCGGGGCAAGACTGCTCCATGCCACTGTGACTGATTCCTACCTCTCTCCACAGAGCCACAACAAGCACAGGAGGCCAGAGGCCGGGGGCCGCCCATACCACCAGCCCAATGAATGTGGGAGCACTGGGCATGGGTGCGCAGGCATAGGAAGGATCTCGTGCAGGAGCTCGTCAATACCAGCACCAGCAGATGCTGGCAGCTGTGAACTGGCTGGAGGTGGGGACAATGAGGGCATTCCAACAGGTGGAGGGGAGAGACAGGGTGCTGGTGGCGGAAATGAGAAAGGACAGGCGGCTGCTTCGCTGTGACATGAATAGACAGCTGGAGACACTCCAGGCCCACTCGGACCGGCAAGACCGCTGGTCCGAGGAGCTGTCAAGGAAGCTCAACTGCTTGCTGGAGCAGGGCACATCCCTCCTCCTGCAAGCTGGGGCCTTGAGTGCCTTCATAATGGCAGCAGTCCCGCCGGGGGCCATACCAGCACCTGGACATCTGCCCCCCCACCTGTCGCACTGCTCGCCCCGCCAGCGCCACAGCACCCTCCTCCACCACAGCATATGGGACCGCAAATCCGGGGACCCAATCCCTCACGGTGAGAGAATGGTGGTTGCTCTGGGGGGGAGCTTCGGGGAGTACAGGGGGGAATTGGGGTGTGTGGGGGTGGTAGGGGAGAGGAAGGGGTACCGGGGGGGTTGGGGTGAGTTGGGGCTGTTGGGTACACTGTCACTCGGGTGTTCGGGGTGTGTATGTGGTTATGCGGGAGCACTATAATAAATACTGAACACAACTGTTTAGTGTCCGTTGCTTTATTCAATGCAGGCAAGATGCAACAGTATCAGCTGTGTGGCTACATGCACTGTTGGGTCGACGGGACAAGGGTTCACAGCAATGAGGGCAACAGGGACAGGACAGGCGTTTAGAGTGTCGTGCCAGCGCTGACCTGAGTTGCATTGCAAAGCGGTACTCGCAGGGGTTTGGCACCACCTGGGAAGGCGGTGTATGTTCCTGGTTCAGTGGGTCTCCACGTGCATGCCCTCGATGGTGTTCCTATCTCATCTGGCATGTGTGTATGCGTGGGGCTGTCTGACCTTGGAGGCCGGCGGCTGTGCGCGGTCCACTCCCTTTGCCTCACTCCACAGCAGGCCCATTGTTCCCTGGATGCCATTGTCGGTCAGCCTTGAAGGCCCCCGTCTGCCTATGCAGCCTCCTGCCTCGCATCCCATGTTACCCATACGGCTGCTGCGGCTCAGACCCTCCGTGATATGATCAATGGCAGCAGCATCTCAGCCAGGGGTCCCGCTCGGCAGCTCCGGGGGCTCTGTCAGGGACTGTACCGCCCGTAAGAGCATGGCCCTTTGCGATCTGTAGCGTTCGCCCATCATTCAGTGTTGCCGTTGCTCCTTGCCCACCCAGTCAGATGCCTATCGTTGCTTGAGTTTTGGAATGCTTCGCTTCGACTATGTTGTGACTGGTGAAGAATGCTGCGTGCATTGTGAGGAGCTGGGGCTCAGCCCTTTTCCTGAGGGACGCCTACCGTCCACTCTGGGGGGCCTTGATGCGTGGACCCCCTGTGAACCGGCTCCGCATGCCTATCGCCTTGGCTATGCATCCTCCACTCTGGGACCCTTTGAGTGGCATCCTGTGGACTTGTCGCTGGGAGCCCCATGTCTCTGAGGGCTGCCTCGCCCACCCATGCGCCCAGCACTTCTGCACCTGGACCTGGTTGCCACAGTCTGGGGGAATGGGGATGCTCCCTGGCCTGGTGCCCCCCCACTTAGGGCCCGCACCCCCCTTGCGGTGTCCCTGCTCGTTTATCCTCTCTCCCCCGCGCTGTATGCTTTATTGCTGGCCCATTGAGGCTTGTGCACACAATAAATGCCTGCTGTGCTTCACTGTGCCTGTGCTGCCTCCTTGCTGTTGTGGCTGCCTGGGTCCCCCTTCCACTTGCCCTTGTACCCCAGTCCCCTCTCCCCCTGGTGCTGGTCAGTCCGTGTTGCCCCCCCTCCTCCCGTGTGCCTTGGCGGTTGGTGGTTTTCCTATGTGCCTCAGTTGTGTGCCTCCCTCCAACCCCTTGCTCCGCTCCCCTTTGTATTGTGGATGTGCAGCCTTGTGTGTGTATGTGCGCCTCTGTTTTTGAGGTGCACATGCCTTCTGTGTGGTCGCTATTTGGAAGTGACTCACGCTGCTTCACCTTCCGGCCCCTCCCTTCATGTTTCCCTTCGCTGGTCAGGGCCCTCCTCTGTCTTTGGCTTCGTTTGCCCTCTGGCGGCCATGTTTGCGTTTGCGTGACCCCGTTGCATTGTGGGGCTCTCACCATGGGTCTCGCCACCGCATCACTTCTGTTGGGTTCCCCCGGGCCATGGTCTCTCTGGGTCACCCCGGACAGTGGTGCTGCCCATGTCACATCTGTTGTGGCCACACGGCTCACCACAGCCCACAGTGACTCAATTGACACCAGGGTGGAATTCACTGTGGTGAATCTCACCACGTCACGTCTGAAATCACCCAGAATCAAACCTTGCAGTACACCACAAGCAAGATCCTGGGGGCCAGATGTTTCTTCCCCCAGCACCACCCACTGGCTTCTCCCCGAGAGGAATGAGTGGAGCCATCCAGGGTCCACAACCATCTCAAAAGAAACCCATGGTCCACCGTATCAAATGCTGCTGAGAGATCTAGTAGGACCAGAAGTGTTGAATGTTCTAAATTCATCTCTTGGCAGAGGTCGTCTACCAAGGCCACCAATGCAGTCTCAGTGCCATATCCTGGACGAAAACCTGATTGAAAAGGATCCAGAAAACTGATGTTATCCAGATGACCCTGGAGCTGCTTAAGCAAGGATTAGATACATTCTTGGAGAATAGGTTCATAAATGGCTATTAGTCAAGTTGGTCAGGGGATGCAACCTCTGACAGTCAGGTGTTTGTAGTAAACAGCAGGGAATGGATCACTCCCTTATGATTCAGTGGGTGTTTCTCCAAAGCGACCAAGAATTGGGCCCTGGGCTTGATGGATCATTGGTCTGTCTCTGTATGGCACATATTATATTCTTATGATAGTAAAGGAAGCATCAGTAGCCTAGCGCGTCTAGGGAATGAGCAGCTGGGAAAAGCCTGATGGAAGAGTTAGGTTTTCAAGAAGGATTTGAAAGTTGGGAGGGAGCAGAAAAAGATTGGTTCAGGGAGACAGTTCCAGGCTTCTAGGGGTTGAGAGCTGGGTTTGAGCTATGACACCTTTTCTTTTGCAAATTATGCTCCACCTTTACTAAAGAGCATTTAAAAATAAATAAATGGAAAAAACTATTGCTTTGATGCTTCCAGACGAATGACTGACCCATCTTGTCATATTTAGGAATAGGAGTAATCACTACTCATGGGCACACATGCAGCACATCCTCAGAAAACTATTGTTTGAAAGAAATAATAAATGTTCAGACTCATTCTATGTCTTTGTAACTTGAGCATAGATAGGAAGCATGTACAGGCTCAAGAGACTGAGTATTGCAACTGGCTGTCTAGGCAATTTTTTTTTAAAAAGAAACCCCTTTTAGGCAGGCTCCGTTAACAGGAGACAGCTGTTTCATGCACTAATCTTCCTTTACAACCAGGAAAATCCAGGGAGAAGCTTCGTGAGTGCATTTACTGAAAGAAACATACAACAAACTGTTTTGGATTTAGTATGGATTAACAGCCATTGGCAACTTGCCTATTTCTCCAGGAAATTGAATAACCTTTGTAAAAAATGCTCACAAATACAATCCTCTTTGCTTTCTTTGGTCCATGCTACCGCTGAGTTATACCGATTTTCATACTGATAGACCCAGAGAGATGTATACTTGGGAACCAGAGACAAGGCTATAAAGAGTGTTAATTTTTGGCTAGCTTGTTGCTAAACCCAGTCACAAATAAGTGAGTTTTTATTTGTGTGTGAAACTGTGACAAAAGAAAGAACCAAAAATAAAGTTATAAGCCTTTTGTACCATTAATTCAAACGTTTACAGGTACATAGTTCCATTGACTTCAGTGGGACTGTGTACACATGAGTGTTTGTAAAACTGAGGCCTAAAGTAAAATGAATGATGTTCATTTCCTGACTACATTTCCTAACTACATTTTTTAATGTTTAAATATATTCATTTCACTCCTTTCTTCCATCCCTTTGGCATTCATTTTTCCTGCATCTTCTTGAAATCAAGTTTTAAATCCAAATTAGTCCACATAGAAAATTTAACTCATATGTAAACCCCATGGTAGCAAGAGCCAGGGTAGCCTAGTGGATTTGGTGTAGACCAGAGTTCAAATCCTGTCCTAGCCACAAACTCACTGGCTGCCTCAGTTCCATGTCTGTGACATAGGAATAACAACAACCTAGTTGAGATAAAGGTTGTAAAGCACTTTGAACACTGAAATTACCATATAAATGAGAGCCAGTGTGGTGTAATGGTTAAGTGTGCCGTACTTGGACCGGGAGGTACGGGGGGAGACCTCAGTTCAAGTCTTGCCTTAGCCAGAAAGTCTCTGGGTGACCTTGGGCCAGTCCCCACCCCCTTCCCCAACTCCTGTAACATGTGAAAACACCCAATCCAATTCAACCACCAGTACCATTATTGTAGAATGTTACTGTTAACATTGTGGGTATTGACCCCAAGTAACTGTTTGGTAACATTGTATTTCTGTACCACAAACAATAAATCTAACATTTTTTAAAAATTCAATCTTAAACCGGAGTTATTTTCAGTATTAATACAGTACATTTTTCAAACTGGGGAGGGCTATGTAGTTTAGAATAGAACAGAATAGTAGGAGCATCTTCTTGACTTACCATGCCTAAACAACACAAATTGAAAACATAATTGTGGCAGGGCACAGCCCATAAAGGCAATGGGCCCTTTAAGAAAAAGGGTTAGTGTCAGCACCCAGGGAATGCTGACAGAGCGGTGGGCATCAACGGGCCTGAGTAGCCACAGGTTAGAAGGGTGTGGCTGAGTCAGCCCAAGGACTGAAAAGATGAGCTGGAGTTCAGACCAGAGGAGACTGCAATGAGAACAGGAGCTGTTGTGGAGAGTTCTTCCACAACCTTAGAAGCTGAGAGACTGTGGAACTGAGGGGAAGCTCCTTGTAGAGATGTGCACATAATTTTGTAATTCCTTTAATTTTTGTTATTAAAATGTCATTAATTTTCATTACTATTTTCGTTATTGTCTTTCCTTTTTGTTATTCCTTTAGTGTTTGTTTTGCATTGGTTGCAACGGGACGTTAATTTCTGGCTGTAATTCTTCATCTTTCATCCAATGGTCATTAACTTTGAGAAGAATGTACCCCTCATCAAAGGAACCATCCCTGCCAGATTTCATAACTATTAGATAAAGTATGCTGAGTATTTATTTATTTAAAACATTTTACCCCGGCCCCTACTGCCACTGGCAGCCTGGGGCAACTAACAAAATCATCAATAAAAATACAATAAAATATATAACACATTAAATACTAAAAACAACAATAAAAATGAGGAGACAAAAAACCCCTTTTGTTCCCCAAATTATCAGGACTAGTATTTGCACAACTCCTGTTAAAATTACAAATGTTCAATTGCTTATATAGTTGGGACCTTTCATCTAATATTTATAAAATTATTCAGGTATGATCCCCTGGGTGTGAGGTACAACTGTTCCAAATTCTATCCAAACAGGATGGAATACAAAGACGTTAAAGCCAGAAATGCATGTGCAAGCCAAATGCTTATAACATCAGTTCCCCTTATTCAATCTTCCTAAAAAATAGTCCATGATGATAATCTTGGAGAGGGATACAATCTACCCTTGGCTAATTCAAATCAGATGTAAAATAAAGTTATTACAGTCAGAAAATAATTTTCCACTTCTGTTCAAATCACAACATTCAATTGCTTATAAAATCAGGAACTTATATCCAGTCTTTCTGGAAAATGGCATGGATAATATCTTTGATGAGGGGTAACATCTCTCAACATTTCATTGAAATTGGATAGGAAACAACATCACAGCCCGAATAATGAAAAACAAACATTTTCATTTTTTCATTATTTTGTTTTTGTTATTGAATAACGAAAATGAAAGAAGGTTCATTCGTTTTTTGTTATCCTAATAAAGAAAATGAAAGGCATATCCCTATCCTGAACTGAGATGTTGCCAGAGTGAAACTGAGCCAAGAGACATCAAGAGAGGCTTCTGAGGAGGTAACAGCTCTAGTAAGGGCTGTGGGCTGCATTAGAAGGGTTGTTATTATTAGCAAGCATTTATATAGCGCAAGCAACGTACCTAGCGTTTTACAAAGTAATTGAATAGACACGGTCCCAGCCCAAGGGCTTACAATCTGAGAGATTGGGGGGGGGGAGATGAAGGAAGGGGAACACAGGGAGAAACAAGGGGTGTAACATTCACAAAGATGTGAGGACCCAGATGCACGCACTTGGCTTGGCTTGTTAAGTGGTTAAAAGAGACTGAACCTGTCCTAGTAACCCAGGAAGGTTTTGAAGCAAGGAATAAGGAGCCTGACTGTACGGACCCTGCAAGTAAAAGTCAGAAGGCCTGATTAGCTGCAAGAGGCTTGGTACTGAGTATCCAAATGTAAATAGGATATTAAGATTGGGTTGCTGTGTAGAAACCCAAAGAGCTTGTAGAAACCCAAAGAGTTTGATGGACTTATGAAAGGAAAACTGTACTGTGAGAACTGTGTGTTAATAAAGAAGTGTTTCATGCTAATTCTCAAGGAATTAGTGAAAGTTGATTTGGGCTCCAACCCAGACACAGCTTACATACCAGGAAGGCCATCCCTGCTACATAGCTAGTTGACAATCAATAATAATACAACATAACATAATCTTCAAATGATGGAAAGACTCAGGAAAAGAGAATTTTTGTTTTTATTCAATAAATAGAAAAAACAGGTTAGATGTCTCTACTATGGTAATTGTTAGGAATTTTGTAGTAGAACTAGTGCAGATTTAAGAGTGGGCTGTATCATTCTTCTATAAAAGCAACAATAAAAGTTCTATGGTGAAAAATACAAAATGATACAGCAGCCAACAGAAAATCTATGTCCTTGCTGCAAAAATAGCAAAGGTTTACAGCCAGTTGAATGGAAGAGGGTGATTTCTTTGTCAATGAATCACTAACTGAACCAGTGATGACAACCCAAATCTATTCTTCCTGATCCCTAGTGTCATATATTCCTCATCCCTGAACTTGAGTCAAGATGTGACAGGTGTGGTAAAAGCAGCATGAAGCAAAAATAATTGCACTTGTCTGAAGTATGACTTTCTCACTAATGAAATGACAGTTTGTTGTGTTATTCAAATTGCCTCAATGAGAGCCTCATTGCCCTGCATCTGCCCTGTTGGGCATAGATCTGGGGTAAATAACAGGGAAGAAATCATTTGAAGAGTTAGTCTCAGAGCTCTATCTGTTATCACTGGCATTTCATGATAAGCCCAGCAAGGCAAAAAGTAATACAGTATTCTTAACTAATAGGTATGTAAATACAAAGCATCCCATAATCTCTAGTCTGTGAAGTGCTAATCAAATGCAGGAAGCCCCCAAATTGAGCCTGAAGTTGCAATTCCTTTGAAAGAGCATTTACAGACCTTAAAATGAAACTGTGAAAACAAACCCTCTTCCAAAAATTAAGTTTGCATTTGATCCAAAACCCACTGAAGTCAAGTAAAAATGTCTCCCTTATTTTCAAGAGGCTTTGTTTCAGGAAGAATGACATGTGATTTTAAGACCCATGTCTTTACTTACCTCCAAGAGACCAGGGGCGGCTGGTGGCTTTTTAGTTTGGAGGGGCAGTAAGGCCATCTGGCCTGCCGGCGGCAAAGCCGCCAGTGGGCTGGCAAGCTGGTGGGCAGAGCCAGGGCAACGGTAGGTGGAGCCAGGCCAATGGTAGGCGGAGCCATGGCAACAGTAGGCGGAGCCAGGGCAAAACCCAGCAGCAAGGAGTTCCCAGGGTTAACATCAGATGGAAGAAAACACAGTCTAAAACGTAAACCCCAAGCACAGGAAAACACTGGCACAACACAGCAGCAAGGAGTTCCCAGGGTTAACATCAGATGGAAGAAAACACAGTCTGGTGGGGTGTGGAGTGGGGGAACAATCTAGGGATGGGATGCAGGGTGCGGGGTGGGGAACAGCCTATGTGTGGGAACAGCCATGGGGTGGGATGCAGGGTGGGGGTGGGAGCGGGGTGGGGGGAACAGGCTAGGGGTGGGTGCGGGGTGGGGAACAGCCTAGGGGTGTACACTGGATTTTGTTTGGTCTTAATCCAGGGACCCATTTTCACTGAATTTCCCCCATTAGCAGCAATGGGAAAAACACAGTGAACATGCATCCCTGGTCTTCTAATCCAATTATGGGTTTAGAAAAGGGGCAGGGAACTTTTTTTTGCCACCATGGCCCACTTTGAAAATAGCACAAGGTCTGCTGTCTGGACAGGAGTTGAGGTGGGGGGGTGCGTAAAGGAGTGTGCTCAGAATGCAGGAAGGAAAGAGGTGGTCCAGATCATAGATCTATGCCATTTATCCTCTATTCTAAAGTGTATGCCCTCATTGTCTCTGATCCTTGCCCTGGAAAATTTTCATTAAAAGCTCGCACTTTCAGTGCTTTGAGGGTGCTTACTGGATCTACAGGCCAGATTCACAAAACTAACTGGAATCAAATTTAAAACAAACAAAAGAAGGTAATTTTCAGTCAACACACAATTAACTTGTAGAGCTTGTTGTGAGAGGATGTTATTAATGCCAGTAGCATAGCTGGGTTTATGGGACCAAATAAAGGGACCCATCAGGCTGGAGGTTCCCCATCCCTGGATTAGAATGATCAAAGACCCTTACCAAAACTAATGTAATAAAACCAGGCAAAATAAATATATAAAACTGGAAACAAAGTGCAACTTGACCTTGACTGAAATGGAAGGGGAGAGGGATGCAACTAGATTCGAGTGTTAGATGAAATCAGTACTCAAACAGGATTTGCAGATACAAAAGCTCCTGTTCACTTAAGTTCTAATAACACTTGGAGGATTTTACTGTCAGGTCAGGTCTTTCATTTGTGGGCATTAGCAGCACACCAGCTAGTCCTACCCTCGTTCACCCTTTCACAGTAGTTTTCAAGCAAGGCTAGTGACTGCGAGGGAATTCTAGGGGACCTTGAAAAGCCAGCTGTCTGAGAAACAGAAAGATTGTCTCAATCTTAACTCTCTAGCCAAGCTGCGAAGTGCAGCTGAGTCTGAGCCGCCTCAGGAAGCGGGGATCCTAGTGACTCAGTGCTTTGGTGAGCAAAGAGACCCCTTCACAAGACTTGCAGGTGACGGCTGCAGCCTCAGTGGCTCCACGCTGCTGCGCTGCGATCATCCAGCAACAAACTAGGGCGGCCCGTCCGGGAAAGGGGGGGAACTTTGCCCAGCCACCAGCCCAACTTGAGGGAGAGCTGCGAGCCGAGCGTGCGCCCCCAAGAGCGCACAGGCAGCAGGGATCAGACTCTGTCTCTTATACACATCTAGATGTGTATAAGAGACAGGCCTCTTCCTGCTTCCCCCGCCCCGCAGCGCCCGGCTGCTCTTCCAGTAGCTGCACCGAGTGACTCACCGGTGGGTCAAGGTGCAGAGATGGGTCCCCCTGCCCGGGAGTGCAGCGGGAGCAGGCTGCAGCAGTGGGAACCGGCGCAGCAGAGGCTAGCTGAAACGGGGAATTACGGAGGCAGGGAGGAAGCGCATGCGCGCTTCCTCCCTTCTCAGCCCCCCCGAGTCAAGCTATCTCACCAGGTTGGTCAGCGCGACCGCCCTGGCGAGATCTTCCATTGCGCCCATTGAGCGCAATGGAAGGCTGTAGTCCCTTCCTCCACAGCACGTCCCATACGTGCTGTGAATGGAGGAGTTCAGCCACCCAAATTGCGTTTTCCATAGGAAAACGCTTTGGGCGGCTGACCAGCTGAGCCCTTTTTGTCCCTTCAGGGACCCACTCCCAGCGTGGGTGGTCCCCGAAGGGAGAACAACACAGTGACAGTTACAGCAGTCTCTGAAGCAGCTCAGAGGCTGCTGTAGCTGTGATAAGCGGCATCAGGGTTTTTGGGTTTTTTTAAAGAAAAAGTTTCGGTGCCGGTGGCCTTTGAGAGGGCACCACCCCGAACTCCCAGCAGGGGGAGCCGCTGCTGAAAGAGACTGTTTGTCAGTGCTGTGTATGAGGCAACCAGGGAAAGAGGTAGAACATCCCCTCAGGATCGAAATGTAAGCCTCTAGCTCAGGGAGTTAATACCAGTGATTATCACTGGGGTGTGAGGAGGGTCCTTGGATCAGGGAGAAGAAGGCTTGAGACCGTGAGATGGGGGAGGGGGAGGAAGGGGATACAAGGACAGGAGGGGCAACAGGTATCAAAAGAAAGGGCCACAACCTGAGGGAAAGGGAGGAGTTAGGACAAGGGTGGCAAGATTTGCAAATTTTAGAGGATACATGAGAAATATAGGTTGCAGGGCTGCATTGGCCAATGAGAGCAGGAGGGAAGGACTTCATTGAACAGAACAGATTACAGACACAAGGGTTAACCAGAAGGATTGCCCACACAGGAGCTACTTAGGAGTAGGGGAAAGGCTTCGTGGAACAGAAGGGTTAACCAGGAGGAGTATTGTCCACATGGGCTACTTGGGAGTAGAGGAAAAGCTTTGGGGAACAGAAGGGGTTACAGACACAGGAGTTAACCAGGAGGAGAATTGTTCACAAGGACAACAGAATGCTAAAGTAGAGGGGCTGGCTGTAGTTCCCAGAAGGAACAAATAACCAGTCCTTCAGTGTTGCAACCCCAAAGTTTATATAGGACACAGGGATGGGGCAGCTGTGGCATTTCCTGTGTGACTCCACACCCACTTAGCCTATTAAACCCTTCCTCACCATTCCTTAAGTCCTTGTAACAGCTGTCTAAGGGTGTAAACATGCACATAACTGCTTTAACACCACTTTATTGCATGTTGCAGGACTGTATTGGCGGCACATGGAGACCTGCAACATGCATAAGAAATGTTAAACCTGTCTTAAAGCAGAGTTGAAGATGCATGTATGTTTTCACCCTAAGCTTTCCTCTACCTTTTGGCTGACTGAAAATGGGGGGCATGGCACAAACCCTTCAAGTGTCCGGGAGGTGAGGATTAGAAGGGGTGCGAGTACCAGGGAGTCCTCTTGGGAGGTAGTTTCCTGACACCATTAGATTAAACATTCAGTTTTAGTTTTCTGAAACCCTGACCATAACTTTTTATTATTATCATTAATTATGAATTATTATTAGCGAGGTGCTCTTTGTGCCCACAATGCTTTACTATACTACAAATCCAAATACATCCAATGTTTGCAAAATGTTTGCTAGCAGGTCAGCCATGTTATTAATTTATTATTAATTAATTATTATTATTATAAGCATTTATATAGTGCCAGCGATGTACCTGGCGCTTATAAAGAATAAGATAGACATGGTCCCTGCTTGAGGGCTTACAATCTAAATACAGGGGGAGGGAAGACAGGGAAGGGGAAAGCAGAGGGAGAGACAAGGGATGCGACATTCATGAGGATGCGAGAGCTCAGGTACACGTGCTTGGCTTGGTTACAGTAAATTGGGAGTTTGCAGATAACAAGTGTTTAGCAGGAGTTCAGAAGGGTGGAACGGAAGAGGTGGGTTTTGAGGAGGGACTTGAAGGCGTGGAGGGTGGGGGCAAGGCAGATGAGGGCAGGGAGGGAGTTTCAGGCATGCAGGGCAGTGAGGGAGAAGGGACGAAGGTGGTTGGGGGAGCAGGGGAGGTCTGGGAGGGTGAGGGAGGGGATGTAGGAGAAGTTGAGTGTATGAGCAGGGGTTCAGAGGGAGAGCAGGGCAGAGAGGTAGGGGGACCGAGGTTGTGAAGGGTTTTGTAGGTGAAGACAAGGAGCTTATGCAGAATATGCTCGGGAAAAGGAAACCAGTGGAGAGAGGAGAGGAGAGGCTGCACATGGTCAAAGCGACAGGCTAGGTGGATGATCCTGGCACTGGCAGCAGAGTTTTGAAGTGAGATAAGGGAAGAAAGGTGAGAGTGGAGAAGGCCAGCGAGGAGGAGGTTACAATAGTCAAGGTGTGAGATGACTAGGGTGTGGATGAGAGTTTTGGCAGAAGAGACAGACAGAAAAGGGCAGATCTTGGCAATGTTGTGGAGGGAGAAGTAGCAGGATTTGGCAACGGAGTCAATGTAGGGTTTGAAGGTAAGGTGAGAGTAAAAGATGAAGCCCAAGCTGAAAGCTTGGGGGACAGGGAGGATGGAGACCCCGTCAATGGCAATTGACAGGGAAGAGGGAGAGGAAGGACTGGGAGGAAAGATCAGGAGTTCAGTTTTCACCATGTTCAGTTTCAGTTGGCGTTGAGACATCCAGGCGGAGATATTGGAGAGACAGTTGGTGAGACGAGCTTGAACAGAGGAGGAAAGGGAAGGACTGAAGAGATAGAGATGAGTGTCATCAGCGTATAAGTGATATTGGAAGCCGTGGGAGGCAATGAGTTTGCCTAGAGATTGGGTGTAGATAGAGAAGAGGAGTGGGCCAAGGACGGAGCCTTGGGGAACCCCGACTGAGAGGGGTAGGGAGGAGGAGGGGGAGGAGTTAGGAAGAGATACATTGAAGGAGCAGTCAGAGAGGTAGAAGGAGAACCAGTCAAGGACTGAGTTAAATCCATGACATTTTTCTCTGAAGAGATATCAGATCACATCTAATCTAAGGTAGGCTTTCCATATACTTTGAAGAATATATCTGAAATATATTGCTGTAGAATTATATATACATCAATATCTTCTACTAAATACATCACGAACAACACCTATAGTTGCGGATATGTTATCTCAAATGTTTTAAAGCAGATTTACCTAATGTCCGTTTAAGTAAAAATTGGTTATACTCAGGGCCTCAGGTTACACTACAACCTCAGAAGGTAGCAATGGATCAAGTCTGAATTCCACTCATCAGAGGCCCTTTTTACACGGGCCGTGGCTTGGGGGATTGGGGTGTCTGGTGTGCACCACGGTCCATGTGCGGTGGGTGGGGAGAAGGTGTAGACACTCATGGAGTGTAGACACTCCATCAACACTCATGGAGCAATGGTCATTTTCGTTGGTTGCTGTATGCATGGGGTATTGGAGTAAATGGGTATGTGCAGGAGCGTACATGCACGCACACCCATCCACACCCAATCACCCACCACAGGATTTACATGAGCAGCACCCATGCATGAACACTCATATTCCTGAGTGTTTATATGTGGGTGCCGCCCATGTAAACAGGGCTAGAGTTGGCCGAGTATTCCAAATGAAGTCAGTAGGGCTACTGTAGTGAGCAAAGTTTGAGACAAAGTGTTTTGGTTTTGTTTTCTTAATTTAAACTGAATGGAAACTACCTCACTGCCACACACAGAGTCAAGACTGAAGGTCCCAGTGGATGATGAAGCATCATCTTCAGCCCTGCAAGGCTCAGTCACACTGCTACAGCCTCACGTTTGTGGGCCAGAAGAACTGCTATGTATATCCATCCAGTCTTCTCTAACTGATATGTTACACTGGATTTGTGGCTCAAACCTGCTCCCTTATTGGACAATGAGACCTCTCTGATGCCTACATAATTCCCTGAGTCAATGCAGGCTCTTTGACCAGAGCAGCTGAGCAGTTATATATATAAATAAATAAATAAATAAATAAATAAATAAATAAATAAATTAAATAATAACTATTTGGTATCCTGCTCCCTCTTTCATCAGGCACAGTTAACCTGGCTTGCTGCCTATAAGGACCCTCGTACCACTCCAGCTCTATTTCTCCCTCATTTCTATCATAATCCCTTCCATTTGACCTTACTCTTAGGTAGGGGCAGGGACTCCAGGCATGATTTCAGCTTTAGTTTTTTCAGTTTCATCCCTTTCTGAATTTTGGATCTAATTTTGGGTTCAGATTTTTTGGTTTCAGATTTTTTTCAACCACAGCAAGTGCAACCAACTAAGATGAGATGACACACAGCATCAAATTGTAGTGAACTGAAGTATGCAGTTGTCATTGCCGGTTACAGTTAAGCTGAAACGTAAGTTACAGTTTAAGTCAATGCCCAAAATCACTGCAAAAAAAACCACAACCCAATAACAATGAAACAAAAAAAGATCTGCAATGGTTTGATTCAGGGATTATGGTCTTAAATCTGAAACAGCCAATTTTGGATAATTTTGGTTGTATCTGAAACGAAAATTTCCACCCCTACTCTTTGGCTCTTTCTTGACCTAGTTCCACCTTCTGAGCGACCACTGTTCCTGATATCATATTTGGCTCTGTCTCTTGGCCTCAGATGTCTGGGTTTGAGCCAGCACATTCCTGAATTAGCTCTTAGTTTATCGCCCCCACCCCCTAACCACACACAGCTTAACAGTCCTCTTGGATGGATATGCCTGGCTCCGGACTCATATCATCCTAAACCACATGCCCTTCCTCTTGTGTCTGTGTGAACCTAATAACAGATAATTCACTGGGGGGCAGGGGCAAAGGTGCAAAGCAGCCACAACCTCAATTATTCTGAGTGCTGCATAAGGGCTATTTTAGCTCAAGAAGCCAGTCGCACCGGCAGAAAGGGCATGGCCAAATCATGCATTGATTAATTTCACAGGGTATATTGACTCAACAGTTCCAGCTGGCAGATCTCCTACAAAGCTTCACCAACAATTAAAGCTACCTATCTAGCTCAAGCTTCCACAGTGGGAAACACAAAGATAGCAGTAACACAAATTGCTCAATGTGAGTGTTCTTCTTCCACTTCTAGTAATGGACAGATGGACTGAGAGAGGTTAGGGGTGCAAGGAGGTTGAAATGACATCTCATCAGCTTTCTTGAATTTGGTCTACAATGCTATTTTAAGAGAGGACAGCATCTCCTCTTTTATTCCATGAATGCACCATTTCGGATGCATGATCTTGGTCATTATTACGGCTGAAACGAGATATCAAGATTACTCAATATCTCATAAAAATCCCAGTACTTGGTTCGTTCCGTGACAATCTGAGTACTGGGCTATCTTTGTTAAGTACTCAGGGCGGGGGGAGAGAGATATCGAGAGATCACTGTACATACACAAATGACCACCGTTTCGGATAGGAGCAGTGACCATTTTATGCATACAGAAAACAGCCCAGGAGCCATTTGTGCACGTGCAATCCACTACCCTGAACCAGAATTGTGGCAATTCAGTGCGATGGCCATTTGTGTATGTGCAAAATGGCCCAGCAGCCATATGATTTTTCTTCTTTTTTTATGTTCCTCAATGAGAACTATCACCAGGACCGAGATCTCAACGACATAGCAAGAAATGTGCACAAACAGCAATTTAACTGCTTATTTCATCCCTAGTCATGATCTCTTCATCAAGCCAAAATAAGGTATCTGTTTCTAAGGGGGTCTTTCTGAGGGTCTAGAATACAAGAAAAAGTGTGCAAACAAGAGGAGCTGTTTGACAGCTGAAGCGGACCTTTTCTTTTTTAGGGTTTGGATGTTTTCCAGTTTTTAACTTACTCCCCTAAATTGCACCTGAATTATGGTTACTGAGAAAGAGGTGCTCATCTTCTTTTGTTGATCTTGGGGCCTATTGACATTTTTTTTCCCCCGTTTATGAAGCATTAACAATGATTTTATAGAGATGAGTTCAATAAGCAGAGCCCCACATTGAACACAGCATGTTAGACTCACCACAGCTTTTGCAATGACATTATCTGATGTCTGTTTATGTCATCAATAACTATCATAATAAACTACTCCTACTACTAAATAATACTTCATATTATCTCCAGTATTTAAGGAACATAATCTGTTTGGCAAAATAAAGCATCTTGAACAGATTCCATGACTTAAAAGCAATGAATTTCAATGTGGCAACCTCTGTAGAATGCCACTTAACACTTATCCAGACATTGGACATTTAAAACTATTTTAAAGTGCTCTCCATTATCCATTTTAGCAGATTGTATTCATTCAGATGTGCCTGCCTAGAATCCCTGTGGATTTTAGTTTATTCATCATTCTGTCATGTGAAACTTCAAAGACTTCCAAAAAGTCAAAAGAACTTATTTCATATGCACTGTGATTAACCATTTTATCTGTCATATTAACCTCCCCCCCAAAAGCCAGAGGTTAGTCAGACAAAGGGTGATTTCAGACATGACGGGGCGGCTTTGGCCCCGTCACGGAATCACCCTTTTGATTCCCCGCCGGAATTGCCCCATCACAGCCAGCAGATGTGCCGGCCGATCCAGGCGGGGAATCTGGGGGGGGCGGGGCTGTGTGGCGCAACGTGCGGCCGCACAGCCCCGCCCCCCATGGTCCCCTAGCTGCCCGCCCTCTGGGAGAGGGATGGGCGCAGCGGCCAATTTGGCCGCTGAATCCGATTCTGACCCATGGTCTGGGCCAGGGCCCGGAATCGGCACTGATAACAGACTTTACTGGCCGCCGATTCCGGGCCGAGGTTCAGCCAACCACGCTTTCGGTGATGGTCCCTGGACCAGCCTCGAAAGTGTGGTTATTTTGATTCCCGCCGGAGGTTCACTGTGGTGAACCTCTGGCGGGACTCAAACAGAGGGTATTTTCAGACATGACGGGGCCAGTACTGGCCCCGTCACGGAATCACCAATTGATCCCCTGCCGGGATCAAAACGACATGGTCAACAGACATGCCAGCTGATCCTGGTGAGGAATCAGGGGAGGGGGAGGGGCTGCAGGGCCTACGTGTGGCTGTACAGCCCCCCCCCCACACTCCCTAGGCCACCCCCCCTGGAGACAGGCGGCCGCCACGGCCAATGCGGCCACAGTGCCCCCCCGCCCCCAGGGCATTGACCACGGCCCGGAATCAGCGGCGGGCATGGCCGCTGATTCCAGGCCATGATCAGGGGACAGACATCACAATCCCATTATCATCGGCGGGAATCTCATTGACCATGCAAATGGCCATGATCCGGGCAGGAGGGCCGTTTGTGTGGTCAATGAGATTCCTACCCGTGATTCACGGAGGTGAACATCTGGCAGGAATCACCTGTCGGGCCAACAGATGTTGCAGTCCCTTGCTCAGCATGTGGGTATTCACCGTGGTTGAGCGTGGGATCGTAACATCTTCAAATACCCAGACGTTACGGGACCATTCTCCACCAGAGGGTATTGTCTGTGGTTGAGAGTGATCTCGTAACATCTGAAAATACCCAAAGGCTTCTGCTGACTAATCTATGATGGTTACTTCCCATCATGGTACCACTAGGTTTGGTATGCGTCTTTCCTAGCTTGTTCATTAGAAAGTTCTGTATTGATTAGCATGCTAAAGATATCACACTGATAGACTTACAGTTTGACTTCCCATTGCTGAAAGCGTGTACTGTCACTGTTTTTTTCATGCCCTGCTGGAACTCCAATATCCTTAGCAACTTTGATATTTCATATTTTCCTTAGTTACTTCCTCTCACCTCTATTCTTTTATCCATTTAATTTATTCACATTTTCTTTTAGTGCCAACTGATGGTAGCAAAGAACACAGGGTTTCATCATCACGCTGTAGTAGAAAGTGTTCAGTATTCAGTGTTTAAATCAAAGTAGGGATTAGGAACAGGCATGGAAGGTTATCTGCTCGGCTGCTCCTGATACCGTTAAACTCCCTTTTTTATAAAGATAAAATGTTTTCTCATTCAAAGTGTTTCTGGAAGGCATCAGATTACAACCAATGGCAAACTTTGCAACAATGTAGGCACTGGAATGGGAGTAAACTCACCAGCAAAGGTTTCATCCTGTCTCCAAATTGCAATCAGATTGAGTGCTAAGGATTTAAGGCAGAGTAACTTCTGATAAGGTGATCTGGACTATGATATAATTTTTTTTAAAAAAATTATTACTTAGCCATTGGCCATCGTAAAAAAAAAAAAAGACACATACAAACCACACAATACCAAAACACAACACACAAAACATTAAAAAAAACCTTCCATTAGCACTCTTAACTAGCAGTAAGGGTGATCCCATATCCAAACTTCTAGCATTAATATCGAATATACAACTTGTTAGAAAAAACAGGATTCAATATATGCTCATGTTTCAGCCAGGTTACCAGACACCAGAAAAAAGGAATTACCCTGCCTAGGGGATAGATATAAAAATTCCAGTAATAAATTTCTTTCCCCCTAGGACTTTAGGACTGCAGTTTTAAATGTTAGGACTAGTGACAAAAATCTAGCCACATCCACTGTTATTTTATGGTCCTGATCCCTCAGGAGTGCCACCACCACCTCATGAAGGGAACAATTGCATTTTGCAGTAGGAATAAAAGGGTTGATGTACAGTGATCTCCATTCTAAGTAAGTTAGTCAATCCAATAACATATGCACTGATGTTTCAGGTGCTGACACATTAGCATTAGCATTACTATATTGACAAACCCTCTCATTGTAAGAGATTCCTTTCAGTCTGCCTTCAATAAATGTTGATGGAAACACATTGAGTCTTATCAAAGTAAAAGCTACTCTACTATGCCATAGCAGCTCTTTTTTTGTAAATAAGAGCCGCCACCCCCACCCCCCAGGAGTCAGAAGCCCATTATAGATCTTTGAGTCCTTCGGGCTAACGATATGTTCCCTTAAGGTTTGAAGCTCTTGGTTTTTTAATCTCATTCTAATCTCCGCCCAAACCCTTTAAAGGGGAAAAGCAAGGATATAGCTTGTAGAGAATCCCAAGGAGTGGATAATCTCTTCAACCTTGACTGGCCACTGGCCACAGGCTGAAAGCAATGCCACCCAAGATAAAGATTCCAATTTGATCAGATTCAGACGCAGCCAGAATTTCAAAATAGCTAATTTGGCCGAACTATGATATAAATGGAGGTCTAAGAGGACTGACTGGCACCTAGGTTCTCATCAAATAAATCTTACCTGAGAAGCTTCCACACTTTACCCATTATCAATAAATGAAAAATGACACTTTCAAGTATCTCAGGAGTGGTAGTTTGGCAATGGAGTATTCCTGTAGTGGCCACTGAGTATCTGACCAATGTGTAATCCACATCTTGGGACAAAGTCCTTGTCGGAGAAAAGAGTAACATGGGATAAACTTTCCAATTGGAAAGCTCAGTTGTGGTAGGAGTTACCCAAGTGCCACCATTAGCTTGAAGGAATCTTGTCTTATTCTTATTCCAAGCTTACTGAGGTCAACAAAGGTTTCCAGTGATTTCATGTGTTTGGGATTGCATTTAAATGCTCCTCATTTCAGAGCTCTATTTCTTTCACATTGTACCCTTTGTTTCAAAAGTGTTATATACAAATATAGATCATCTATCATGGTTTCATTGGCCAGTTCCCAATGAACTGGCCCTTGCCAGCTGGCAAGACAACATGTAAACAAACAAATCTATTTTTCCTCAAAAATAAATGCTTACATTTCTCATGACTACTGACTCCTAAAATTGCACCATTTCCATGTCTTCTTCATTGCCCCTTCATTACATAATTGTAACAGACAAGGGAAAAAAGGAAAAGAACAGAGCAGATAGAACAAGGACAAAAATAATATTTCTGCTTGTAAACCTCTCTGTCTGAAAAGTTAATTACTGTCTCTAAAATGACCACTTATCTACATATTAGCTTTTTCTTGACATTTCTACACAAACTGTTCCATGGCATTACAAATGGCTACTGTGCTGGCTGTGACTTTACCTTATTGGCTCTCTCCTCCTAAATTCCATCTCCCCACCAATATCCACTCTCTGCTACACACTGTCAACCTCTCCCTCTCTACTGGCTTCTTTCTCATTGGCCCTTTTCACGCAGACACTGATAAAATGGGTGTTACATTTTATTATACATGATGCAGGGCACCCATAGAGCACACCTGCAGCCCTGAAACATGTATAATAAAATGTAACATCCATTCAATCAGTGTTAGAGTATCTCTGTGAAAAGGGCCTGTCTTCAAGCATGATACTCTCTTCCCTATCCAAAAAAAACAAAAACAAAACCCACTCTTGAACCCTCCACCTGCCCCCAATTATCACCCAATCTCACTCTCTCTTTCACTTCCAAGCTTCTTAAATGAGCTGACTGTACTCACTATCTTGACTTTCTCTCCTACAATTTTGTCTACCAACCCCCTTCAGTCTGGCTTTCATCTTCTTGGTAAAAATCACTAACAACCTCCTCATAAACAATTCTAAGGGTTTGTATTCCATCCTCATTCTGCTTGACCTTACTGTGGCCTTCAACATTGCCATCCCCTGTTCCTTGATTATTTTAACATCCCCTGTCACTTGATTATTTTAATTCCCTCAGATTCTTAGGGGTGTGCATGTCATTTTCGTTATTGTAATAACGAAAACAACAACTGAAAACAACAACAATAACGAAAATGATAACCGAGAATACCAAAAACAAAAACTGAGAATACTGATAACAATACCAAAAACGATACCAAAAATGAAAACAAGAAATGAAAATGACAATGCTGTTATAATTGTCATTATTATTAGTGCTGTGGCAGTTGGGTTTTGGAGGGAAAATGTGGAGAGGGGAGGAGGGAGCAGACATCTCGGAGTCCTAACAGGGTTGAACTCTTGAACTGTGCCTGTGCTGGGAGGGGCGAGCAGCTCAGCAGTACCTGATGGATGTATCACTGGCCAATGAGCAGCATAAGCAGGACCCAGCAGTCTCATGGCACTCTGTGATTGCTCGATGCCTGCTGCCTCCCACAACCAATCAGGGGGACTGTGGGGGTGGGCACTGCAACCCTTTACAATGGGAGTGCCAGGTTTTTTCTCTCTGTTCTGTGAGAGCTCTGCTTGTCAGGTTGCATTTACAGAACTGTGGTGCTTGCACGTAAATATTTTCCCTAGCCCTCATTGTATTATTTCTTTAATTGCTTTTATTTTATTTATTTATTTATATATTTATTAGGTGTTACCACCAATACTTATGACAGATACCTACCACTAATACCACCAGCATATGAGTGGTTCTTATGGCCTTGGTGGATGACCTTCGCCAATAAAAGGACCGGGGTCGATCGACCCTATTGGTCCTTTTAGATCTTTTGGCAGCATTTTATACCGTTGACGGCGAGATGTTAGTGACGTGCCTGCAGGAGAGTGCAGGGGTGGGCGGGATCATTCTTGAATGGTTCCGCGGTGGTACTCGGTGATTATTTTTCATCTTACCGAGACTGCCCGTGTGGGGTCCCTCAGGGTTCGGTTTTGTCCCCTCTCCTGTTCAACAAGTATATGCAGCCACTCGGCAAGGTGATCAGAGAGTTCGGGGTGACTGAGTTGTCATCAGTATGTGGATGACACCCAACTATATCTCTCATTTTCAACTGACCCAGGCCTGGCTGTCTCAGTGCTTACCCGATGTTTGGCAGCTGTGGGGGACTGGATGAGGGCTAACCGACTGCGACTGAATGTTGACAAGACGGAGGTGATGCTAGTGGGTAGGTTGGCGGAGTTGACGGTTCCATCGATTGATGGAGTTTGTCCTCCACTGACGTCCCAGGTGCTGAACTTGGGGATGTTTCTCGATGTGCAGCTCCACCTGGATCTCCAGGTGGAGGCTGTGTCGAGGAGTGCCTTCTGCCAGTTACATCTGGTGCGGCGGCCTCGGCCACTGGTTTCGGCTCTGGACCTGGCTGCGATCATCCATGCTTTTATTACCTCTTATTTAGATTACTGTAACGCGTTCTACGTGGGGCTACCTATGGTGATGGCTCAGAAGCTACACCTGGTGCAGAATGCAGCGGCCCAGCTCCTGGTGGGGTTGAGCTGCCGGGAGCACATTACACCAGTGCTCTGATCTCTTCACTGGCTGCCAGTAGTCTTCTGGGCCTGATTCAAAGTGTTGGTTTTAACCTATAAATCCCTACATGGCCTGGGCCCTGCTTATTTGCAAGACCGTTTCACCCACCAGGTTCTGGACTGGCCCCTGCAGTCATCTGGGGGCGCCTCGCTGGAGGTCCCCCGGGTTTCCCAGGGGGGCACACAGAATAGGGCATTCTCGGTGGCCGCGCTGTGCCTTTGGAACTCCCTCCCGGTGGGGGCACATCAGGCTCCGGACCTCTTGGTCTTCCGTAGGAACTGACAGACCTGGCTGTTCCATCAGGCATTTGGTGAGGGAGAGGGGTAGGGTTGGGTGGGGTTGGGAGGGAGTGGGGGGAAGGTCTATTTGTTTGTGTTATTATGCTTTATGTGATTTGAAAATGTTTTATATTATATTTATCTTGTGTTGTGAGCCGCTCTGGGCCACCTGTGGCGGGATAGAGCGGCCCCAAGCCTGTCGACATTCCGGCGAAGTTGTAAAACCTGGCAGTTCGCCCAGGCCTTCGGGGAGGGGAGGAGGGGGGTAGGGTTTTAGCTCCCCTACCTCATTTATTTATTTATTGTTTTAATTGAGATCCCGGGGCCCTGTTTTAATATATGATTGTTATTATGGATTGTTTAAAATTGTTTTTATGTATTATATATATTTATTGCTGGAAGTCACCCCGAGCTGTTCGCAGGAGGGGTGGGGTAGAAATCTATAAAATAAATAAATAAAGAAAAAATAAATATAAATCTCATAAATAAATAAATAAATAAATAAATACCTTTCCTTCATCATACCTTACATTTTACCTTCTCCCTTTCCTTGTCCTTCTCCCCCTGTAGATTATATATAGATAGGTAGTATAGATTAGATATAGATATATATTATAGACATATAGATTAGATTAGAATAGTTATATAGATAATTGATTAGATAATGTATAGCTTTCCTTTTCACTTCCCCGTCTCCCTTAGATTTTTAATATTTTTAGATTTTAAATATTTTAAAATATTAGTTGTGCATGGAAATCAATAATGATACTGATACCAAAAAATAAAATCTTTGTTTGAAATGGTACCAATATTGATACTGATAACAAATACCGATAACAAATACAATAACGAAACGATATAAAAATGATAACAAAAATGATAACGACAACAAAAATGAAAATGACACTTGTTAATAACGATAATGAAAATGACATTTTTGAATAACAAAAACAAAAGCAAAAAATGAAAACAAGATGGGGGCCTGGTGCACACCCCTACAGATTCTGAGGCTCAGCTCTCAACTGATTCTACTCATAGTAGGAATGGTTAGAGATTCTCTAACCATTCCTACTATGTCTCTCTTGCTGATACCTCCTCTGCCTTCCTTCCCCCTTCAGTCAGAATTCTGCAGTGCTCTCTCACTTGTCCTCTTCTCTTTTCACATTACACTCTATCCCTCGACAAACTCATAGAGTCTCTTTGCTTCTGTTATCACATATATGCTGATGATATCCTACTCTTTCTTTTCCTTCCCCCTCTGTGATGGGCACCACACCTTAGCCAACTACAAGTAAGTTCTCTTAGGATCCAAGCCCTCATGATGAGCCAAATAAAACCCTGGGACAGTACTTCACTGTTGGGGGCCTTTATTGGGCCTCTCAGTCTTTTGTTTTTGTTGTTACAAGGGCCTTCCACCCATATCCCCACAGTGTAGTTGAGACTCAGAGTTACCAAGGGGCCCCCTCTGCAGCCAGGATGATGCCCCTCAGGGAACTCCTACTACAGTCCATATGTTTCCCTGCCCTTGAATAGTTCCTCTTTCTGGACTTTCAGTCCTACCATTTGTTGTCTCCAGGGCTTGTCTTCCTTCTCTGCTGCACCAGCCCTTGCTACTGCACCTTTCATAGGTTCAGGTCTGACTCTGCCACAGGCCTTCCCAGCCTTGCAGCAAGCCTCACTCAGGCTGTCGCACCTTCCCCCCCTGGCTGCCATGTTTCAGCACCTGGGCCAGCATAGAGTAAAGGAGCCTTCCAGATCCCAAGTCTGCAGCCCAGCCTGACTGACTCTGGGAGCCTGCAGTTGTCTTATACTCCCCTGTGCGTGGAGATATAATGGTGGCTTGGGCTCTCTTAAAGAGCTAGAGCCTGGCTCTGTCACAGCCTTTATCGAATCTCACATCAGTTACTGTCCCTCTGACATCTCCACTTGGATGTATCACCATCAGGGGCGGCTGTTGGGTGTTGAGGTTGGTGGGGCAGTAAGGCCCACTGGCGAGCCAAGGTGGGTGGAGCCAGGGCAACAGTGGGTGGAGCCAGGGCAATGGTGAGCGACATGACCCAGCAGCAAGGAGTTCCAAGGGTTAATGTTGGATGGACATTACATTACTTAATCCAGCAATTTCAGTTAGGTTAGGCAGGTTATAATCACCTCCTCTGCCAGGTTTAAAAGCAGGCAGACATCCTTAAACCTCACCTACAAGCAGTTTTAGCAAAGACACACACACACACACACACACACACACAGAGCAGAGGTTAAGAATACTGCTTCAGAAAGGGACTTGCTGCATGTATGTTGGAGGGACCCCAGTCCCTTCTGAAGCAGTATTCTTGCCCTCTGCTGCGTGTGTGTGTGTTGGGGGCGAATTTCAATGCCCATGAATCACCAGAATCACAGTTACATCTCAGGATTTTAAAAAAAAAAATCACATTTCCAGCATTGTGAACACACCTAAAGATCTTAAGAATCAGTTACATCTCAGGATTTCCAAAAAATCACATTTCCAGCATTGTGAAGACACCTAACTTCCTAAGATCTCCAGACTGCCAGTTACATCTCAGGATTTCATCTTAAGAGACCATTATAGGCAAACCATCTTAAGGGAACATTATATGCACTAGTCCTCCCCAGCCACCCCTCCCCAATTCCCAGTCCAGTCTCTCCCAATTCAATGGGGGGGGGAGGGTCAGGAGTCCTGACCCTCCCGTCCCCATTGAATTGGGAGAGACTGGGCTAGGAATGGGGAAGAGGTGGCTGGGGAGATGGGTGCGGGGTGGGGGGAGTGTCTGGGGAGGTGGGTGCAGGTTGCGGGGAGTCTGGGGAGGTGGGTGCCAGGTGGGAAAGGGTCAGGGAAGCTGGGTGCAGGTTGCAGGGGGGCTGGGGAGGTGGGTTCCGGGTTGGGGAGGGTCAGGGAATCTGGGTGCAGGATGGGGGGGTCTGGGGAGGTAGGTGCAGGTTACGGGGTGTCTGGGGAGGTGGGTGCAAGTTTGGGGGGTCTGGGAAGGTGGGTGCAGGGTGGGGGATGTAAGGGGAGATGGGTGCAGGATGGGGGGATGGGTGGGAGGGGAGGGAGGGATCAATTCTACCTGGATGCTCCTGGGAGTTCCAGCAGTGGTGGTCCCCATCCCGGCTACAGGTGGAGGTGTAGGGGAGAGGGGGTAGTTTAGGTTTTTTTTAATTGCCTGCATGTCCCCGTGGAGTCAGGACATGAAGCTAGGATGCGCAGGCAATTTTTTAAAAAATTAAAAAATAAAACCCGTTTACTGCCATTGCCGCTCCTCCCCCCCTCCCCCCACAGCCATTCTGAGTGGCAGATGGGAGCCCCATCTGCCAGTCAGAATGGCAGTGGGGAGCGGCAAGTTGGTGGGGCCAGGGGGGGAGAGCAGAAATGGCAGTGGGAACCGGGAAGGAAGTGGCAGCACAGCAGGAAGTTGTGTTGTCCAGATGCCAGCCTGCATGTGCAGCTGAGGCAGGGAGGAGTGCGCATTCACGCTCCTTCCTGCGTCAGTCCCCCGACCAAGCCATCTCACCAGGGCTGTTAGCGCGACCGCCCTGGCGAGATCCTCCATTGCACCCATTGAGCACAATGGAAATGCTAGCCCCTCCCACCATAGCACGTCCCATGCGTGCAGTGGATGGAGAAGCTCAGCCACCCAAATCACATTTTCCATAGGAAAATGCTGTCGGGCGGCTGAGCAGCTCAGCCTCTTTGTCCCTTCGGGGACCCACTCCCAGCAGAGTCGATCCCCAAAGGGAGAATAACAACAGTGACAGCTACAGCAGTCTCTCTGCAGCAGCTCAGAGGCTGCTGTAGCTGTCATAAGAGAGGTGGGGTGTTGTTGTTTTTTATACAAGCATTGGTGGTGGCCCCCGCGGTGCTTGGGGGGGCAGTGCCTCAAATTTCCTGCGGGGGGAGCTGCCACTGCTCACCATCATTTCAAGCTTAAGAAATCAAAGACTGAAATCCTTATCTTTCACCCTAAACCATTCTTTCCCTTTTCAGTCTCCATCTCCATTGACAGGGTCACCAACCCGCTCATCCCCCTTAGTCCACAGCCTTACAGTCCTCCTACGGCACCTGAAAACCACAGGCGCCCTCTGCATACATTTTGCATAGCTTCTTAACCAAGCTTGCTTCCTAGGGCTCCTAGAATGATCAGGCCCCTGAGGAGGTGTACCAAGCATACCTCCCTTTCACTGGCATATCTGTAACCTTTATGGCCATTGGCCAAGGATCCTCCAACCCACCATTACTTCAGCTCCTCCATCACTGCCCCTGTTAGCTGGGGTTTCCTGTTAATTTGACATAATTGGGCTCAGCTGCACTCAGGCTTAGTTGCAGCTTCTAGTGTCAGTGGGCTGAGTTTGTCAGGGTCCAAATTCTGCCATGGTTTAACTCACTGCCACAGGTGATAATTAATGCCCTATATATTACAAATACACATTTCACTGTAGGATGTAGATGTCCTGTGCATTAAAAATGCCATGAATTCTGTTTAAAATCCATTTCTTTGATATGGTGTGTGTGTGTGTGTGTGTGTGTTAATCTGATCACTTGGATGACTGTCTTCTGGGAGACATAGCCATGATCTGTAGCTCTGCTAGTGGGGAAGGCAACACAGGTCAATCCTAATTTCTAATAGATAGGCATCAAATTCTCCCACTTTTAGTTCTTCACCAAGAATGCTCTGCTCCTGATCCCTTGTCTTGGGAATTGCCAATAACTATGTTCCTTGTGCTTTACCCAATTATTTCTAAACAGCAACCAGCTCTATGCTTTAGTAACCAGAGTATAGAGTCTAAGTGTGATGTGGTCCCCTCCGCCACAGCATTTATTTTACCTGAAATGTAGGCATTGTCTGCAACTCTGAATGATCCTTCAGGACAGGACCACCCTTGGACCTAGGTCAAGTCAGGCACACACTCTGCCCATGCTGCTAGCTGTTGGAATGCCCCCTGCCCCTGGGCCCTACAACGCGTTGTGATATCACAGGGCTATATTAGTGGAGTGGCCACATTGGAAAGGGATGAAAAGGATCCTTAGTCCCCTCCCCTTTTATGATGTAGCCCCTGCTGTTTCAAAGTGTTATGATGTCATAATGCTCTATTGGGGTCAGGGCCACCCAGACATGCAGAGGCCAAAATTTCTGTCCCAAGCAGCGTTCTAGAACTAGGTACAGAATGTTCTATTAGACTGACATTGAGGTAACAAGGACACCAAAATCATGTCAACGGCCGTCATACTTCAGAAGGAAGCAAATAGTTACTTTCCTAGTCAGAGCATTTATAGCCAGTGCCCCTCTTTGGATGTCCAGGACAGAAGTGGGTTCAGTTTGACTGACCGGCAGATTTTTAACCATATTGTTTAAAAGTGGGGGGAGTGGAAGGAGAGACAGGCACTAGTTTAGGAGTATATATTTATTTATTTATTTTATTTTTACCCCGCCCCTCCTAAAACAGCTCAGGACAGCTTACAACAATAAAAACAATCACATGTAAAATATATCTAAAAACTGTTAAAACATATCAAAATGCAATACAAAATATAAAAACAGGCCCCGGGAACTCAATAAAACAATAAATAGGGTAGGGGAGATAAAACCCTCTAACCCCCCTTCCCCCCTCCCCAAAGGCCTGGGCGAACAGTCAGGTTTTACAACTTCACCGGAATGTCAAAAGGCTTGGGGCCAGGCAAGCTTTCTCCAGCAGGGAGTTCCAAAGGCATGGCCCATCCACCAAGAATGCCCTCTCCATCATGGCCCCCCGCTTAATGCGGGGGACCTCCAAGAAGGCACCACTGGCAGACCGAAGAAGCCGCTCTGGGGCACAGAGGGCGAGGCGGTCCCTGAGGTATGAGGGGCCCAGACCGTGAAGGGCCTTGTAGATCAATACCAAAACCTTGAACCTGGCTCGGCACGTTATTGGCAACCAGTGCAGAGTCCAGAGCACAGGTGTAATGTGCTCCTGACGACCCGTCCTCAAAAGGAGGTGGGCCGCCACATTCTGCACTAGCTACAGCCTCCGAACCAGGAACAAGGGAAGCCCCACGTAGAGCGCGTTGCAGTAGTCCAGCCTCGAGGTGATGAAGGCATGGATGAGGGAGGCCAGGTCCGGGCCTTAGACGTACGGATGCAGCCTCCATGCCAGATGCAACTGGCGGAAGGCAGCCTTCGCAACTGCCTCCACCTGCCTCTCCAAGCGGAGATCCGCATCCAATATCACCCCCAGACTCCAGACCTGCTGAGCTATAGGAGGACAAACCCCCTAATCAGGGGGGCCACTATCTCCCTCACTCTCCCCACCAATATCACCTCCGTCTTATCGGGGTTGAGCTTCAGTCTGCTCTGCCACATCCATTCCACCATGGCCTCCAAACACTGGGACAGAAATGAGTCAGCAGGGTCTGGGTCAGTTGAAAAAGAGAGGTACAGCTGAGTATCGTCAGCATATTGGTGACATCGCATCCCGAACCCTCTCACGACCTCCCCCAAGGGCTGCATATATACATTAAATAATAATGAAGACAGAATGAAACCGTGCGGAAGGCCGCATGATAAAGCGCGTGGGCAAGATGTCTCATCCCCCAGCACCACCCGCTGGCTTCTCCTCGAGAGGAATGAAAGGAACCATTCAAGAACAGTCCCATCCAGACCCCCCCAGATCACGCAGCCATCTCAACAGCAGCCCATGGTCCACGGTATCAAAAGTGGCCAAGAGATCTAGCAGGATGAGAAATGTTGAACATTCTGCATCCATCTCCTGGTGGAGATCATCGTCCAAGGCCACCAACGCCGTCTCAGTGCCATAGCCAGAGTGGAATCCAGATTGAAAAGGGTCCAGGAAACCAATGTTATCTAGATGCACCTGGAGCTGGATCGTCACCGCTCACTCAATAACCTTCCCTAAAAAGGAAAGGTTAGAGACAGGTTGGCTTCACTTAGCTCCTCTATCTGCTTCCTCTAGTGACAAATCACTTCCATTTAATGTACAATAAGAGTAAACCAACTAGATTCCAGCTGGGTTTCTACCTCAGGCAGACAGGGCCAGATACAGGCAAGTTGAGGCTAGGGCTGAAATGAGAATCAAAATGATTCTCATGAGAATCTCATGAGAATTGAGAACCAGCAGTGAAATCTTGAGAAGATCTCACTAACAGTTTGAGATCTCGTGAGATATCTCAGGGGGGAACCTAATCTTTCTTTCTTTCTTTTTTTTATTGGTCCCTTTTACTCACTTGGTTGCCTCTCCAAGTCCGGGGGGACTGCTTCAGCCACTGGGTCTCGCTCTTGTCTCTCTCTCAGCTTGGCTTCTCTGTGGGGGAAAGGAGAAAGCCTCCAAAGGTAAAAGAAAAGAAAAGAAACAAAACAAAAAGAAATCACTGTGCATGCTCAAAAATTGCCACCATGGCAATTCTGAGAATGTGCAGCCCTTTCCTAAAGTGGCACTAACACTGTTGGTGCCATTTTGGAAAAGGGAAGCCAGTCTGCACATGCTCACAATGGTTGCCCTTTTTGAAAATGGCACTAACACTATTTTTTTTATGCTTGGGGTTTTTTTTTTCTTGCATGTGCGGGGGTGGGGCAGTATTCTTGAGATTCTCACATTTTTTTCTGAGAATCCAGACAGTTCTTTGCTTGTTCCCATTTGCAAGAACAAGCTGAGAATCCCAATTCTCATTGAGAAAAGTGAGAATACTGAGATCAGGTTCCAGCCCTAATTGAGAGAGGGCCCATGTGTTGGGGAACCTCACAGAGGTTCTAAATATATGTGGTCCATTAATAAACTTGAACTGACGTGAGTATGAGTAGCACTGACAAAATATAGGCCCACAGAACCTCAATTGTGAGGAGCCAGAGCTTACAGAGGGCATGTGGGCGGAGGGGGGCCATGGGGCCATAAGTGACTCATGGGTGGCACGTGCCCCTCAAATTTTAGGAAGTCCTATAGAACTCCTGCCCAGACCCCACTCCTGTGCCCCTCCCTCCTATTATCGACAGTTACCAGTTGACTTGTGTAAACTAGAAATAGCAACATGTGTAATGTTGCAATGCAGGGAGTCCCAGACCCTGAAGGGTATGTTTTACTTAACTGAACTTCAAAAATGAATTACAGTAACATTTTTAAAGGGATTAGTCAGTTTGTGTCTGTCAAACATTCCTGTGTCAAGAGAGGGCCCACACAATCATTTCACACAGGGGCCCCAATTTATCTTGATCCAGTGCTGCAGTCAGTCTCTAGAAGAGTAAAGGGAAAGTATTTCCCCTGACTGAGAAACGAGAGTCATAGGTGAGAAGGAGACACTGGGAACTAGTGTAAAATGATAACCGACAGGCATCCGACAATCTTCCTAAGGAATTTCCTGCACACGATTAATAAGAGCAAAAATCAGGCTGATCAATGGGATGACAGCAGAGAACCCTTTGAGAAGAAGAGTAAATGCACATAATCACAACGGATCTTTCAGAGAGGAAAGCCACTTAAAGTAATTTCAGTCACTGTTGCCAGGTGCCCCATGGGTGAGTCAGTAGCACTTTGTGATTATTGTTGATACTGTTGATAGATTTTAGTAGTGCCATCATTGGCTTCTGACCTCTGTCTGATCCTGCTGCTAAGTCAAATTGCTGCTAAGTCAAATCCTGTGCCCATGCCATACCCATGCATGAAGGCAGATTGAAATGGGTTCAGAAAACTTGCAGGATATCAAATGCTCCTGGCTGTGGCCCACCACATAAATTATGAGGAAGCCACTTGGGACTTGGTTTAAATAATTTCTTCTGTAGCATTTTCCAGGTTTAGCACCAATTACCTGTAATGTTATTTTGAAAATTACTTTATATATTTGCACTGGGAAAAGATGCTGCTATGCAGAATGCCTTTATATGGCTATTTCATATCTGACTATGTATTGCTCTCTCCCACAACTAGATTGGAGTGTTCCACACTACAGTGCCAGGTACATGATGGTGCTATATAATAATTCATTAATATACAATTATAACTCTGCATTTCCACCATTGCTGCTAATGTGGAAAAACTCTAGCTGATGAGAGCAAATTTTGTCTGGACCACGTGAGGGTGCAAAAAGGTGCGTGGGGATGGTCAGGGAGAGAGTAAGGGTATAATCTGGCCAGGAATCCACTTCAACAGGAAGATTACTAGATCTCAAATTAGTTTCCCTTTGCAGCCAGTCAGCACTGTCAGACCCCTTCTTTGAAAAGTCCTTGGACAGTTGCCTATGTCTAAACAGACCTGCCTGGTCTAATCCTGAGGGAAATTTATTTCAAAATGTAATTCTAAATGTATAGCACACTATGATGAAGTTTATCATTTTGACTGGGATTGGAAGCCATTTTCTAGCAATTAAGTAAAATTAATGAGTTTGCTTTTTTGTATATATAGGAGATATAGAGGGATTAAAATAGTCTAAGGTTATTTGCCAACTGACTTTTAAACAGTCATTTTCAAAGTAACATTTAAGCCAGACATAGATAACCTTTTTTGCCAGAGAATTGAGTGAATCCTAAATGGTGTTACAGGCAAATAGTTGACAGAAAGTACTGGAATTCATTTAAACTGAAATTATAGTATTTTTATTTGAAGTGTCTATTCTGTTTTCTTTTCTTAAATATTTCTGTGAGTTCATCTTTCATCATCTTTATTTGTATATAGTTGCCCCCCCCCCCCCCCGCTATGACAGTTAGCTTCTGTCTTGGGGTATTTTCCTACCCCGGGTGTATATCTCTTGCAAAAACTTGCAAGTTAGTGTATCTCCAACTCTGCCGTTTTAGGACATTGTCACCTGCACACAGGTACACAATAACCCCAAAGGAAAATTGGTAACCTTTATTTTATTTTATTTTATTTTTGTGAACAAAAAAGCCCTGGGGTAGAAATCTACCCTAATGTGTTTTACTATGGGGTAGATTTTTACCCCTGCCTGGGGTAGAAATCTACCCCATCACATTTCATGTTATTTTACACATTGCTAAGTGCCAAAGGACGGAGGTAGAAATCTACCCCAAGACTCATATAATGTCATTTTTTTCAACACAGAAGATGAGGGTTAAGTGAACGTTAAAGTGTCATCACAAAAACAGAGTGGGGTGTACTACCTGGAAACTGAGAAGATCAGAAAGATTGTTATAATGACATAGCATGTAATACAATGAGAATTTGAAAAAAATATCACTAGGAATAAAATGTATGTGACAAGACACATGAGCCCTAGCAAATCCTAGTTCCTGGTTCATAACAGGAACCCAGTTTATGCCACGCCCACACCTCACTGGCTGAACCAGGAAGGGATGTAGAAGCTACAGGTGTTCAATTCATTTTCATTCTGTTTAGTTACTAAAACAAATGAAGTCCCAATTGTTTTAGTAACTAGGAAACAAAAACAAAATAATTAGGAAACGAAAATGAATGAATTTTTTAAAATGAACAGGAAAACGAAAATTAATTAGGCCCCTTCTGCACACCCTTACTGCCTGCTACTCCTCTGCCCACCTCTTGTTGCTGCTGCTGCCCAAATGTGTTTGTCTCTGACATATCTCCTTTCCCCTGGGGTGATCTCTGAAAGTTGATGTCATGCCATGCTTTGGGGTGCCTGTCTATGCTGAAGTCAGTGCCTGCTGCTCCTCTGACCTTCTGCTGCTGCCAGTCTGTGTGAGAACTGTTGTCTGTCTTTCTCTGATCTACTCCCCACTTGCATTTGCATTTTCAGGTAGCCCTTGGAGTATCCAAATAATATCTGCAACTGAGATGGGTACTTGCATATCTATTTTCCCCAAGTATTCCATTCCCCCCCTCCAATGTATTTATTTATTTATTTATTTGTTTGTTCGTTTGTTTTTAGTTCAGGTATTTTGGTTTTTCCATCATTCATTTCAGTTATTTTTGGCAATTATGCATGAGCAATGGTGCTAATATTGCCAAAATGACATAAACAAAATGACAAAAATACTGAAATAACCAACCAAACCAAACAAAAGCAAAAATGACAAACTAGGGCTGAAACTTGGTCTTCTGTTTTCTTTGGACTTTACTGAGGATCATGCTGCTTGACTCAATTTTACTGAGTACCAAGGAACCAAGTCATGGCCACAGTACTCAATTCCCCAGTAACTCCTTGATCGAGGACAGGAAGGGGTGCAGCTGGGCACTGGGGGCAGGTAACAGGGCAAGGCGAGAGCAGGGAAGGGGGGCCAGGCAATTCACCTAAACATCACAGGAACTGGGTGTGCTGCTTTGGCCTCTGTGCATTTGAATGCAATTTGTCCAAGCTTTCAGTCTAAAACTCTCTGGGAGCATGCTGGGGAAAATAGTCCAGCTTGCTCTCTGATGCTGTCTGGAAGCAAGATGGGCTACATTTCCTAGCATGCTCCCAGAGAACCTAGGAGCATGCTCAGAGAAACCTTGTTCAAACTAGGAGGCAGAGTGAGTCCCAGCACACCTGGATCTTGTGGCTTGAAGCAGAAGCCAGCCAGACTAGAGCAGTGCACCCAGCTTGCAAGTGGCTTTCAGGTAAGTGGAACCCTCTTTCTTATTCCCTGACCACCACCCCTCCCTGACCCATGCTGCTGGCCACTCTGTCCTCTGGCCTCCCTCCTGCACTCAGTCCCTCCAAATTCACAGTATTCTCCAAGGTTCTGAGAATCAGTTCAAACACTCGGGACTGGTACTCAGAAACATGAAAATAGTCGAGAATATTTTTGTCAATATTCAGAACAGCCTTTATACAAACCATGAAGCAACAGATACCCAGGAGAGAGTAAACAGTATCGGTTATTAACCATCCATTAACCAGTTCATCTCTCCTTTATTATAGGAATATTCATTTGCTTAAATGCTTTACAAGATCATGGCTAGGGTGTGTGTCAGTTAGGGTAAAAACAGATGTGCAGGCAGCGAGGCGGCTCCTCAGCCCAGGCCGGGGTGGAAAACCTCAGCCAACACTCTCCAGATTGGTGAGTGGAATGAAATAAACATGCCTGTTGCCAGGAGAACCATACTACCAACTGTATGGCCCAGGAGACCACAATAAATGTGCGGGCAGCCAGACCTGCTCCACCCCACCCCCAGTGCACCATCGTGATGCACAGTCATGAACACATGCTGGTGGGTTGTGAGCCACAGCCAGCCAAAGCAGGCTACAGAGGGCCAACATCACGTAATGGCTGTTAACACCCTTACTGTTCTCGGTGAAGACAAAATTTGATGCCATCCACTCATTCCCAAACGTGCATCAAAAAAGTTTAACCTGATGCAATGATGAATTACAGGAAGTGTCACTGCCTGCAAAAGAAACTGAAGTTTAGACTGTAAGCCCCTTATGGAAGGGACCTGTCTACTGATTGTACAGTGCGAGGTACATTATGGTATTATATAATAATTAATTAATATACAATTATAACTGCATTTCCACCATTGCTGCCAATGTGGAAAACTTCTAGCTGATGAGAGCAAATTTTGTCTGGACCACGTGGGGGTGCAAAAAGGTGCGTGGGGATGGTCAGGGAGAGAGTAAGGGCATAATCTGGCCAGGAATCCACTTCAAAAGGAAGATTACTAGATCTCAAATTAGTTTCCCTTTGCAGTCAGCACTGTCAGACCCCTTCTTTGAAAAGTCCTTGGACAGTTGCTTATGTCTAAACAGACCTGCCTGGTCTAATCCTGAGGGAAATTTATTTCAAAATGTAATTCTAAATGTATAGCACACTATGATGAAGTTTATCATTTTGACTGGGATTATTATTATTATTATTAACAAACATTTATATAGCGCCAGCAGTGTACCTGGCACTTTACAAAGTAATAAAATAGACACGGTCCCTGCCCCTAGGGCTTACAATCCGAGAGACAGGAGCTGGGGGAGAGACTTAGGAAAGGGAACAGAGGGAGAGACAAGGGGTCTAACATTCATGAAGATGCGAGGTCTCAAGTGCACGTACTTGGCTTGGTTACGATGAGAATGACAGCAGGCAGGTCCATGTTGCAAGGATAAGGGTAAACCGATCGCAGGTATAGGAATAGTGGCTCAGCAGGATAAAGAGTCAGACAGAGCAGAGTGAAAGAGGTGAGTTTTAAGGAGAGATTTGAAGGTATGAAGGGAGGGGGCAAGGCGGATGTGGACAGGGAGGAAGTTCCAGGCATGGGGGGCAGCAAGTGAGAAGGGACGAAGGCGCTTAGGGGAGCAGGGAAGGCGTGGAAGGGTGAGAGAAGGGACAGAGGAGGAGCGAAGTGCATGGGCTGGAGTATGGAGGGCGATAAGTGCAGAGAGGTAGGGGGGAGCAAGGTTGTGAAGAGCTTTATAGGTGAAGACTAGGAGCTTGTGAAGGATTCGTTCAGGAAGGGGAAGCCAGTGAAGCGAAGAGAGGAGGGGCTGCACATGGTCGAAGCGACTGGCGAGGTAGATGACCCTGGCAGCAGAGTTTTGGACAGAGATGAGGGGAGAAAGGTGAGACCGGGGAAGGCCAGTGAGAAGGAGTGGGATGCATCTAAGACATGGTTATGGAACCTATTTCCTCCAGGTGACCACTTTGAAAATGAGTACAAAATCCAAGGGCCATACTGGAGTTGTGGGGGGTGTGTTAAAGGGGTGTGCTCAAGAAAATGAGCGTCCAGTTTATGGACCTGTGCCATGAACCTGTTCCTTATTATCGTGCCTACACCATCGTCTGTTCCCTTGCCCTGAGCTCAGTTTTTCAATGCCTGAGAGTACAAACTAAATCCAGGGGCCAGTTCAAGGAGCTGAAAAGGGCCACATAAAAACTTGGGCCAACCACTCCAGGCCCCTTGGTTTAAGGGGGTCCCACAGTAGCACCCCGATAGTGGGTCAAGCACTGTGCCCCCTAAACGGGCTACCTTTGGGGCTACTTTTTGGGCCTCACAGAAAGTTGGTCCAGCTGGGGGCTTGGAGTCCCCCCTGCCTATGATCCCACCCACCTGACAGGAAATCCCTGGTGGGAACAGAGGTTGCGGCAGTGGCATCCAACCAGCACCGGAGGAAGACACAAGGAGAAGCATGGAACCTGGCAGGCAATGATAGAGGCAAGGAGCAGCAGGACCCATGGGGTGGGGTGGCCGAAGAGAGCAGTGGTGGTGGAGGCATGAAGAGAGGCAGGAACGGAGCAGGACTGATCCAGCAGGTGGTAGAGGAGAAGGCAGCCTGATCCCAGCAGCCTAAAAAGCAAGGGGTGTGTGTGTGTGTGTCAGCTCTTGAGGCATGGCACAGCATGACTGGGTCTGGTTGGAGGCAAAGCATGGGGAGCTCTCCAGGGCCCCAGGAAGGGTGGAGAGGCACAGAAGGGGTGCTCCATGACCCTGGGCTGAGCAGGGTGGGAGGTGGCATAGGGGCACTTCAGGGACCCAGGCCAGGAGCTTCAGGGCCCATTGCTCGGCAGGGTGGAGAGACATGGGGGCACTTCAAGGCTCTGGGCCAGGTGGAGAGGCACAGGGAGTGCTCTAGAACCCTGGGCCAGATAGAGAGGAGATGCATGGTGGGGATGCTCTAGGGCCCCGGGATAAGCAGGATTGAGAAGTGTGGGCAGGCAAGGCCTTCCAGGGTTCCAGACTGGGTGCTCTAGGGCCCAGGGCCAGGCAAGAGACTCCAGAACCCTGGACCATGTAGAGAGGAGTCACATGTGGGTACTCCAGGGCCCAAGGCCAAAAAGAGTAGAGGGGTATGTGGGGGGGCACCCTCACGGGACCTGGGTTGGGTGAGGGGCCCTGGAGGTGCCCCCACATTTTTTCTTCACTCTGAGCCCTGCAATTTCTATGGCTGGCCCTGAATACCTCATTGCCTTTTAGAAACTCACGTTAAGTGTGCATAATTTCATAATTTTGCATAATTTATTTTATTTGCATTAATAGGCTTTTCTATGTGCAGAATTTAGAGTTGTAGAATGAGCAGCTCACCCTGTTTAAGGTGACCAAATATCATACTTTTGGCAGTAACTTTATATTATGAAATGTTATACATATTATATATAAATGTTATATTATGAAAATGTTATATTATGAAATGTCAGAGCAAGAGTCGGTTTCTGCTACACACACTAGTGACAATTCAAAAACCAGATTTTCTTGTAACTGTAACAAAGTTAATTTTAGGACTGCAACTGGGTCAAATACTTGTACGTGTATTTTTATCTGTTTTTTTTTATACTATTTGCATTTTTTTTGGCATTTGTATCTTTACCTGTTTTTGCTGCATTTTCCCCATGAACGCCAATGTGGAAAACACAATGAACAGAGATCCCCGAGTATGGAATATTTTGGCACAGAAGGGCAGCACGGTTCTGCTGATTTGACAAGCCTATAAAGAAATTAAAATGTGGTTAAAACTGCTGCTAAGTCAGCTACCAATTTTAAAAGGGGACACTGGTTTGGGGAATGTTGGAGAAAATGGCTGTCACCCGTATTGTCTGCCATCACGGGTGCCCCTCCCCCAGCCTCGTTCGCAGCTCCTGATGAGGAGATGCCATTCACCAGCCAGGATGGTGCCAGACCACAGTAAGCACCAGGCACCGAAATGCCATCCACCAGCCAGGATAGCACCAGGTCACAGCTTGCTATGGCCACAGCCAATAAGGAGCCATCCTTTGACCAAAGGGGGAGAACCAATAAGCTCCTAGGACTTCTTATGTCCCTATATTAAGAGAAGAGATGCCAGTCCCCAGTGAACCCGAACGCGCAGGGTGGAGGAGCCGCTGCAGCCAGACAGGAAGAAGATGTCTGACATCTGGAGGTGGTATGACCTCATGAGAGACGGAAAAATAGCCATATGTAAGGTAAGGCACAGAGGCTGGAACAACAGGGAATGGATTGCCCTATGACCTGTTAGAAAGTCCCCTGCAGAGAGAGATTGGCCAATGGCCACCCACCCACCATTTGTTGGGACAGAATGCAGGGAGGGCTTGACAGACCATTGGTCTGACACAGTATGACAATTTTTATGTTCCTATCGTTTTATGTTTTTTTATTTAGACCTGTGGAAAAGGAATGAAGCAGCACAGCCAGGGGACCACTTCGGGGATGATAGCATATGTCGAAAATGTGCATAAACTGAAGGTGGTGCGGTGGTGGGACTCCGGTGTGGAGCGTCTTCAACAGAAGATGGGTAGGAAGGTGAAGGAAAAGGTCTGCCACTGCCAACCTTCCCCCTCCATCAGCTCATTTGGGGAGTCCCAACAGAAGGAGTATCCAGCAGCTAGGGCTTTCCAGGCTGGAGCCGAGAGGCCGATGAAGTTCCTTATAGACAGGCTGGTGGAGCGGTTCCATGAGGTCAAGGTCAGAGAAAAGATGGTGGAGGTGTACTCGAAGTACGTCTCCGAGTACATCTCCACCGAGTCCGATGACCTGGAGCTGTTCCACCAGTCCCTCTGCAAGTGGCAGGAAGCCATGTCAGGGGCTGTGGACTATGCCATCTAAAACAGCTACCCAATGGAGGAGCATGTCAGGACTGCCCCTATGATCCATCAGGCCCTTCTGCCTTTCCCCCAAGTTCTGGGGGACAGGCCCAGCATTGACCAATAATTTTCCTTTCTGTTTATATATGCATGGTTTGGGTTTTATACAGTTCTGTGTTGTTGTTGGTCTTGTTTGAAAAGGTTTTATAAAAGTTCTATTTGTTGTTACAGCTTTGTTTGACCTCCCAATCTTTTATCCCTCTGTGCTGTTTCTGGCAGGTGGCAGAATCTCATTGTATTGTACAGGTTGTCAAATCCCTACCTGACAGCAGCAGCAGCAAATGTAGTGTGCTACTCCCAAGATGTGTAATCAGGGTCTCAAGTTGCAGATAGCCCCCCAGGAGGGGAAGGGCTTGTGTCTTTGTGGGTGTGCCAGAGAGAAAGAGAGACAGGCTCCTTGGCAGTGGGAAGCAAGCAGCGGGTGCTGGTGGTCACAGGGGCTTTTTTCCCCAGCAGCTTCAGCGGGCATCCACGGGTGGTTGCGGAGGAGTAGGCTGGTGGCGGAGGAGTAGGCTGGGGGGGGCAGGCTGGCGTGCAGGCACTGGGCTTGTGGATGCAGTGAAATGGAATGCAGCCCTCAGTGACTGGAATGATGGTCCTAGAATCTCATTGATGGTTCCTGGGATGGGCAGGAATGACTGATTCAGGTACAATGGAATGCCTATGGGAGTTTAATGATGTCCCTAGAATAAGTCCATGGTGGGCACACTTCATTCAATCATACGATAGGTGGTAGCAGCAGGTACAGGAACACACACAGGCAGGCAGGCACATATAATATGTTGTGCTATATTCCATCTCATTCTGGTAGGTTTGCTAATGGATGTGGGCAATGGGCATCGGGCGCACGAGCACAGATGGGAGTTCTTCCTGGTTCTGGCAGGTGGCAGCTTGAGCTGGATACATCTACCTCTCCCCCTCCACCCCAACTCTCTTGTTCTAGTCGGGAGCCTTTCTCTCTCTTTCTCTATCTCTCTCTCTCTCTGGCCATATAGTGCAGGTGACAGCATGGGTGGGATCGTGTCTCTCTCTCCTAGCAGTGGGGAGACTTTCTCTATCTTATTTCTCTCTCTCTCTCTCTTTCGTCATGAACAGCAGGTAGCATAAAGAAAAGGTGGAATGAGAGCGCCTCATGAGCGGAATGACAGGGCACAAGAACCCTGAGGGTGGATCCTGACTTGGGGCTAGAGTGGCATCTTCTAGATATTGGACACAGTCCTCCCTGCCAGTAACATAGGCCCCATAACCCTGATGTTGGGTCCTGGGACTGGAGTGGCTGTTTCTTGATGCCATGGAATGATGAGCCCCATAACCCCAAGGGTGGGTCCTAGAGCTAGAGTAGAGTGGCAGCTTCTAGATATTGGACACAGCCCTCCCTGCCAGTAACATAAGCCCCAGACCCCTGACGGTGGGTTCTGAGGCTGGAGTGGCTGTTTCTTTAGATGATAGCACCCTGTGAGTGGAATGGCATCCCCATAACCCCGAGGGTGGGTTCTAGGGCTAGATGCAGTGTCACAGCAGAGGCAGCATTGACAGCATCAGCAGACATTGGATTGCCCAGGTACAGAACCTGGGGAACAGCAGAGATGGCATTAGCAGGATTTGTCTGTGTTCTGGACCCATGGAGCTGGGCCAGGATGGTAGAATTTTCCAGGAAAGAGCTCCCATACAGCAGCAGATGACAGCAGCAGGATTGTGTGGGCACATTTGGATTTGCCAGAGCAGAGCGCCCACAGACCAGAAGACAGCAGCAGTGGGATTATCAGGCCAGTGGGGCACATAACTCAGGGTTGACAGGGTGGGCAGACAGGCACCTTGGCATGAGAGCAAGGAAGATGGGCTGAGACAGGTTTTGAGCTAGGCAGCAACCTGGGTGGGCAGACAGGCACCTTGGCATGGAAGGCGGGCTGAGGCATGGTTTGAGCTTGGCGGCAAGTTGGGTGGGCAGACAGGCAACATGGCATGAGAGGCAGTAGGGCAGGCAGGCTGGGACACTGGCAACAGGGTGCTCAGATAGGCTAGCAAAGACTGTGCAGCGTAAGAGAGAGCCAGTCAATGTGACATAGACGGGTCGAGATTGTGGAGTTATAGGCCGGCTGGCAGGCTTACAGTTTGTTTCCCAATTCCACCCTGCATCATGAGGTCAGTCAGATAAGGCAGCCGAGGCTGTCTAGTATGAGAGAGAGAGAGGACACGAGTGCCAGGCATTGGGAAGGAGGGACAGCATCTCAGCAGCAGAGGAGCAGTAGCCCTAGCCCAGATTGAAGAGGAGGAGGAGCCCCATCCCAAGACTACCCCTGGCATGGGATGGCATGTGCCACTGCACCATCACTCCTTGTCCAGGGGCAGCTTGGGAAATCCCAGCAGCGGAAAGTTGACCTTCAAGAACAGCAACTGCTCCACCAACTTGGCCCCAGTCTCAGGCGGTGTGGGGAGTAAATGTCCCCCGCCACAGAGAACACCCGCTCACGCTGGGGACACTGGTTGGTGGGCAGGAAAATAAACCCCATGCCACTTTGGAAAGGGCTGGCCACACGCCGGTCTTGCCAGCCCAGTAGGTCAAGGGATCGCTGCTGGGATCAATGCACAGCTCCTCGTCGAGGTAGGTCTCGACTGTTGCTGAGGCACTGTCATACTCTCTCTCGTAGGTATCCCTGGGCAGCACCACCCCCCTGCCCTCAGCCACACTGTCTGCCCTTTTGTTCTGGGACGCATGGTCCCCAGAGTGGGCTGTGCAAAGGAGGAGCTGCTGGCAGTAGGGGTGCTACTGCTGATCCTGCTGCTGCTGCTGCTTCTACCGCTAGGCCTGGAGGCAGGGATAGACCCCGCTGACTGAAGAGGGAGGCTGCTTGCACTCCCACTATCCCCAGGGGCATCCTGCTGTGGCTGCTGCTGCTGCCGCCGCCGCGAACTCTCCAGGGCCCACTCTGTCTTCCGAACCCTCCCCACAAGATCATCCTTCCAGAGGCCATAGAGGGCTGACTTGCATGCCACGCTGCCCTTTACCTTGGGGTCCAGCATTGTTCCCAAAACATATTCCCCCTGCAGCAGGAGCTCGCCAAACCTCGCCTTCAGGCCTGTCTTGAGCTTCTCCACCAGCCCAATCGCCTCAGTCCCCAGCTTCTTGCCCCGAGGACTGCAATCCTGCACCTGCAGAATCTACTCAAGACTCCTGTGGAGACTCTGGACCAGAGGGGTCATCTGGCTGATTGTGGCCGTGGAGGAGCTGATGGTCTCCATCACTTCCAGGAATGGTTGCAGAACGAATACTGTCTGGGAGAGGATCTCTCATTCTGCCCCACTGAAGCCTGGAGGTGCCCCACTGTCTGTGTCCAATTGCACCTGATGCAAGGTGGCTTTCTGTTCCACACGCCGCTCAAGTATCAGGAAGGTGGAATTCCACCGGGTGGAGACATCCTGCACCAGCTGGTGCACTGGGCGGATTTTCTCTGCCTGCTTGGCCCTGAGGAGTTTGCTGCCCTTCACTCTGCGATTAAAGAACCCAGACAGCTCCCTCCCCCGCTGGATCAGGGATCTAACTGTGCCTTCCCCAATCCCCTTATCTCCCAAGCCCAGAGCATCCCTGACCACCAGGTGGATGGTGTGTGTGGTGCAAGGGATGTTCGTGAAGCCCCCATTGTGGATTGCCTTTACTACATTATCAGTTACCACATGCCCCAGGGTGAACAGTGCACCTGACGTGACCAACTCCCCCACCACAGCGTTCAGGGCTGCCTCTATGTTCCTAGCAGCGTGGGGGCAGTTCATGACTTCTGCCTGAAGCAGGGGCCACCTATACCCTGCTTCAGGACCCCTCATGCCACTGTCAAATGCCGACTCTGAGTCCTGCCACCAGTGCGCTGCCACCACCAGGTACGCGTGCTGGGCATTCAGGCTGGACCACAGGTCAGTGGTGAAATGGACAGTGGCACCCCCAGCCCCTGCCAGCTGCTCCTTCACCCGCTCCTTCAAAGCCCCGTACAGGGCTGGCACCACCGTACGACTCAGGGTGGTGTGGAATGGCAGCTTAAACTGTGGGGCCAGGAACCTCATCTGCCACTTAAACCCGGTGTCCCCAACAATGGAGAACGACTGGCCATCAACAGCAATCATCTCACCCAACAGGTGCGTGGCTTTATCTTGAAAGCCATGCCACCCTCCAGCTGCTGATGGTCTTGGCAGATTCCCCTGCCCCAGATCCTCCATTGTGGGCTGATGCTGCTGGTGAGGCTGCTGCTCCTGCTGCTCCTCCTTAGCAGCAATACTGCTCCTGCTGCTAGACTCAGTCGCTGAAGCAGGACGGTTGCCTGATGAAGGAGGCAGACAACTGGCCTCTTGGGTCTGGAACCCATTACGATCCACTGACCCTGCCTCCCCGCTTAGCATTGCAGCACTGTGGCGCGATTTCAGGTGCCTCGACATGGCAGTTGTCCCCAGGTTGGTGAGCACCTGCCCACGCTTCACCACCTTATTGCACAAAGTGCACTGCACCTCCCATGGATCATCTGCCTGCACCACCTTAAAATGCTCCCAGATCCATTATTTTTTAGCCCCTCCTGCCTTCTGGCCCATACCGGGTGACACATCCTTGGGAGGGGCAGGATATGGTGACACTGGCAACACAGCTCATTGAGGGACAGTCATCACCTCAGCAGCACCAGATACAGAGACCTCCTCCACAGAAATCTCTGCATCGCTGTCCCCATCCCCATATACAGTGATGGAGGC
>QEPC01005564.1:25535-65535 GCA_003113815.1 Sphenodon punctatus | reverse complement strand
TGCTCCTTCCCAGCAGTATCTACCCATCTTTGCCTTCTGCCTTTTCATTCCTCAGTCCCTGCTTCTCAGGGACTTCCTGTTAAAATAGTCCTTATGGCTGCACTGACAATGGGGGCAATTGCACTTTCAGAAGTTCATGTACCATATATACATTTTCTTACCAGAATTTTGATTACAACTCTCTGACTTTCAGTCAGTCAGGCTGCTTTTATACAAGTGGAGTCACACAACCTGCTCACATGATTTTTCAAAATACCACAAGGCAGGATTATATGATCATATGCATTCAAAGCAGTTGCACATTGTTTGCCAACTGTGAACTAGATACTTCGATGTGCGAGATATTTAGTTCACGGTCAGCAAACAACACGTGACCGCCTTGAATGTGTGTGATCACATCCATCGTCATGTATAATCCCACCTCACGGGATTTTGAAAAATCACACGAGTGGGTCGCACAACTGCAACCCGCTTGTATAAAAGCACCCTCAGATATCTTAATTTTCAGACTAACTAACAAAGTGAGGGAGAAAATCCTGGGACACATCTTATTTCTATGGGGCAGGGAGAGGGCTTACAGGGAGAAGGCAATGCCCACCATCCCACCTCTCCCCCCTTATCTATGGGTCTTGCATCAAATGCATGCCTAACTTTAGGCCTGAACCCTTAGGAATTTAGCATATTGTGGCAGAGACAGACTTGCCTATAGTGAGTCCTGGCAGGATCAGGACCCAAACACAACCAGTCTCTCTGGAGATTCAACTCGCTTGTCCTTTAATCCTTTGCAGACCATATATAAGGTCTCAACAGGCAAACACAGTCTCTTGTAGGGAATGAGCTGTTTACAGTTATTTATTCACAGCTCTTTTTCTCCACGTTCTACTTATATAGTCTCTACTAGTTTCAAGCCAGGCGCAAGCCCTCTGACTCCACCAAGTCTCTAGCCAGGAACAAACCCTTTGGCTTTCTAAAGTCTATACCTTTTGGTCCAGGCAACCTGCCCTCCAAGGCTGTCAGGCTTAGTATGTTGGCAGAGCTCCTTTGCAGCCTCTGTCTCTCACTGCAGTCTCTCCATGGTTTAGCTGTCTAGACAGCAAGAGCTCTCCCTAGCTCCTACTTCCTCAGTGTCTCTCACAAACTCAGCTTTAGTCCAGTTTTACAGCCTCTTTGGACTGGTTCAGCCATGCCCTTACACAGCTGCTTTCACTTAACTGCTGTCCACGACTACTGGTAGCACCTGCAACCCCACTAGCCCAGTCCTTTTTCTGGCACTAGCAGCCTCTTAAAGGGTCTGCAGCTCACAGGGACTTTGTTCTGCCACACATATACCTAGGGTTAAGCATAAGAGTAAATGATTTTCTCAATAGGGATGGACCAACGAACATGGGTACAGCCGCATGGACTTGATCTCCTGCCCATCACAGGAAGGGCAGACACAGCTGCCACACTTTGGGCTGGTGGGGAGAACTGGCCACATGATCTCCCTCTCCCCCCCCACCAAGCCATCACCAGTCCCTCCATGCCCTGGGGTGGACTGAGGAGCCATCCACATAGGGTTCGATAGCTGGACTTCTGGTGTGCTGCAAAACCAAGCCCACTGCTGCTAGGCAGTGGTTGTGGGGCGGAGGAGTGCATGTGTTCCTCTCAATTGCCTAACAGCTGGTCATGGACCCGCTTCCCAGCCCCCACCCCCACAATCAGCTGATAGGCATGTAAGAGAAGCACACCAATGCCTCCTAGTCTCCCTCCCCCATGATCAGCTGTTAGGCAGATGAGAAGAGCATGCACACTCCTCCCAGTTCCCCTCCTCCACAATCAGCTGTTAGGCAGGTGAGAGGAGAACTGTTATCGAGTTCTTGCATTCCTCTGGGCCCAATCCTCAGACCCTGCCTAGTAGCAGGGCTGCATGGGCCCGGTCACCTGGGAGGTGAGCTATTAACCCACTTTGGGCAGCATTATCCCACTTCGATATTGCTTTTAAGGATGAAAACAGACATGATGCTAACTTCACTTTAACACCACTTTAACATTTCTTATACATGTTGCAGGGCTTCATAGGGTACCAATACAGCCCTGCAACATGCATAAGAAATTTTAAACCAGTGTTAAAGTGGAGTTAGCATCATGTCTGTTTTCACCCTTTATCATGAACCCAGGCACTATCCTTACCTTATCATAGCCTTGTGGATTTCAACCATTTTAACTGAAATAAAATGAACTTATTGAATACCTGAATCCTGTAGTTCATTATTCTTAGGAAGACTCTAATTTGTAATTGTCTAGGGGCAGCTTTAGACATAACAAAGATTGGGTGTCCAAAACCCTAAGCATGTGTTTGGTCATTGTGTGTAAACACCATAACAATTCCAACTTAAATTTGGTTACCCATTGAACACGTGATGTGAACACCATTGCATCACAAGGATAATTTGCGTGTTTCAGCTGAACACGTGCCAGCGTTGTGTCTAATGATATCACATGGCGTGTTATCAGGTACAACACACGGAACAAGGTGGTAGCACTTACATGCTGAGATTGGGTGGCGAGCAAAACATCAATGTCTCTCATCTCCCAAGATGGGCTGTGTCTCTAAGCAGTGCCACATGGTGAACACAGGGCCAAACTGGTGCTCATATCAAGGTCAAAACACACATTCAGACCCCCATTAATGTTATGTCTAAAGACATCCTATGTCTTTGTGTCCTGATCAGATTGTAAGATCCATGGAGCAGGGACTGTCTTTATGTTATGTGTATCTATACGACTAGTAGCACTATAGAAAATGATAAATAGTAGTAGTAGTAGTACTTTGAGCAACACTAACACATGATGTGTCTCCAGCCTTTTTCGGGAGCCACATCGCGTGTTAGCTGGCTGCCCGCCCCACCCCAGGGCAGACTGAATAACTGGCAGCCGCCGGCCATATGAGTCACTGCAGTGTGTGCCAACATTGCCCTAAGTGGATAACACTGCCCAAAGTGGGATTACGTCTTGTGCGGTTTCACCCCAAGAGTCTCAGTTCTAGGTCTCTGTTGAGCAATGGCTAAGGTACGATGGTGAATTCTGGCTTATGATATAGATGCACATGCTCCATCCATGGACCATTTTTTTTTCAAAGTCTAAATAGGGGATTCATTTGTTTTACATGAGCAAGGTAACGCCCATTGCCTTTCTTCCCATTTATAACCTAAAATGGCATCTTCACTCAAGTCTATAGAACTGCAAAGGCAGAGAATTAAGACACACTGTCTCTTAATTTTCCATTTCTCTGAGTTGTATTTTTTTAAATGGGCTTGAAAAGCTTTGAGCTAGATTAATACTCATGAAAATTCTGAGCATACACAGCACTAATGCTCCACCGCTTTCTTCTTCCACCAGCCTTGTGATACAGCCTTGGAGTTCAAAACCCCATTAGAGAAACAGACTGTGGGAAACTGACATCTGCATATACACGAGGCATGGATCCATTAGAGTCTTTTTCTTTAGTAATGCATATTGAAAGTGTACGCAGACTCACATGAAATATTGCACTGATGTGCTGCACTTCAGAAAATACATAGATTATGTGTCAATACAACAGCTGCAATAACAAGTATGGATTTTCCTCACTAAATAATGAAGAAGTCTGTAAAGCACTCAAATTGGTGAATATAAATTACCACTGCCAGAGGCTACAGTAGTTTAATCTCTTTCATTTAAGAAAGGGTCAATTTTTTATTTTTTATTGAGCATGTGTACTTATACACTGAGTTTGGAATGGCTAGTTTTGGGGGTCTTCTCACTGATAAGGTATCACTTAAGAGGAGATAGAATGGACTCCATCTTGTCATTTCCATGTACCCCAAGTCTCCCATTTGAATCAGCGGAAGTTCTCAGAGTGGAGAGTAGACACATAATGAGCCACCCAAACAATATATTCATTTTTTTCACACTAAAGTACAATAGTGTTTGCTCAGACTAGCCACAGGCTTCTTAGAATTATTATTTAGAGTCCCCGATCAGTTATCTAATAGGGCTGAAATTCATCTTGTTAATCTCAAAGATCTCGTTGAGATTCTCAACAAGATTTCTGAGACTGAGTCAAGAATCAGCCAATTCTCAATCCATTCTCATGAGATTCTTGAAAAAAATATTTTTAAATGCTCTGCATATGCACAAAATGGTCACTGTGGCTGTTCTCCACATGCATAGCCCCTTTCCAAGATGGTACGGGCTGCATTGGTGCCATTTTGGAAAAGGACAGCAGGTTCTCAGCATGTGCAGATCAACTTTCCTTTACCAAAATGGCACCAAGGTGGTCTACACCATCTTGGAAAAGGGCCGTGCATGCACAGAATGGCCACAGTGACCATTTTGCACATGCACAGAGTGTTCACAATTTTTTTCAAGAATCTCATGACATAAGAATGTAAGAAATGCCATACCGAGTCAGACCAATGGTCCATCAAGCCCAGCATCCTGTCTCCATCAGTGGCCAATTCCGGTCACATGGGAGAAGTACCAGCAGTCACAATGGGCAATTCATTCCCTGCTGATGACTCTCTAGTCCTGACAGTAAGAAGTTTCCATTACGTAATCTTCTTCGCTAATAGCTGTTAATGGACCTATTCTCCAAGAACTAATCCAGTCCTTTTTTAAACCTATTGGACCCGACAACCTCCTCTGGTAACAAATTCCATAATTTAACTGTGCATTGAGTGAAAAAATACTTTATTTTATTTGCTTTAAAACTGCCACCAGTTAGTTTCATGGAGGGTCTCCTAGTTTATTTTATTTTATTTTATTTATTTATTTATATTCTGCCTCTCTCACACAAGTAACTTGAGGTGGTTCACAAACTCCAAAACTAAAACACACAAATCCAGTAAATAAGTAAAATACAAAAAATATAAATATATACTGGATTATAAAAACCTGAGCTATGCATAAAAATCCCTCCCCCCTTCCAACCCAACTAACCCATCCCACCCACACACCCCTCCCCCATAAAATGTCTGGCAGAAGAGACAGGTTACAGTCCATCAGAAGGTGAGAAGATCCAGACTGAGGTGAACCTCCACTGGAAGGGAATTCTAGAGCAACAGCACAGTTCGCCGAGAATGCCCTCCTGTCTGTCTGTACCCACCTGTAGTGTGGGACTTCCAGGAAGGTGCCCCTGGATGACTGCAGGGGCCACGAGGGGCCCAGGGGATGAGACAATTACTCAGATAAGCAAAGCCCAGTCCATGAAGGGCTTAAAGGTCAACATCAGCACCTTGAATCGAGCCCGGAAGACCATAGGCAGCCAGTGCAGTGCTTGGAGCTGCCTATTGTGCTCCCTACATCCCATCCCTGTAAGAAGATGGGCCACTGCATTCTGCATTAGCTGCAGCTTCCAAACCATCACCATGAGCAGCCCCCCATAGAGCGCATCGCAATAGTCTATCTTTGAGGTGACGAATGCATGGATGACAGTGGTAAAGTTGGTGTCCGAGACATATGGGCAGAGCCTCTTCACTAGATGTAATTGGCGGAAGGCACCCCTGGCTACAGCCAACACCTGGACATCCAGGTGTAACTGAATCCATGAACACCCCCAGGCTCTGTACAGATGGAGTTAAAGGAAGACGGATACCCCCAATAATGGGGGAAACCACCTCACTCAGATCACCGGTCCCGCCCACTAACCTCACCTCTGTCTTATTAGGATTGAGCTTCAATCAGCTCAACTTCATCCAGTCCCCCACAGCAGCCAAACACCAGGACAGTTCTAGTGCTACTTGAGAGGGCAAATAAATATTCATCTACTTCAGGGGTGGAGAACCCTTTTTGTCCTGGGGGTCACATTGAAAATTAGTACAAGCTCCGAGGGCCACATAGAGGTTGGGGGTTAAGTGCTTAATGGCTGTTTTCAAGAAAAGGAGGGCACAGATCATGGATCTGTGACATGGATCTATCCCCTAACCTTGTGTGCATGCCTTCTTCTCTGCTCCCTATCCTCAGCTCAGTTTTTCAGTGCTTGGCGGTAGAGACTTGATCCAGGGGCCAGATCCAGACAGTGGAAAGGGGCCACATAAAAACTTTCCATGGGCCGCATTTGGCCCCAGGGCCTGATGTTCCCCACCCCTGATCTACTTGTTCCACTCCACTCAAGATTTTATAATCCTCTATCATATCCCTTCTTAGTCTTCTCTTCTCCAAGCTGAAGAGCCCTAACCTATCAAGCCTTTCTTCATATGAAAGTTATTCCAAACCCTTGATAATTTTTGTTGCCATTCTCTGCACCTTTTCAAATTTTACTATATCTTTTTTGAGATGGGGTGACCGGAATTACACAAAGTATTCAAGGTGCAGTCGCACCATCAATTTATATCAGGGCATTATGATATTTTCAGTTTTAATCTCTATCTCTGTCCGAATAATTCCTAACATTCTGTTTGCTTTTTTGACAGCTGCTGCATATTGATCTGAGGAATTCAATTTATTGTCCACAATGACACCAAGGTCCTTTTCCTGAGTGGTTATTTGCCTGGTCCCGGACCTGCTGACTTTTTGGCAGGCTTGTATAAACTGGCTTTTCTGCCAGGCATTTGATGGAGGGAACGGATGAGGGAGGAAAGGATGGGAGGGGGGGTTGAGGGCTGGGGGGGATTGTTTTAGGTTTATATTTTTATGGCTTCACCCTAAATGTGGTTTTATATTGGTATACATGCTTGTAGCAAGAGGGGGCGGCATATAAATTTGAATAATTAATAAATAAATATTTAATATGTTTTATATTTTTGCTTTAAAGTGTAAGCTGCCCCGAGCTGCTTTGCAAAAGGGGTGGGGTATAAAATTGTAAAATAAATAAATAAATAAATAAATAATTTAGAACCTAGCATTGTGTACCTATAGTTTGGGATTATTATTCCATATGTGCATCACTTTGCACTTGTCCACATTAAATTTCATCTACCATTTAGATGCCATCATCTAGTCTCACAAGATCCTCTTGCAATTCTTCACAGTCTACTCATGTTTTAACCGCCTTGAATAACTTTGTCATCTACAAATTTGATCACCTCACTCTTTACTCCTTTTTCCTGATGATTAATGAAGATATTAAACAACACCGATCCCAGTACAGAGCCCTGAGTTACTCCACTATTTACTTCTCTCCATTGTGAAAACTGACCATTTAGACCTTCCCTTTGTTTCCTAGCCTTTAATCAGTTACCGATCCACGATAGGACAGACTCGTATCCCATGACTACTTAGTTTCCCCAAGAATCTCTCATGAGGGACCTTATCAAATGCCTTCTGAAAATCCAGATACACTGTATCAACTGGCTCACCCTTATTCACATGCTTATTTACTCCATCAAAATCTCGAACTGTTATCGAGTTCTTGTCAAGATCTAGGTAACGGTTCTTCATTCTCATTTCAGCCTTAGCATCTAATGCTCCATTGGGCTGGGTGCTGGAGAGTCAAATAGGAAAATTCTGTGCTCCCACAGTATTGTCAGAAGCCCATTCAGAGGGATAGTTAGGTTGGAATGGGCCTTGGTGCAGAAGAAGGAATAGACTCCCCTAGCTAGGTTTGTTATTACAGAATACATTCACATTCCATGTGGGCATGCCCACCCCCCAGGTGCAGCTTGCCACTTCTCACAGTTTTGAGCCTGCTACTTCCATTTTGGCCTATGGAAATGTCAAGGTCAAAACCACAAGAGGTGGCAGTCTTGCCCTCAGTTCATTCATCACGGCTACACTGCACTACATTGCCTCTCATTGTGAATGGGGATTTGGCATCTACTTTAGTCTAGTGCTGCACCTCACACACAACTTATGTCCATGCATGCCACTCATTTATACATCTGAATGAATGAGGATTGCACTGTCAATGTGGATAGTTTGGTATCAAGGTACAAAAATTATTCCAGACTAGTGATTTTGTATGCCATTTTGTATAATTTTTTTAAAGGACAACACTCATACTGGAGAAATTTGTGTTACCTAGAAAATAAATAAACAAAAAAATTAGGGAGGTCATGATTACAGTTTTCTAATGTGTAAAATGGTGTTGAAAGCAAAATGGTACCCAGTTGTTCTATCTCTCTGCTAAGGCTAGAAGCAGAGGTAATGGGCTTAACTTGAGAAAAATAGATTTGTGCTAAATAAAATAGTCAGAAGAATTTTCTAATTATGAGAACAGCTAGGAAGTGCAACCCAATAACCAATGATGGGTTTGGAGTCCCTAACACTTGAGTTCTTTTAACACAGGTAGAATAAACTCCTCTTAGGGATGGTCTAGGTACAATTGGTTCTTCTTAAAGGCAAAGGGATGGAGTAAATGGCCTATAGGGTCCCTTCCATTCCTAAAGTCCTCTGGCTGTAAGATTCAATAAACATTCAATATCATCTACAAGGTAAATGGATTTGATATTTGACCATTACCATCAGTACTCCATAGTAATTCGAGATGCCATCCAACATCCTATATTCATCTGGGTCATCCAAACGTCTTCAGTTTTAATGCCACTTGTAGACAAGACGCACCCATGCCAGCCCATCCATCCCCCACACATCCAGACACCCATCTGAAGGCAGCATCTTGGGGGGAGGGGGCTCATGTGACCCACACACCGCCCATTCATGCCCACACATGGAACATTGGAGGAAAAACTGGGATGCTCCGTGTGGGGGCAGGCTAAGCCATACATGGGTTGGGGCGCATACCCATCACACACCCATCCCTGATCCATTTGATTCCCCACCACCACCACCAGATGTTCGTGGGCATGCCACGCAGCACACACAGACCCATCCCCAAGCCAAGCCCATGTAAAAATGACCTAAGTTGTTGTCATGAATAAGGACTCTTCATGTAAGCAAGGATTCTGCAGGGTTAGCAAAGTGTGCTTGTCACATACAGTGTTAATACATATTCCCTAGTATTTCAAGGATTTTTGCCAGGATTATTTAAGTCTCACAATACCACAATAAATGTTTGTATATTCATTTCTCAATAAATGTGTAGCTGAGAAAGTGAATGACAGTTTTGTTGTGGAAGGAACTCCAAGTTCACGAGAGGTTTTCTTCTGTCCGCTTGTTCTAATAATGCGGAACCACTCTTCTTATTTCTCTTAACAACAAACAGTGTGATCCTGCAGGCAGAAAGATATGTGGGAGGGCATAGTGCTAGTACTGGGTACATTCAGTACCAATTCAGAGAATCTTCCACACAGAGAGAAGAAATGGTCAGTAAGGCAAGTCAGCTTTTATTCCTCCACTGAAAATGAGCATTGGTTATTAATGGACTGTAAGTCACGCTGTGAGCGAGAGCCAGGGCACGGTAAGGGCACAGTGGTTTTTGTGCAATCCGACGAATGCACATGATGTTTATAGCAGCCATTGTCATGAAACTTCCTTAGCTGCCCTGCAGTACTGCTTTGCCCAAGTGTGCAGAAGAGCTGACCTTAACACAAAGTGAGAGCAGGGACTGCCATCAGGGCTAGCTGCGACTTAGAAATGCTTCTGACAGTTCCTTAGAAAAATAGCTCTCATGGCCTGCTGCCCCAAACTTCCTGATATATGCTAAGTGCTGTATCCTTGCTGGCCAATAAGCTTGCATCTCCCTCCATATCTCCTTCTATGTACCATGTTCACCTGCTCTGTTGCAGGTTCAGGACCTCTCTGACAACTGTTATTTCCAAGGTCCAAGCTCAAATACAATGGGTATTTGAATATAGTCTTGTTCACAGTCAATCCTTTAATTCATCCTGCAATAAAGTCCCAACTCAAATTAGACTGATCTCATTTGGTGGTTGAATACACATCTATCAGTACACTTATGCTTCTGAAAATGAAAGATTGTCCTTTTCAGGGATAAATAGATTTTTGGTAAAACTTTGCAAAATAGTTTACTCCCATCCCAGCTGCATCATTGTGAACTTAGTGAGATTTCATTGAAGACACATTACTATAGCTAAGCCAGAACATCCTAAATGTAGGACATTTATAATACAAAATGTGGACAGATTTTAGGTACAGTGCCATGAATGGTAATGTTGGAGTCTCTTTAAAAATAATGCTTTATGAATTGGCCCTTACACTGCAAAATAAAGTCAGATTCATGTATTGCCTTCACAGCTCCCAACAATATCAGGGCACTTTTCCTTCATCCGCAATGCTTGGTTCTGACAAATTGCAATGATACCAAATAATAAGATTTCCATTAATCAGAAGAAATATATATAACACCAATCTATGCTACCTGGCTCATCCCTTCTATTAATGTGGTTTATATTATCTTTCTACAGTCTCAGAAGAATTGAACATTCTATGAAGATTAATGCTTCATTCACTTCACTGCACATTAATGTAGAAGACATTATTACTTTGAGCTCCAGGAATTCCCACTGGCAAAGGGTATTAAATCAAAACATCCGTGCAGTGCCTTCCCAGCTATCCTGACATGTTAGCCTTGGAACTTCTGTGAATTCAGCAGTGACATTACATTACAACTCCATGCAGGCATTTTGATTGGAATGTGTGGCAGACTTTTATGGGAAGAATGTACAGACCACTACAAAAATGAAATTGCCATTTTCCATTCCATTATAAGGTTTCTATGGAAACACCGTAGAAATCACTAAGCTCCACTTCCAAACAGCAATCAAGAGAAAATTTTATATTTCATTGCCTTCTTATTTTGACATATTGCTAATATTCTTTATTGTAGTGTATTCATCTGTAAAGACTTGAACTTTATTCAAGGTGCATTAATAATTTTTTTTTTTTTAATTCCAAGCCTTTTCCCTATTTCGAGCAAAACCAATCTCTCCATGTAAATGTTCTGTAAAGTTAACTCTGAGTGTCCCTTTAGATTTATTGGAGAATAAAAAAATGTATTGATTGGTTATTCCCCATTTCATCTAGCACAAATGAATGCGGAAACATGGAGAGATCTCATCATTAGCTTTGCTTCTATAATCGACTGCACCATTATTCAGGAGGATTAAGTCAATACTCTACTGTCGGCTTGGGTATCTCAAAGTGTTCACTGAAGATTTTTCTCTCCTTGTTAGATCTTAAAAGTTCCAACCTACATGTTTTCCTTCCAAAGCTGTAATAAGCTTGGAATTTGGCAATTTCTGAAGGCCACATACTGCCCCTTGTCCTCATGCACAGTGGATGAATTTGTACCTATCAAAGTCAATGGGAGTTTTGCCACTGATTTCAATGGGTTCAGATGGCAGATGGTGGGCCCAATCCTATGGTGAACATAACCATGTGCACATGCAGTTGTGCAGGAGCCACATGTATCTACACTGCCAGCACATTGTGCCACACGGAAACCGCGTGCATGTGCGCACACACAACTTGTACATGGGGTTCTATGGGTCATGGTATTGAGCCCAGTAGGGGTGGGACACCGGGGTGAATACCAGATACTGGATTTACTGGTATCGGATCTCCCTGGTACCGGATTTACCAGTATCAGCATACCAGATTTTTAACATTGTGGCCATTGACTTCAATGGCTGCAATGTAAAAAATCCAGTAAAGCAGCTAATGTTAAAAATCTGGTATGCCGGTACAGGTAAATATCAGATTTATCAGATTAAGCTGGTACATCCAAATATCGACAATATCGGTTCTCGGGAGAACCAGAATTCACACCCCTAGAGCCCAGTGTCATTATCAATGGGAATTGCATACAAAGATCAAAGGAGGAAGAGTAAAATTCAACAAGTGCAGAGGTTTAACAGTGCACCAGCCACCCAAAAGAACAAAAATCAAGTGAAAGAACCTTCTATTATTACTGAATATACCGTGGGATTGTTAATGGTGATGTAGAACAGGATCTCAGTTTTTAAGGTCAGTAAACTGCATGGCACTTAGCCTTATGACAAGAGCAGATGGGATCCTTTGATGCTGTTGGTATTTGTGTCTGATTCCAATACAGAGATAGGGTGTGGTTGCCATGTTGGTCCCAAGTGTTAGAGAGACAAAGTGGTTAAAATGATATTTTTTTGGGACCAGCTGTTGTTGGTGGAAATAAGCAAGCTTTTGGGCCACAAAGGGCCCTTCCTCAGACATGTAGCATAGCCAGTATAAATATATAAAATGAACAAATGTAGGGCAGATATATATGAGGGGTCATGGAATAGGTGGGAGTGGATAGGACAAGGTAGCAGGTGGGGAGAGGGGTAAAGAGAGAGAGAGAGAGAGAGATGTGCCAGACATTTAGAAACAATATTGGTTAAACACACAGAGAGGGCAAACATACAGGTTGGGTGTATAGTGGAAAAAAGCTTATCAGGTGATGGGAATATGCATATCAAAGGAATTGGGTTCACAGCAGTGGCGTAGCACCCATTGAGCAACCCCAGCTTTATGCCGAGGGCCACCAGGGGCCACTGAGCCCAGTTACAATTTTTTCCCTTACAGAGGGCAGGCCGCCCACTCCCACCACTCTCTACTCTCCCCACGTGGGCGGGCGGGCAAGAAGCTGCCTTGGAAAGCCTGCCCCTTGCTGTGCAGTCCGGTATCTGGTGATGCTGCAGCTTGAATTTGCACCTCAGTGGCCGCCTAGTATCAGCTGCTTCTGGTTGGAGCTGGAAGCAGGTGATCTAGGTGGCTGCTGGTGGCATGCAAATTCAAGCTACAGTGCCACCGGGGACTGGACTGCACAGCAAGGGGGTAAGGTTTCAAAGTTCCTAAAGTGCCGACCCATCCAGAGGGGGAGAGTAGAGAGTGGTGAGAGTGGCGCGAGTGGGCGGCCCGCCTTAAGCAGTCCCACAGCTCCAGTCGCTGCTGCTTCAGCCTCCCCAGCCACCACTCCACACCACAGGTAGGTAGGTGAGTGCGGAAGTAGAAAGGGAGGGAGGGCTTAATGGGTGGGCGGGTGGGGCCTGGGACCCTTTCCCACCAGAATGGGTTTGAGGCTCTGAGCCCCACTGAATCCAGAAACTCAACTCTTCTTCCTTTTCTGAAGCCCCTCCAGGGAGCCCAGACTCCTGCCCTAAAGCAAATAAGGGGAAACTATCTATACTCTGGACCAGAGCATAATTTCCCCTTATCTGTTTCATGGGGGCTCTGTGTGTGTGTGTGGGTGGGTGTGTGTGTGTGCGGGGGTGTGGGTGTGTGGATGCAAATGTGGTTGTGTGCATACACATGTGTGTGAGTGTGCATATGTGTGTGCATGTGTGGGTGGGTGCATGCATGTGTGGGTCAGGTGTATTTCTCTGTGTGTGTACAGGCATGTGTGTGTGTGTATTCCTGGGGGGGTGCATGCACATGCGGGTGTGTGTGTGTGTGCAGGTACATGTGGGTGTATTTCTGTGTGTGTGTGTGTGTGTGTGTGTGTGTGTGCAGGCACGTGTGGGACTGCCGCTCTGCACTGTTGGGTGGGTAGGGGTTGGAGCATGCAGGGGGGGCAGCATGAACTAATTATGGGATGGGGGCATGATGCTTATGCGGTGGAGGCAGCTGATTATTGGTGGCACAAATGAACTGGTTATGGGTGGGGCAGCATTAATTGATTATATGGGGATGCAACTGATTATGGGGTGGGGGACAGCATTAATTGATTATGGGGGCACAAATGAACTAGTTATATATCTAGAAGAATGTCTCTTTGAATGGCATAATGTGCTTAATAGGCTGCATTTTGGGGTGTTGTATGTTTGCTTGTGGCTTGGCCATTTGGAATTTAGTGCTCTGCATGTACTCTTATTACTTGCTTTCTGCTTGTAGTTGGAATTGTGGGAAACACCTAGTTGTAAACCATCATTGAGGGTGCAGTGAGTACAGACAACCTCCATTTTGAGGAAGTGAAAAAGCGCCTTTAAAGTAAATTCACATGCATGCCAGCCAGGCAGCGCCCCTAGGCCTGCAGACCCGCCAGTGGCTAAAATGCAGTACACGGTATAATATATTTTTGTAGTAGGGATGGGTGAATGCGGTTTGGAAGTTCGGAGTTCAGACCGAACTCGACTAGTTCGGTCGACCGAACCAAACTTCCGAACCGAACTCGATTTTCAAACTGAACCAAACTGAATTTCCGAACTTGGTTCTGTTCGCCCATCCCTATAAGATAATATTCCATTTAGTTCAATGGGGTTTGAATTTCCGAACTCTGTTCGGAAGTTCAGAGTTTGGACCGTACTTGAATAGTTCAGTCGACTGAACCGAACTTCCGAACTGAACTCGATTTTCGAACCGAATCAAACTGAATTTCCGAACTCGGTTCTGTTCACCCATCCCTATTTTGTAGTGACTGAAGATATTTAGGTCTTTGGTCTGTTTCACACAAGATGCACTCACTCATGAACACCCAGAAATCATGAGTGGGTGTTCATGAGTGGCAGAGCCTCATGTGACACAGGTTGAGTGAGGGGGGGGGTCTGTGGGGATACGTGTGCGCCCATATGCACGCCCCACACACCATGCACACACCAGACCCCCCAGCCTGCAAAGGCCATGTAAAAACAGGCTTTGTTAAGTCCTTTGTTTTGGTGTCAAATAAATTTATGCATTTTGTAAATTTATCAAGGCCTATCTTCTGAGGGTGTTGTATAGGTTTCCTTTGAGGATGAGAACTGAGAGGTCTGATATGGAGTGGCTGTGCTGGGAGAAGCGATTGCCCACTATAGATTCAGTGACTTTGTTTATAAATGTATACCTATGTGAGTTCAAGCATTGGTGTAAGAGTTGCTGGGTTTCACCAACCTAGTTTCCATGGCGGCATTTGGTGCACTGTCTGATTCCAGGGAGATCAGTATTTTCGGCTTGATACCTAGAGTGCGGAGGTTGAAAGTTTTAAGGCCTCTTCATTGCCTGAATGAGGGTCCAGTGTATAATTCAGTAGCAAGCAAGTCCAATGTACAGCTCAGACACCACAGTGGCAGGACTTGTTCAAGAAAAGAACCTTATCCACAAGAGCAAAACAATACTTCTTGTGTTAGATATTTAAGTGTGCCTGTAGTGTGAAGATTAGTAAAAGTTGGGGAGTAGTTAATGGTTCCAGGTCATGGTTCTGTGCCATAGGTTCATCCTCTATCCTTGATTGCATGTCTTCATCTCTGCTCTCTTCCCTTGAGCTCACTCTTTCAGTGCTTGAGGGCAGGGAGTGGATCCATGAGTTAGATCCAGGAACTGGAAAGGGATCAATTAAAAAACAGCTGCTGCCAGATTTGACAAAAGGACTTAATGACCCTTACCCCTGCCTTAAGGTATACATTACAATTGGTGGGGCTGATCCCATGCCCCATGTACCTTGTGCGGTACGTTTGCACACGTGTGCATAAACCATGTGCACCCCCATTATGGAGGCATTGTGCCACATGCAAAACACGCAGATCCACACGGTATGTGCACAGAACCCTGGCATAGGCAGTTTGGGATTGCAGCCAATAATAATAAGTAAAAAATGCTAAGCAGCTCAAAACCCTCAATCTCTGCATCTTGCAAGATCAGGCTCTATAATAATTCAACTTCTTTCAGGTTGTACAAATAAAATGCAATAGAACTTAAGAGCCCTTGCCAATTTCCTTTGCAAATGCTGCTATTGAAATTATCATCTCAATTCACTTTCTTATATTATATGATGGATTTAGCAGGGCAGGGGCTAGTCAAGGTAAGTAGAGGCAGAATCTATCTTCAAAATCACTTGCAGTTGGGGAATATTTGCTCGTCTCTTTATGTATGCAATCTCCATGTATAAGGGTGTTTTTTAAGAAGATGCATCCATGCATGACCTCCCCACTGAGCACTCATCCAACTGCTCATGTGAAAGTGGTGCATGAGGAAGCACACTCCCATGACCAACACACCAGCCAGCCATGGCCGCTCATGGATCACTGCCAAAAAAACTGGAGTGTGCTGTGCGAAGCAAGACAAAAAGATGTTTGGTAATAACAGCCATCCATCCATCACCTGCTTGTATGAACTGGGGCACCCACCCACAGCATGGCACAGGTCTGCCGGTAACATGGAGAACCACTGTCCCAAATCCTAGAGTGGCTCTGTGCCCATCCATGGCACAGACAGCCCCCTCATCCTGCCCACAGCCCTACCAGCAGCCCTTAAAGGATGACCACACAAAATACAAATCCGTGTTTGGCTAAAAAAGACACACACACACACACCCCATCTGACAGTGGAGGGACAATGGAGGGCAGCTGTTCCACCAATCAGGTAGGCAAACAGCTGTCCAGGAAGGGTGGTTGCCAGGTGCAGGAGGAAATGGCTGTGCAGGGAGGGGGGGGAAGGCAATAGGCGACAGCTACATATGTCGTCCCTTGACAGGGAAGTACCAGCATAGGAGCATACCCTTGCAAGTCCTGGCCACACAGGGTGAACCCCCCACCACACAAATCCTGGTGCAGGTCCTGGACATAGGAGGAGACCAGGGCCTTCATCAGCCTGTGAGGGATGCAAAGATACAGACCGACCTCATGAGATGCTACCAAAACAAATTGGAATAGGTCTATTAAAGCATCTCAAGGACTTGACCCAGTGTCATAATATGGCAAAGGACTTGAGGCATGGCTAAAAGGCATGCCACAACGAAAACCTCAAGTCCAGCCATGGCCAGTGTACAAAACCATTCTACGAGGAGCTGGACAAGTTCCTCTGGGTGGATGGTGAGATTACGGCCTCCCGCATCTGTGGCAGTGCCTTTGCTAGGGCAAGGAAGCAGGTGGGCATCACCACCCCTGCCCAATCCCATTCCATCTGGTCCAGACCCACCCTCGTGAAGACACGCTATGAGCGGAGGGCCATGACTCAGTCATTCCACAGCTGGAGCTGGTGTCTGTGGACTCAAAAGGTAACACCATCACCATCTACCTGCACCTTGTCAAACTGGAGGGGCAGCTGATGGAGCTGGTGCTGGGAGATGCTGCTGCTCCAGGATGCACCCCACGTGGTGCATGCAGCAGTCATTTCCTGCAGAGCTGGAAGGTGCTGCTCCCCCTAGTCTCACCCCACATGCTGTACACAGCGGCCGCTCTCTCGGAAACCCAGGAGGTGCCACTGTCTTCTGTTTGTGTCAGCGACCTGGGTGCCTAGGAACCTGGCCTCCACCCCTCAGACTGGACGGCCCATCATGTCAGCCCCTCTGTAGAGGCTGCCCTCATGCCCCCCTCCTTCCATGGACTATGACAGTCACCACAAAAGGAGGCTAGAATTCAAGAACACACATAAAAGAGGGAACAGGTCAAGAATACCCAATGCACACCTCCGCTACCACCATATGCCACAAAGACATGGTTCTCCCAAGCTGTCCCAACCAGGCATCACTGAAGCAGGTCTCCCATCCAGGGGTGGCTGGTGGCTTTTTAGTTTGGAAGGGCAGTAAGGTGAGCTGGTGGGTGGAGCCAGGGCAATTGTGGGCGGAGCCAGGGTAATGGTGGGCGGAGCCAGGGCATAACCCAGCAGCAAGGAGTTCCCAGGGTTAACATCAGATGGAATAAAACACAGTCTAAAATGCACATCAAGCTTAAAATGAATAATGTATAAACCCCAAACACTGGCAAAACACTGGCACAATACAGCAGCAAGGAGTTCCCAGGGTTAACATCAGATGGAAGAAAACACAGTCTGTTGCAGGGTTCGGGGTGGGGGAACAGTCTAGGGATGGGATGCAGGGTGGGGGTGGGNNNGGATGGAAGAAAACACAGTCTACATGCACATCAAACTTAAAATAAATAATGTATAAACCCAAAAGCACAAAATTTCCAGCATTATGAACACACCTAACTTCCTAAGATCAAAACAGCCTAGGGGTGGGTGCGGGATGGGGGTGGGGAACAGCCTAGGAGTGGGATGCAGGGTGGCTGTGGGTGCGGGGTGGGGGGGAAGAGCCTAGGGGTGGGTGCGGGGTGGGGAACAGCCTAGGGTGTGGGTTGGGGGAACAGCCTAGGACTGGCCTGACTTATTACATGCCTGAGGAAGGGTCCCAGCATGGCCAGAAAGCTTGCACACTCACCAACAGTAGTTGGCCTAATAAAGTGGTCATCTGAACTACTTTGTCTCCATTACAAACCTCTTCGCAGAGTGCTTGACCCAGCCATCCTAAACACCCCCTCCCCACACACACACCTGGCCACAGCTCCTCTCCTTCCTGCCACCACCTCTCTGAAAAAGACAGTAGGGGGCACAAGTGACACAGTAAACTTTGTACCTCCTCAGCCACTGGTGGAACTCTTTGGGTGGCCCCAACTTGAAGCTGAGGGAGCCTGTCCCTCAAAGTTTGCATTCTCTCAAACATTACTTGGTCTAGTGAAAGATGCAAGCTACTTGTCTCCATCCCTTAAATGAAGGCACATAGTTTCTTTCACTCCACTCTGCTGCTCTGTAGTTTTTGCCCCAGTCACTATAGTGCCTATAAGGTGCCCATTTGCTCCTAGCAGCTTGGGGCTGCTGTCTAGGGTAAAGAGCACAAACTCTCGCAAAAAAAAAAAAAGCGAAGCAAATGCACCTGTCGTTTGCAAATAACAGACTGCCATCTGCAACACACGTTTCAATGGCATCGACTTGCTAAGGGAGGCTGAATGAACACAGCCAGCAGAGGGGTCAGAAAAGAGCCTGAGGCAGCAAGGCTAGTATCCCAGCTTTAAGAGTGGGCAGCATAAAATGGCGCAGCAGCAGAAGTCACAGCTCAGCCTAGGGGGGTGGAAGTAGGGGGGGGGGAGGAATAGGAATCAGTCTGTGCTTACCTGCTGCAGGCTGCTGCTCTTCTGACTGCACCTTCGCATCAGGAGGCAGCGGGAGCAGGAACTAGGAAGTGCGTGGGCGCAGACTGACTCTCGGGGGACTGAGGCAGGGAGGAAGCACACATGCACGCTTCCTCCCTTCCTCAGTCCCCCTAGTCAAGCTATCTCGCCAGGGCGGTCAGTGCGACCACCCTGGCGAGATCTTCCATTGCGCCCATTGGGTGCAATGGAAAGGCTAGCCCCTCCCTCCACAGCACATCCCATGCATGTTGTGGACGGAGGAGTTCAGCCACCCAAATCGCGTTTTCCATAGGAAAACGCTTTGGGCGGCTGATTTTTGAGCCTTCTGGGACCCACTCCTCTGGAGTGGATCCCAGAAGTCAACTAACAGTGCCACAGCAGCCTCTGCCTTGTCTTTGCTTCAGAGCAGAGGCTGCTGCAGCGCTGTTGTCAGTTTCATGTCAGTTTCACTGAAACTGACAACAGCGCTGCAACAGCCTCCGTTCTGAAGCAAAGGCAAGGCAGAGGCTGCTGCGGGTGCACTGGGAAGTGACGGCGAGGTTTCCCCCCCCCCCCATGAGTGGCAATGCAGTACCTGGCGGGGTGCTTGGGGGGGTCAGCACCCCAAACTCCCTGGAAGGCTAGCCGCGCCTGCTCCCATCAGTACAGCATGTGCACCCCCATGACCAGTGAGTGATTTAGGTCAATCAACCATCACACCATCAACTCAGCTATCCCACCACACAAGGCAGTTTCCCCATAAGTGTTGATATGGGTGAAGTAACAGCTCACTCCTTTACATTCCCACAGGTGAGGACCTGGCACAGACCCAGACATGGCCAGCCCCCACACCCATGGCCCGGAAGAACCAGGAGCTGTGAGTCTGTAATCAAAGGCACAGGGAGGCATGGCAAGGGACCTGGTAGGGGAACCCATGTGCATGGCGACCGAGATTGGGGATGCAATTCGTGGGGTGGTACAGGAGCACCACAGGGCTCGGCCCCAGAAACAGAGGGCGAGCAGGGCCCCTGCCATCCAAGCATGCAACAGTCACTTGTGGGAGCAAAGGGACTCAGCCTGGCACCCACAGGAACTGCAACACTTCACAACATAGTGCAAAAGGTGAGTGGTGAGATGAGGCACTTCATGAGGAAGTAATTGGAAATGCAGTGCTCACTCATACCCCATGTTGTGGCAGCGAGCACTTCTAGTTTCCCAGGACTGAGTCCAGTATGTCCCACAGGTGCCCACACACCAACCTCTGTCACCAGCCATGGTTACCCTACCAGCTACCCCTTGCCACCCCAGACAACCCAGACCCTCTCCTCCCAGCATTCCACCACCCAACATGGGACATGGCATCCAGAGTGCTTCCACAGCCACCCTATGCCCCACCAGAAGTGGGTCCACAGCACCATCTGTAGCAGCAGCAGCTGCTTTCACCTAAGGCTGAAAATTGTACCTTTCCCTCCCCAGTTACTCCCCCTCCCCATGAGTGGCGGCACAGCACCTGGCGGGGTGATTGGTTCAGTATGCACCTGAACCATTAATTTACATGCATGGGTTAGATTCATGCTTAATGCAACTCTACGCCACCCTGGGATGCCTTGGCATGAGGGGGCAACTAATAAATATTTATAATAAATAAATAAATAATTTGGTGTCTCTCTATAGTGGGTGTGGGGTGCTCCTGTGGCTTGCAATTGTGCCCCATGGGCCTCTTCTGATGGTGATCTGTGGCCTACACCCCAGCTTTGTTTTTTTAAAAACACTAAGTGTCTGTATATCTCTTCAGGCAATATCCCTTTCCAGAAATTTCCACTCCTAAAGTCCAGGCAACCTGTTGTTTGCCTTGCCAGGCTTTCAGCCTGCTGCTGCTTCTGAAGTAGTCCAATAACGCATAACGCTCTGTAACCCTAGGGTACTCACAGTCCCACTGGCCAAGCTCATTCCTTCTTGTAGCTAGTTACCATCAATACAGCTCTCCTCTGAGGGGCTTTCCTGTGTCCGAGCTCATGCAGCCCCTGTATGATTTCCCCAAGGGTCTTTCCCCTTCCAGAGCTCTCAGCTATGCTAGACTTTCTTACAGATCCTCTCAGACCGCTTTTAGATGAAAAGCCGGTAAGTAGAACCGCTCATCTAAGGGTGGTCTCAGACTGAGCTCCCAGCTCAGACTCCAAACCCTGGGGTGGCTCAACCACACCCAAACCCGGTTCTGAGGCAATTAGGCATGATCCTCTCTTGTCTCAAAGCTAGGGCTTCTTTGAATAATAATTTTTAAATCGCGAATATTCTCCAAGGATCCGAGGAGTGGTATGAGTGTTCGGGCTGCTCCTCAAACCCTCAGTGAATACTCATCAAGTTCTGATGCTGAGGGGGGGGGAGATCAGGCTTGGGGAAATTAACAGGGAGAGGAGGGCCTAGAAGGGGGGGGGGTCAAGGTGGGTTACTTACCTTCCAGAGGGGTCCTGCACTGATGCAGGCCTCTTTCTGGCTGGTAAGTTTGAAAATAAAAAACATACAAACACCGAGCATGCTCAGAAGGACCTAAATGGCCCTTTCAGAGCATGCCCAACTATTTGCAAAGATGGCGCTGGTGATGCTGCCAACGCCATCTTTGTAAAGGGCTGAGCATGTTCAGAAAGTGCAATTCAGGCCCTTATAAGAATGCTCAGCAGGTTGTTTTTTATTTTCAAACTTACCAGCCACGAAGAGGCCATGCATCAGTGCAGGACCCCTCTGGAAGGTAAGTAAATCACCCCTGACCCCCCAACTAGGCCTCCACTCCCCCTAAGCACCCCATCTCTGACCCCCCCGCTAGGCCCCCCCTCCCTTCGCTGGCTCCTGCTGGCCTATTCCCTCCCCAGTCACCAGGGGTCAGCAAAGGGGGAACAGGGGCCTATCTTTGGCCTCCAGTCCTCTTCCCTGCACTTGACCAAGGATTTTCGGAGTTCTGAAGTTTTGGGGGCCCTTCCTCAAAACTTTGGAACTCAGCAAATCAAATTGAATGCCCCGGTTTTTGGTGTTTTCAGAGGAAAACTGCGAACTGAGTTTCAGCACTACTCAAGCCCTTGCCTCAGTTTGCACCTTCATCCTCTGTTGGTGCTTACTGCTTTAAAGGGCAAGTGGGGTTCCAGGCTACACTCTTTCACATTGGACATTATCATGTGTACCCCTCATGAACAAATATAGGGATGCTTGTAATGTTTTATTATTAGCGGCAATGGGGGTCATAACAAAAAGATTGAAGACATTAGAGGGCCCCATGGAGAATGATTGGATCAACAAAGTATTATTATTATTATTATTATTATTATTATTATTATTAATAGACATTTATATAGCACCAGTTGTATGACCTGGTGCTGTACAGAACACAGAACTAGATGCGGTCCCTGCCTGTGGCTTACAATCTAAAAGACAAAAGGGGGGGAGACAGGGAGAGGGGACAGTGGGAGAGACATGGGAGAAGACAAACAAACATTCAAGCGGTTGCGAAATCTCAGGTGCGTATGCTTGGCTTGGTTACAAAGAGGTTGGTAGCAGCAGTCATCAGAGGAGGGCAGACAGTAAGAGTAAGGGGAAAGACTAGCAGGCATTGGGAAAGCCAGCAAGGAAAAGGTGGGTCTTGAGGAGGGATTTGAAGGAGCGGAGGGAGGAGGCAAGGCGGATGTGGGCAGGGAGGGAGTTCCAGGCATGGGGGGCAGCGAGGGAGAAGGGTCGAAGGCGGTTAGGCGAGCAGGAGAAACGAGGGAGAGTGAGGGAGGGGACAGAGGAAGAGCGGAGAGCGCGTGCAGGAGTGCGTAGGGAGATTAGGTCCGAGAGGTAAGGGGGAGCTTGGTCGTGGAGCGATTTGAACGTGAAAACCAGGAGTTTAAACAGGATACGTTCAGGAAGGGGGAGCCAGTGAAGGGAGAGGAGGAGAGGCTGCACATGGTCGAAGCGACGGGCAGAGTGAATGACCTTGGCAGCGGAGTTTTGGATTGCGATAAGGGGGGACAGGTGAGAGCGAGGGAGGCCAGCAAGGAGGAGGTTGCAGTAGTCGAGGCGAGAGATAACCATGGCATGAACAAGGATTTTGGCCGAGGAGATAGATAGAAAGGGGCGGATGCGGGCAATGTTGAGGAGAGCGAATCGGCAGGATTTGGCCACAGAGTCAATGTAAGGTTTAAAGGAGAGGTGCGTGTCAAAAATGAAGCCCAAGCTGCGGGCACGGAGAACAGGACGGATGGTGACCCCATCAATGCAGACGGTCAGGTCAGAGGGAGAGGAGGGGGATGGAGGAAAAATGAGGAGTTCAGTCTTGGCCATGTTCAGTTTGAGTTGGCGTCGGGACATCCAGGCGGAGATATCAGAGAGGCAGTCGACGAGGCGTGAGCGGACAGAGGAGGAGAGAGAGGGGGTAGAGAGATAGAGTTGGGTGTCATCAGCATAGAGATGGTATTGGAACCCGTGGGAGGCAATAATTTCACCAAGGGACCGGGTGTAGATAGAGAAGAGGAGAGGGCCAAGGACAGAACCTTGGGGAACCCCAACCGAGAGGGGAAGGGAGGGGGAGGTCGACTCGGGGAGGGAGACATTAAAGGAGCGGTCAGAGAGGTAGGAGGAGAACCAGTCAAAGACAGAGCCACGGAAGCCCAAAGAGTAAAGCGAGTCCAAGAGGAGCGAGTGGTCGACAGTGTCAAAGGCAGCAGAGAGGTCAAGGAGGACAAGAATGGAGCAGTGGCGCTGAGATTTAGCGACAAGTAGATCATTGGTGATCTTGGCCAGGGCAGTTTCAGTAGAGTGGAGGGATCGGAAGCCGGATTGGAGAGTGTCCAGGGAGGAGTTGGCAGAGAGGAGGTCCAGGCACCGGGAGTAGACGACATGTTCCAGAAGCTTCGAGGCAAAGGGAAGGAGGGAGACTGGCCAGTAACTAGAGGGCTCAAGTGGATCCAGGGTGGGTTTTATGGTATGGTATTATTTCTCAATGGAAAAAATGTCCAAAGAACTAGGGGAGAAAAACAATGAAGAGTTTGCAGCAAAATGGTTACAATGCCTAAAAATAGTGAAAGGAAAAGAATTCAAGCCGGACAAAAGAGCTTACCTGCTCAGCTTCTATCTTTGAAGATTTGTGCTGGAAGAACTGTTAGCTGAAATTTCATATAGCACCTGTAAACTAATGAACTCACTGACTGGGTCAAGGAAAAGACTAAAAAGAGTGGGGGAAATGAAAAAATAATATATGTATAGAGTTAAAACAAATATAGTGTAAAAATTGTAATTGTTGATTGGTTAAATAAAAAAAAAATCTTTTCTTTTTTTAAAATTCAGTTCTTAACTTTTTTCCTATAATTTTTCAAGAATCTGTGTCCCATCCAGTTTGCATATTTTGGGACGATGGGGTGAATTGTTTTTACATTCTGTGCACAACCAACTTTTAAATTGGTTTTATGGTGTATGAGTTACCTAGAGGTTCTTCAGTTTGATATAATGTATATAAAATATTTGTATATTTTCCCTCTACCCTGCTGCATTAAAGTCTCCAATATTGTTGTGCATCTGAGCCAAAATGTAGATATAAACCTCTGCATAATACATTCTTATATTCTTCTACAGTAAGTGAATTTATTCAGTGATAAAACACCGTTGCGCCTAAAGATAAATTTCTTTTTTTGTAAAAGTGTCACACACAAATGTTAGAGCAGTTACTCTTTGGAGTTGAGCCATAAATATCAAGGGCAGTGTATATATTGGCTTAGAAATTTTTTTAAACATTTGCATAACATTTCAGAAGCTACTTAGGCTTTTGAAGGTTTTTCATTGACTGGGTCAGCCTCTCCTAGTGTCCATAGGAGCAGCAAAACAAATCCATGCTTCAGTTTCTCCTCAGCATGCAAGTCAAACTTACCGCACTGCTTACTACTTTAAAAGAATGGTTCCCAAATTTTTTGAAACAATGGACTACTGTCAACCCCCAAATCTTCTCAAAAGATGGGTGGTTTCACACCAAGGCCAGCCTTAATTTGCATGGGCCAGAGTGAAAAATAAAATATGGGGCCTGCATTGTACAGCCTCCCCAGTATTCCTAATCCTTTAAGCAATTGGCAGTGTTTCCCCCCCAGCAGCACACAAATCAGGACTGTATCTCCTGTTCCCCAGTCCTCCTCTCCCTTCCCCTACCCAACCCCCAACCCCCAGGCATCAGTGCAGGAATTAGGGCTGCTTTTTGTATTCCTTCCAATCAGCTGTTTGTGCATGCACAAAATTGCCACTAGACCATTGTGTGCATGTGCAAACAGCCAAACAACTTCTCCGCCATTCCAATCAGAATCCAAATGGACAGTTGTTCATTCCAATGTCTGATTAGAATGGTCAAAATTTCTGGTTCCATTGAAGATGGAACTTGGCAAAAATCTAGATTCAACCCTAGCAGGGAACAGGGCTGGGACTCTACCCCCCCTCTTCCTTCATCTCCCACAACCCCCAGGAAGAAGCACAGGGATTAGGGCTAGAGTCCTCACACCACCACTGTGATCCTTGGTCTGGAACTTGGAGACTCCTGGTTGTATTATAGGCTAGCTTGTACACAAAATACTGTTCCCTTCAATGTCTGATCCAGGAGGGTGTCATCCTTGCAAGGACTTACCCAGACACACTCTGGGTGTGATCCTGCGAGGATATACTGCTCTGGCCATAGCAGCTTCCAAGATAGCAGCAACACAGAAAAATTACAAAGCAGGAATGGGGCTACTCCTCCTTCTGTGCAGGATTCTCAGTTTCCAGAGCATGCATTTGCTGTGGGGTCTAGCTCCTCCCCTACCCAAGGGGGAGGGGGAGGAGGGTCCCACATAGAAGAGACAAGGAGAGCCCTGCAGGAAATGGCCATCCTGGGAACTCAGGTGCACTGTTTCCGAGGATCCTGGAACTGTCTTTTCTGTAGGGTCCTCTAGCCTCCCTCCCACAAGTCCCAGGCTGAGGTCCCAATTGGCCTGACTTAAGGCCAGCCCTGGTTGTATTTGGGGATCCTCTGGAAACCCAGCACTGCAGCTGCTTCTGAATAGCTGCTCAAGTCCAGCCTTGCTTCAGGCCCCTTGTGTTGTTCTGTCTCTTCTTCAGATTCATATATTTTGTTTATATATATTTTATTTACAATTTATAATTTTGTAACATAGCATAAGTTTTTACATATTTGGCATTACGTGTATATACTCCATTCCTTCTTACTTCTAACCTTGCCTCTACCTTGTTAACTGTCATCCTCTAATCCACTCTATTTAAAAGAACAGTAACACCATCTTCCTTTCTAAAATAACAAATGTAATGATCAAAGTAAAATAAGATTATGCGCATCTGTGTGTATCATAACAATCTTTTAATTTCTAACTTATTCACTAACTATAACTCTTACACCACAATTTGTAGTCATATACATGATAGACAATAACCATTTTATAATGTAGGGTGATTTCAGACGTGCCGGGCCTCCCTTGGGCCATGGCATGGAATCACCTTTTCATCCCCCTCCAGAATCCAGCCAGCCAGTCAACAGACGTGCCAGCTAGATTCCGGAGGGGGATCGGGGAGGGGACAGGGCTGCGTCGTGTAACGTGTGGCCGCACAGCCCCACCCTCCGTGAGATGGGCGGGTGCAGCAGCCAATGCGGCCGCTGCGCCTGCCTGCCTCCCAGAGTCTGGGCCACAGCCTGGAATCAGCAGAGGTAACAGACGTTAGCTTCCACTGATTCCTGGCCATGGTTCAGCTAACCACACTTCCGGACCTCCAGGTAGCCGGAGGTCCAAAAGCATGGTCAAAGGGATTCCCGCAGGTATTCACTGGGGTGAACATCTGGAGGAATGCCCTTTAGACGTTACAGTACTGCGGCCACCACGGGGGTGGGTGGGTGGGTCACCATGGTTCACCGTGGCATTGTAACATCTGAAATTACCCTTAAACAACTTTCAATTAACCTAATAGGAGGTTTTGAAAGTCAGGTTGATCTTCTTAATACTTGGCAATCAACTTCTATAATAGTTTCCTCTATAATAGTTACCATTGTCACCTCTCACCCTATAGGACCATGGAGATACCTCATTTTAATACAACCCCTTTTTGTGCCCAATTGATTGTATTATATAAATATACAGAATCTTGAGGTTTTAAATTAGCTAAATACTTTGATCTGATCCCCTGTCATAATACCACATTTATTTGTGCTTAGTTTATAATTTCAACTCATTATATTGTAAATCAGTAATAGGTTTCTTTTATACTGTCAATGGCATTCAATTTCTAACATGGTGTTTAAAAAGCCGTTGTGCTGGGAGGTATCTAGCTGTAGAGAACTTGTTCTGTAATTTAATAAAAGCCATAAATGGATCCTATTTTCCCCCATCATCTACTTTCTGAAGAAACTTTTTAATTATTTTAACTCTATTCTCAACCAAACTATTAGACTGTGGAAAATTTGGATTAGAGGTTATATGCTGAAAATCAAATTCAGTTACAATTTTTTAAAAATTCCATACAACTAAATTGCAGACCATTATTAGTAATAACCTAATCAGATTTTCCATGTCTAGCAAATAGGGATTCCATTTTGATTATAACTTGCTGTGTTATCATGTTGGCAAGAACAGCTATCTCTGGGAAATGTAGTCGTCTAAATGTAAAGTATAATAATTTCCTTTATATACATATATATACATAAATATCAGTCTAACAATTTTATTGAGGCAGGCACATGGCCATAGCCCTGGTTACAAAAACACAGTAGGGTATAAAATATTTATAGTAATAAGGGTTATCTACAAACTAAAACATAAAACTTAGGTTACATCTTAGTAAAATCAAGGGCAAAAAGTCATGAGCCCAACAGAGAGGCCAACCCAGACAGGGAATAGTCCAGAAAAAGTTTCCATCTAGCAAAGGCGGAGATCAAAAAGCCAGCAACAATACAGGTTAAATCGAGAGCTGAGCGGCGGGGAGTCTGGAGCCGAGCCGGGGCTGAGGAAACTTGCAACACCTGCCTGCAACTGACCTGATCAGGACCGGGGGTGGAGCTTTCCTGCGGGACTATTTCTTGGACCTGGAAGCCCACGGTGGTGCCATAGGCGTGCACCACGATCTGCGTGCCACGATCTGTGCGACTAAGGGCTACGTGACTAAGGGCTGCGCGAACAAGGGCGCGCACCCGTAGGCGCACCCTTTGGAGCAACCAGGAGCAGAGCAGCCAGGGCCCCGTATCAGTGGGAGATAGTAATCCCAGGTCAGAAAGGTAAACTGGGGGATTTGTGTTTGTTACAAACATAAAAAAAAAAACACCAAAAACCAAGCATTGGTTGATTGCTCTGTTCATTGAGAAAGGGGTGGTTTAATTCTTTTACTTGTACTTAAGAACGTACTATAACCTGGAAGTTGAAGTAAGCTTGGTTTCAAAATGTCTATGCAGAAACAATTAAGGAAAGATTTAGCTTCACTATCTCCCTCAGGCTCAAATACGGCCAAGCAGAGACGGATAGACATGTATTTTTCTGAGAAAGCTGATTTACACCCTATACGAGATAAATCTGTGACCAGGATAAGTGGAATATCAATGCAGTCAGAATCCCACTACACTATGAGGGGAAATGATAATGATAATAGATCAAATTCGTTAATTGAAGGGGCTAAGAGAGTAGAAGAATATGAAAAGGTTACCTTTTTAGAACAGAGGGATGAGGGGTGTTTAGATCTATTCGGCGACCTAGCCATAATAACCTCTCACACTATGAGAGTATTAATAACAAAATTAAATGACATTGAAGAAAAATGTTCGGTCGTGACACAGGTTCTTGCTCTACCAGATAGACAGCAATTAGTGGGGGTGTCTACCGAAGGTCAGAGTATTATTCCCCACGGTTCTGGGGTCAGGAAAAATGGGATGACAGTAGACCCAGCCCCCAAAGAACTGGCTTTATTAGATAGGCACAGAAATTTTACGTACGCCCCATTAGCGTTACTATTCTTTGTGTTACCGGTCCCATCGGGAATCCTCCCCTACTGGAATACGCCCTGAGATGTAGCAGAGCATTTGAGAATTCTATTAAAAGACAGTTTCCAGGAGTGATATTCTGGAAATTGAGCATATCCCAAATACTAAGAAAAGGTGGATTTTGCAGATCTCCTTTTGCTTAGCGAGCTTAGTGGAGTTGATTTTAGAAAACAAAGAGTCGTTAAACAATCGGGAAGTGTACATGTCTAGAATACTGCTGGCAGATGATAAAGAAATAGAGGAAATAGGAAAAGGGATTAGGGGGAAAATGGGGGAAAACCCAGAGAGAGACAGATTCTGAAGGAAACCCAGTTAAGAATACTGCCCGCAGATGATAAAGAAATATAGGAAGCAGCGTATGAGAGCCAAAGAAAAGGGACTAGGGGGAAAATGGGGGGGAAATCTAGAGAGGGGCGATTTAGAAGGAAACCCAGTCTAGACCACTGCTGGTAGATGATAAAGAAATAGAAGAAACAGTGAATGAGAGCCAAAGAAAAGGGATTAGGGGGAAAACGGGGGAAAAACCCAAAGAGGGGCAGATGTTGAAGGAAACCCAGTCTAGACCACTGCTGGCAGAGGACAAAGAAATAGAGAAAACAGTGTATGAGAGCCAAGGAAAAGGGACTAGGGGGAAAACAGGGGAAAAACCCAGAGAGGGGTGGATGTTGAAGGAAACCCAGATGGGGCCAGTCCTAGTAGAACAGGGAGGACTGCCCATGGAAGTCCAAGAGGCTGGGAAGTGGGGGGCAGCTCAAAGCACGATGCATAGTGATAATAGGCAAAGTGAGCGACCGGGGGACGTATCAAGCCCAGGCAAAGGATCTTTAGATACAAATCTTGATAAGATCTGTATTGGCCTAGATAAATTCTGCTCTAGATTAGAGGAAGCAAAAGAACAAGGCTAAGGATGAGGGTAAAGACTATCAGGAAACAAAATAGGGTACAAGGTTTAAATGAGACGAGGATCTCAGTTTCCTCCCAGTCTCGGATTGAAGCAGAACAACCTACAGCTACCTCCACCCCGCGAGTAGAGAGACACTCTGCCAACTTAACATCCAGGAGCAGTAGTGCTAACCAGGGAGGAGTCCAGGAGAAGAGTGGAGATGGAAATAGACCACCGCTGCTAAATTTTGTGCTGCGAGGGCAGGATTTGGCCATAGGGTTTCCTGTGCCCCAGGAGATGGAGATAAATACCATCAGTCTTCCATGGAATGATAAAGAGAGCCACCTGCTTCCAGGGTTGTTCTCCTTTAAAGAGAGGAAGAAGGAAAGAGAGAGAGAACTGAGGAATTTGGACTTAAAAACTCCTCTCAAGGATTTACAATGACTAAGCTATAACGATTCCCCTGGAATAGGTTTCCTGTCTTGGAACATAGCGGGCCTTGAAACCAAGTTGAGGGATGTAGAATTTTTGGATATCATAGGGAAATTCCATTTTGTATTGGTACAAGAGACCTGGGCACTCCAAGACCTATTGTCACAAGGGTTCAGGGGCTATAACGTTTTTGCTAAAGCTTCGCGGGTAGGAGGAAGGCCGTATGGGGGAGTGGCAATTTTAGTCCCTGAGTCCTTTGAAGCCTCCCTGAAATTGGTGGACTCGGAGCCACCTTTTTTTGGTGTATGGCATTGCAGATTAAATAAGAACTTTGAAATCTTATTGGCAAACTTGTATGTCCCTCCAGTTGCATCCGCATATTACATGGATAATATATGGGATAAGATCGTTGACATCTTACAGAAAGCAAGGGCTTCCTATGTGGTGCATACATAGTACTGGGTGGAGATTTTAATGTAAGATTGGGTAACAAATCTGGGAGTGTAATGATACAAGATAGAGAACTCCCACTTGATACACCTTATAACTTGGAACGTCGCTCCAGGGACTCAACAATCGGCCCCGGGGCTAAGGAGCTCCTGGAAGTGATAAACACTCTCGATCTGTTTGTGCTAAATGGCCTGGTGGGTAGGGATTTACAGTGCCAATATACATTTAGCTCAACGAGAGGCAACAGTGTAATCGATTATATGATAATCGCATTTGATTTAATAAAGTTTGTCTCGGACTTCTGGATATTATCGTCTATCCTGACTAACCATTTTCCCCTGGCTCTAAAAATAGCAATGGTGCCAGAGGATAGGCCCCAGGCCTTTTCACCTGAGGGCGTTTTTTGTTCCTATTTGCCTTTCTTATCAAGAAAAAAGTGGTCAGATTGGTTAGCACAAGAATGTGAGTTCATTAGGAATCAGGAATTGGTCCATTCTCTGGCCAAAAGGATTAAGGAGAATGGGGGGGGGATGAAATCGGGGATCTTATGAAATGATAAGTGCTTTCCAGTCAGCCCTGTCTATATTAATACCGGTTGGCCCCCAGACTCCCCGTAAGCCAGGTTGGTTCGACAAAGAGTGCAGGTGGGCCCGGTGAACGGTGAGGAGAAAGAGCAGGAAATTCTTTAGCTCACCTTTGGAAGTTAATAAAAAGGCTTTTTGGGGAAGCAACGGCCCAGTACAGGAGGCTGCTGAAACTCAAGAAGGCGGACCATTGCAAATCCAAATAGAAAGCCTTGGAGGAGGCGGTGAAAAATGGAGATGGGAAAAAAATTTGGTTCTTGGTACGTAATATAGGAGGTAACATGCTTGGAGGGAAAGCCGCAATGATACCACACAAGGACTGGGAAGAGCACTTTGAAACTGTATTCCAGTATATACTAACAATGCAAGTTCCAAATATACAAGTTCCAAATATGCAGGCACTCTATTTGATCCCTGGTTGGCCCCCAGTATCTCCTGAGATTGTGAGAAAGTTGATCTTGACAACAAAATCTGGTAAGTCCCCGGGAGGGGACTTTATTCCAATAGAACTTCTCAAGTCTCAGGTTGATTGGTGGTCAGAGATTTTGGCACAAGTTTTCACCACTATAAATAACAAAGGAAGTATCCCGAAAAACTGGTTAACCAGCATTGTCATTCCAATTTATAAGAAAGGGGACCCCCAAATCTCCTGGAATTACAGACTTTTTAGCCTTTTGAGCGTGATTGGGAAACTATACGCTAAATACCTTTTGGGGATCCTCCAGGAGTGGATGGACCAAGTTTCTTTTCTGAAACCAGAACAGGCTAGATTCAGGAAGGATGTGTCCACTGTGACCCAAATATACGTTTTGATGTCTTTAATAACAAACTACACGGGCAGGAAATGTATAGGGCAAAGTAAAAGATCAAGGCTCTACCTATGTTTTGTGGATTTACGGGCAGCATTTGACTCAATAAGTAGAGAGAGGCTGTGGAATAAGTTAAGAAGATCTACAATGGATTTGCGCCTTCTATATTTGATTATCAAATTGCATTCTGAAAATTCCTTGCAGGTGAGGGTAGCATCCTCCTTGCCATTGACGTCAAGAATTCCAGTGGGTAAAGGGGTTAGGCAGGGGCGTTTGTTGACCCCTGCCTTATTTAATCTATTTGTGAATGACATAGTTGAATATATGAGGGATGACTCTTTACACCCCACAAAATTGGGGCCTAGGCATATTTCAATTATTCTATATGCCGATGACGCGGTCCTAATCTCACAGACACAAATAGGTCTGAATAGAGCCCTCTTAAGGTTTGCGGCATACTGTAGACAACAGGATTTATCAGTCAACTATGACAAAACCAAAGTGCTTGTTACAGGCAGGAGGAGTGGAAGAATCACCCACTCCTGGAGAATGGGGGACGTAGCAATAGAGCAGGTTAACCAGTTTAAATATCTGGGGATTTATTTAGTGGTGGCTGGCTCCTGGTCCTGTCACATGAACTATGTGGAACAACAGGCCAATGAATCTATAGCGGCCATAGTATCCTTTTTTTATAAGCATGGGGGCCAGTTGATTCCCCCTGCCCTGAGACTGTTTACAGCTAAAACTATAGCCCAGCTTCTGTATGCAATCCCAGTTTGGGGAACGGCTTACTTGAATAGCTTGGAGAAATTCCAAACAAGTTCCTCAGGACAATCCTAGGGCTACCGGGTGGAACACCGGCAGCCTGGTTAAGGGCAGAGGCCAGGGTCCCCTCGGTGAGAGCAAGAGCTCTATTAGTAATGTTAACTTTTGGCTTAAAACTGTCTTGAATGGAATAGGCAATGGGTTAATAGGATATGACTAGTGGAAATGGAGAGGGAAGTCCAAAAGCTAGGTTTTTCCAGGGAGTTCTTCTACTCGTACGATTATTTAACGGCTCGAGCCATGATTAGGAAGCATGTATTGGATCAGGATCTGCAAGAGTTGCAGTTGAAGATAAGGTTGCAAAAAATCGCCCCGGAATATCATATTATCCAAATGATGGATGGGAGAGGAAATTACCTTTACGAATGGAATGAACCCCAGCTTAGGCGAGTATATACGTTGTATTGTCTTAATTTATTTCCTTCAGCTTGGACACAGGAGAGATATAGGGGTATTGATAAAGCTTTAAGAATCTGTACCTTATGCGACCTTTTCCATGTTCTGTTTCATTGTCCAGCTTATGCTAAATTTCAAAATAATTTCTGGAACCACTATTAAAGGAAATAACCATGTCCTCATGGACTGATGTCTTGAGGAAGTGGTTTGGTGCTTGGAATTCGCCAGATGCTAAACAAGTTGCAAAATTTTGTCTGGGAGCTCTGGCTGTTCATGAAAAGCAATTCGTGGACATGTTTTGAGGAAAAATCTAAAAAGGTGTTCCATCTAAATATTTGGTAAGGTACAACAATGGATTTGTAAGAAAGAAAAGTAGAAATATCCTGTGAAAGAGGTAAACTCTCCCTGAGGTCAAAGCTGAACTAGTAACTAACACTTGGAAATTTGTTTATTCTAGTAGAGCTGTAAAGTCTGGATTAGATAAGGAAAGTAATACAAATGTAATAAATGTAACAAATCGGAATAATCTTAACACCTGCAAGTGGTTAATGTATGTACTTATTATATGTAATTTTATTTTGTTGAAGACCGCTGGTCAAACAATAAAGAATCAATCACAGGTTAAATCCTGCTTGTGGTCACCCAAAAGTATGTCACACATAAAGTCATCCATCCTACCAGGGTGAGAGTCCAGAAAAGGCTGCAGGCTTTTAGCACGCAGAGTGTCATATAAATGACACCTGAAAAGAACATGACTGGTGGATTCAAGTTCTTGCTGGTCATAAGGACACAGCCTCTGAGTTATAGGAACTTTACTAAAATGCCCTTCCAGAAGCTTTGTTGGCAAAGCGTTGAACCTAGCTGCCATTAAAAGCCATTTTCCATGTGGGGAGATATTGAGGGAAAGGTGTCTGCTTCTGGGGCCAAGTTATAATAATGCGTCAGATGAGGAGAGAAAACCACCCTTCCCCATTCCACCTGGAGAGCTACATCCTGCCATCATACCCTAACCTCAGCCATCCCAGGGCAAAAACCCCTTGGTAGCAGGTAAGACTTGAATAAGTCCAGGGAGGTCAGGTGGAACTCCACCACTTGCAGGCAATTTCCTTGGAAGGAGTTCTCCAGGAGAAAAGGGAAAAGACCCTTTGGGTCTGGCCCGTAAATTCTAATACAGAGCTTGTGGGCCCTAGCCCAACCTCTGAAGGTCAATTTCCGTTGGCCTGTTTCCAGGCATATAGCTGCCCCTGGGGTTCCTCCCGGGACTCTAAGTAAAGTCCTCAAGAACTTTACCTGGACTTTGTCTACACTGGGAGTGGAGTAGGGGGCCCATAGCTCAGCCCATAGCTCAGCCCCAAACAAAAGCTGGGCTGAAGACTTGCTATTGAAAGCTTGGATAGCCATATCATGGGTCACCCTGCCCGATTGATTGAAAAGGGTCCGGAGAGCCATAGCAGAGTTAGTAGCTTTTAGACAGGCTCCCTCAATATGGGGTTTCCAGCTTCCCGAATGATGGAAGAGAATGCCCAGATACCTGAACTGTTTAACCTGCTCAATAGGATTACCATTGATGGACCAAACATGGTGATTATTCCTCAAGGACTTGGCACAGACCATGACCTTGGACTTTATATAATTTAGTTCAAGGTTATTGGCCCAACAATAAAGGCCCATAGCCTTGAGCTGTCTCCTTAACCCCACCCGGGTCTGAGACATCAAGACCAGGTCATTGGCAAACAGCAAGCACCCAATACGGTGAGAGCCAAGGCGAGGGGGGGGGAAGGAAAGCTGTGCCATAGGCAAGACAACATTATTAAAGAAGTAGTTGAAAAGGGATGGGGCCAAGACACAGCCCTATCTCACTCCCCTGCCAACCTCCACCTCCTCCGAGACATTTCATTACAAGCGTGGACTCGGTGTAGCAGGAATGAATCAGGAACAGCAAATGTTGGTCAATTGAGGATTTCCCCAGATTTTCCCAAAGCATTGCCCTGTCAACTGAGTCATACGCCATACGGAGGTCAAGGAAGGCCACGAAGAACCGCTGGTTTAGATGTCTGTATTTCTCGATGATGTGGGAGAGTACCATACAGTGGTCTGTGACCAACCTTGCCTCCTGGAAGCCAGCCTGCTCTGGATGTATTACCTTACATGTCCTCATCCACAGATTCAGTTTGCCTAGTAGATACTTAGCGTATATTTTCCCAATTACACATAACAGACTAATAGGCCTGTAATTTGCAGGGTCCGCTTGTGAGCCTTTCTTGTGGATGGGTATTACTAACACTAGCTTCCAAGCCGAAGGAACGGATCCAGACTGGTGGATAGCTGAGAAAAGAGCTGACAACATTAGGAACCCACCATTTCTTGTAATGTTTCAACAGCTCTACAGGTATCAGGTCCCTCCCTGGGGCCCTGCCATTCCTGCATGACTCAATTAGGTCCACTACCTCAGAGTCACATACCCGAGGCCAGCCTGAGAGAACCAACATCTTATTACTTAATGGCTCGAGTGGAGTCCTCGTTACCGGAGGTGCATAGTTCTGACTAAAGTATGTTGCCCAAGTTTGAGCCGGAATAGAAAGCAAATTCTGACTGGTAAATGGCTTAGCACCTCCCCTAAGGAGCCTCCAAAAGAGTCGGGATTTCCCTGCTTGGGCGGCTTCCAAGACTGAAACCCATCTAGCCTGGAAGTACTCCCACTTCTTGCTGATTATAAGGGCTCAATAATCCCGTTTAGCCTGAAAGTAGGAAGATGGCAGGTGATGTAAACGGCCCTGGCGATAGGATGTATAAATAATCTTAACTAGGTTCCTGGCTGCAACACAGTCACCATCGTACCACACTGATTCGATGGAGAATGGTATTTTGGAGTACATGAAGGTTCAACCTGGATAATACGAGCAAGACGCTGAATAAGTAAGTCGAAAGCCTCAATGACTCCCTGTCCTGTTCCACTGGTCATTATAGTAATCCTTCGGACATTGGTCTCATCCTCTCCCATCCACCCTTCCAGTACTGGGAGGACAAAATTCCCCCACTTGGGGGCACATAAACGGGAGGCCAGATCATGCGCATGGTCGTTTGTTGTTACTTTTAGCAAAGTCCCCCCTGTACTGGGGAAAGTAAAGGTGGATTCCACAGCTAAATGATCGCTGCCCTTCCTCAAAGCCCTTGAGGAAGGGCAGGACCACTAATAACATTATCCTTAGAATGTCTCTGACTGAGACAGGGCATAGATGGAGCCAGAAAATTTGGGCAGTGAACCAGCAAATCCTGGTCATTTGCCCCAAGTCTGGCGTTGAAGTCACCAAGAATAACAAAAGGGCTACCAGGGTACGCTTTGCCCAAATTTTCAATAGTATCCTTCAGGATAGATCATACTGATGGATCATACAATTTAGCGCTCTGAGGGGGAATGTAGATGTTCAGTATGATGCAAGACCATCCCCCATAGGCCAAAACCAATACATAAATATCAGGTATCAGCATCAGCTTTTAACCATGGTTTCAACTCTTCTTTATCAAATTTGGTTGTTTGCTGTTTAAATTTTGATACTTCTGACAAATTTCACAGTTCTTAACATATTTTTCAATGTCAAAATCAATGTTTTGCCAAAAGAAAATATCATTTGCATGTCTTTTGCATTTTTCTATACCTAGGTGACCTTCATGTTCACCTTAACATCTCAGTTTGTATGGAATGCAGAACAATAATTCTATGGTGAACGCATTCAGCACAAGCTCCTGGTCTTCACCTTCAAGGCTCTTCATGGCTTTGCTCTCCCATATCTCTCCGCTCTTGTATCTCACCCCATGCCTGCCTGGGAGCTTTGTTTCTCCTTTGTCCACACCCTCGCCTGCTTGTGACTCCCTTGCCCCTCTAAACATCTTTTCCCTTTCTCTCTTGCTGCCCCTCATGTCTGAAAAGCCCTCCATAGATAAGTTTGTTCTGCTTCCTCCCTCCCAACTTTCAAAACCCTCCTGAAAACCTACCTCTTCCATCAGGCCTTCCCTAGCTCGTCATGAGTAAAATTGTGTCCTCTTCCCCCTCACTCAGAATCTAGTTCCAGGTAACCTGCTTGCTTGCTGGACACACAGCAACTCCTGATCATGCTGCCTGCCCCAGTGCCCATGATTGCAGAGCTGATAATCCAAGGGGAGGATCTAGTAGTAGACATCCCCTACTAAATCTCCCNCCCCCCCCCCCCAGACATAACAAACCCTGGACTAGATTTTAAGCTCTCGGGCAGGGACCATGTCTATCTTACTCTTTGCAAAGCACCAGGTACATCGCTGGTGCTATATAAATGCTAATACAACAACAACAACTGCAGTCTGTCCCCACACATAAAGAGCTCTCTGTCAGGAGTGAACCAGCAAGTGAAAGAAGCTACAATCCACCAATCGTCACATTTCAGAGTCAACCCCTCTGCTCTGATCACATCTGATGACACCCCACCCTCCAAGCGGGAATCTCTCTGCCACAACGAAGAGAAGCAAGACCCCCAAACACACACAGGTCAGACTACACACTTTCCATGAAAGTGGAAAATCTAGCAATCCCTCTCCCCTGCTTTCTCTACCTACCAATCCACCCCTTCCTACACATTCCTAGGGTTGTGTGAGGTGGAAGAGAGTTCCTCCCTGCAGTGCCCTCCCCCCAACTTCTACCCTGCAATGTGTCACCTTAAAGGCCTGCAGTCTTGTGTCAAGATTTTGTGGCCTGCAAAGGGACACAGTTTAGCAGTGAGCTGGCTGGAGGAACACAGTAATGATGTCAACAACCAGGGGGTCGTTTTCAGTCTCGAGTTTCCAGCCAAACTTTAAAGTGCATTTTCATGAAAACAAAAACAGCTACAACAGTGATTCTTCTGATGTTAGCTATAGAATCAGTAATTGATTAAATTATGGGACTGACATTCAAATCTGGGATTTAGGAAAAATCCCTATTTTGTTTTATTTTTTAAAACAAAAACCTGCATGGAATGGTAAAGTTAACCCGCATCCCCGCCCCCCCAGCATTGGCCCTATGGACAGGTCATACCAAACCATACCATGCCATGCAATGCTACGCCAGGCCAGGCCAGGCATCCCTCCCCTCCCCCCCAGCTGATTACTTACAAATCCAGCAGCACTGTAGCACACAGCCAAATTCACCAAAGAGAGTGTACAAAATGGTTCTAGTCACTTTTATTTTACCCTGACAGTCAATCAAAAGCTTGCCATCTGGCTTGGCCAGCCAGTCAAAACTTGCCATCTGGCTTACCATCATTCAACTGTCCTCTCCCATACCCCCCTCCTATCAAATATGGCACTAAGTTTCATTTCCAGAATAAGATCAACTGTTCACCAGCCCCCCACACATGCAGTAGTTTCCAAAGTTTTCCAAATAATGGCCTTGGTACTCAGAGGTTCGGAATTCGGACTTTCCAAACTGAATACAGTAATCTTCGCTGAATTCAAAAGTTTTCCAAAGATTTCGTTTCAGTCCTAAAAAAAGCAGCATGTCTATTTCTCTACGGCTAGCGCAAAACACAGAGGGAACAGTGTGTCTGTTTCTCCTACTGAAGTACTGTTTTGGTCCTTTTTCTGTAAAGTATTCCCATAAAGAACACAATGTCTATTAATAATACTGTGCAGCAAAGGAATACATAAACAAGCCTAGGAGTAAATAATGGATAAAGTAGGGAATAAAAGGTATGAACACAAAGAATGATAGTAGGAGAAGAAAACAGGCCATAAAGTAAGGACTTCAGTGTGAACACTGTTACTTGCAGTTAGCAGTACTGTTTTATTAGACACCTGAACAGAAAGCTGGTTTGGCACATATTCTGCTAACTACAAGAAGATATTTTAAGATTGATAAACTGATGTACCTCAGACAAATGGAATATTTTATGAATAGTTTGTCTGAAGTACTATGGGAGTATAGGAGGATATTGTTGTATAAAAGACCATCACAGACAGTACTTGGAGTCCTTCAACGCTGATTGGCTCCTGGCAGCTGGGTTGAAGTTCCCCTTTTTGTAAAGAGGTTTCGTATATTTTTCCTTTCATGGCCGTATACTCTTTCTTACTTTCTTACTAAACACTTTATATTCCTTTGTACTTTTATACTTCTATATTTCCATACTTACTAAGAAATAGGTAATAAGACATAAATTTTGTTTTATTATAAGATGTTAAGTTGCTTTTAGTGTAAGTTATATTAGTTTCAATTTTAAATAAAGTCAAGTCAATTTAAACTTACCTTTTGTGATCATTTAACTTGATATTAGGAGGAAAGTGACTCTTTTAGTATAGCCTATCAGTGGAAAGAACCTAAGTTAAAGATCCTGCTTTTAGGACCACTTTCCTCAAGGCGAGATTGTTAAAGCAGAAAGGATCACTTCGGTGAGGGGTACACTCTGTACACATTTCATTCAAATTAGACAAACAAAAAGTTGAAATGAAATGAAATGAAAACAAAAAGTTATAGTCCATTAAAAATCAGAATAAAAAATTGCTTTTTCTTCCTGTTTCACACCTTTTTTAATTGGACTGAAAGTGTACTTTGTGAACATTTTTGTGAGGTGGAGTGCTGTTCGAGAATTCGGGGGTTTATTGTACCGCATTCGTTTCTTGATTTATCAAAATCTGTCTAGTAGTTTTAAAGTTCTAAATTTCTTAATTTCCCATATTAGTCAGTGGGAGCGTTTATAACGTAACGCACTCAAATTAGGCTGAGCTGGTCAACAGTAGCCAGAAGAGGGACACAGATGTCTGTAGGGAGCAGGGAAGATGGTGCCTGACCCCAGAATATTTAAAGGTATGAGTGGTGGATTAGGAGGGTTTAACTTGTATTTTATTTTATTTTATTTTATTTTATTTATTTATTTATTTATTTATTTATTTATAAAACATTTTTATACTCTCCCCCC
>QEPC01005564.1:9431-25435 GCA_003113815.1 Sphenodon punctatus | reverse complement strand
GCAGGTTGAGCACTGGTGCCGGGCGCAGAGTTGCTGGCCATATTGACCTGGAATTGCCCCAGGTCTGCCACTGCTGGCCCTCACCCCCCTACTGTTTCCCCATCCCCCTGCACCACACTGTTGATTTCCCCATTTGCTGGTTCCTCTTTTTATAACACGTTGTTGTGTTCCTTCCCCGTGTGTGTGTTGTGCTTTGTGTTGACCTCTCCCCATGTCCTGCCACCTCTGGGGGGTGTTGTGGGGTTGCCTGGGTGGTGTGGGTGCTTTTTCCCTCCTTGCCCCCCTGTGGGAGCTTGATCAAGGAATGCTTGGACAAGCTTCTTTAATGGCAGTCTGGATGGATAGGATTGTGGGGGGTTGAGCATGCCAGACAAGCAAAGCTAGCTGGTCTAGTGGTGGTAGTTCAGTGCTAAAAGGGGGGGAAAAAAAGAGCTCACAAATTGGATATGGAATATTAAATGTTATGGAACAGCTGAGATACCTCCTTATGAGGTGAAGGATGAGCAAACTGATCAGGGGATATGCCACCCATGGTTTCATCTAACCTTGGGGGGATGCAGGGGAGGTACCTAAGCAGGATATATGCTTTCCCTAGCTGGCACATGAACCGTCACCTCTTACCTTGGTACCCCTACATAGGGGGTCAGAAGGAATGGAATGCAAATGGACTGGAGACGCCATTTGCGATCAGTGAGATAAGACACTGGACAAGTTGGCTGAAGGGGTATTATTATCAGTTGTTCTGGTTTGGTTTGTAGCCCCTGCTATTTTTGTACCCAGACTGCCAGCATTATGTGTCTGTGGCCTCCTTTCGGGTGCAGGGACAACCAGGCCATCAGTTCCTAGATCTGATATTAACTTTAAAAGAATGTGTCAGGCACTTTGTAAACCAGTAGAAAGACAGGGGTGCCATTTCAGATTTTGGAGGAGGGTGAGAGCAGGGGTCCAGGGACTAGCTCGTGGATTCCTTTCAGGTTTTAAAAAATGTGGAAATTAGTCTATTTTAGGAGCATTTGTTGTGATTATCTTTAACATAACATGTGGTATGAAGCACAAGGGGTGCAATAAAATGGCATCCCTGTAGAAAGACAAAGAACTTGCTCTGAATACTATACATAATGTGCAAACAGCAACCAAAAGTAACATACATACACAAAAAGGAAACGTGAGAAAAGTGATGTGTTTGAGTGGTGATATTTAGCATTCATTGTAGCAGTGCCATTACTGTTGTTTGGATCAGTTATAGTTTTAGCACAAATGAATGTATCTGCTGAAATGAAAATCCATTTGATGTCATGTCAAGCCTATTTCTAATGTCAGTGTCAAATGTCTTCCTGATTTGAGTCCAGTCCTTGGGAGGGCTTATCACATCTTTTGTGTATTCTCAAATCCAAGTGATTTATGTGGAACTGAGAACACACTACATAATGAAAGAGCAGGTAATTAGTTTTTCAGGGGCAGTGGTGGTTGGTTGACTTTTAGATTGGAGGGGTGGTAAGTGGTGATTTGATTTGATTTGGTGCCAGCAGGGGATGGGACTGGCATTAAAATTTCACACTTATATGATCAATGGAATAGAAAACACAATTAATGAGAAAATCCACAGTGTATGCAGAATGAAAAACTACTCAATAGTAATGACATATAATAGTGAGCAAAATACAAAGCTATGTGTGAAAAAAAAATCAAAAAGGGAACCATCATTTGCTTCTGTAGATCAGGTGTTAGGGGGAAAAAATTGGCAGCTCAAGGCTTCGTCTGTTTTAAATACGGAAACATTGGGCGTCTTTAAATGTAATGTTAAAGCGTGCCCCATGTTTAGACATGCACCCAGTTATGGAGACAATGGGTGTTCCCCTCCCTCCCTTTCCTCACAACACAGGTGCAGCCTCCTACAGATGGGATTTTGAAGCAGCTGTGAAAGCACTTTCTTTTGTGATTTGTCTTGCAGAGTAGGTGCTAATTTCCCTTGCAAAACTTGCTCCTGCAAGGGAAATGCAAACAGCATTACAGCAGAGGTAATTTCAGGGAAGCTTTTATAGTAAAAAAGCTTCCCTGAAAGCTTATTAAAAATGGAGTTAACAAATTAAAAATGGAGTTTACAACTTCCTTTCAACTGGCACCTTTATTTATGTTGTTCCCCTTCTGGGAAATAACACTCGTGTTTCATTAAGCTAGAGATGGGCAGGAAGGAGCCGGTCAAAGCAGACCTGAGTCCCCTCCAGAAAACCCAGTAGTCTGTTGATCTGATAACCAGAAGTTGATGCAAACACATTACTCAATATCTTTAAATGTAACACTCCCAATGTGTTTGGAGGGAACATGTGAGTTGAGATAGCAATGTAATCGTGTTCACATCTTGGGTTACTGGGAGGCCAACACATGGGCAAAACAAAGTTCATATCATTATGCTGATTACACGCAATGCTCAGACATGTGCTGGGGCCATCTGCCACCCAATGAACATTCGTTTAAAGATGCCGATTATATGTATGCATGATTTGTTTCACTTTTAAAAGTTGCTATTTTAAAAAGAAGAATCCACTTGGGAGAGAAAACCTGAATATGTCAGGGATGTGAGGAAAGCTTCAGGAGAATCAGGGGTGGAGTGGGAGCAGAGCTCACTGGAGCTCTGATCCGGGACTTCTTAGTTTGGGGGAGCACACCAGAGCATATCACCTGACACCACCAAGGAGTTTGGACACTAGGGGTGGGAATTCCAGTTCTCCCGAGAACCGATATTGCCGGTATTTGAGTGTACCAGCTTAATCAGATAAATCCAATATTTACCTGTACTGGCATACCGGATTTTTAACATTGGCCGCTTTACCAGATTTTTTACATTGCAGTCATTGAAGTCAATAGCCCCAATAATAGCCGCAATGTAAAAAATCCGGTAATGCGGCCAGTGTTAAAAATACGGTATGCCGATACCAGTAAATCTGGTACCAGGGAGATCAAATACCGGTAAATCTGGCATCCGGTATTCTCCCCGGTGTCCCATCCCTATTGGATGCAGAGTCCTGGCCGCTGCTAAATCCCAGGCATGTGTCAGCTCTGCAGTCCAGAGGGGGGTCCCGATTCCACTGGGACACCTCCCAGCAGTGCTGGGGAAGGCCCCAACTTACACTTGCCCCACCCCCCTTGGGGGCACAGGTTCCAAGACGTCCGGCGGAAACACCGCCCGCCGAATCTAGGCTTCGGCCTGTGGCCACGCCCCGATGTCGTGGCATGATGTGAGACTACCCCCGCCGCTGCTGTGTCACTCAGAGTGCCTAAGGGCACGAACAGGGGCGGGGCCTGAGGCTTAAGAACCAGCACCGCAGAGACAGAGCGCTGGTGATTGCAGAGAGACCGCCCCCCCCTCGTTTGAGCTATCTGTTGTGAGATTTGTTTGTGGAGTGTATGAATCTTAGAGCCCCGTACGCTTGGACCTTCCTCCCCTTCGACCCAGGATGACATCTGTGAGTGACTGTGCTTTTGGAGACTGTGTGAATTGTGTGTGTGTTCCCTTGTCTGCCTTCCCCCCTCCCTGGGTTAACCCCTTTCACCCTCTGAAAATTCCCCCATCCCTCACCCTTCCGTTGAACCCCTTCTCCCTTTCCCCATCACCAGCCCGCACGTTGTAACCTGTCCTCCCATCAACCCCCGAGAGTGTGGATTAAGGATTGTTGGTGCAGACCTTGACTCCCCTGTGTTACCACGCCCTATGATGATAGAGGTCTGTTCTCTTTAATTAGAGGTGAAGACCAACATTCTATCGTGATGGGCATTCTCCTTGCAGGGCATGTGCCCTTACTCAGGACAAGCCTTGGTCACGTGTGGGTCTGTGTGAATGCCCCAAAATTCCCCCCCCCCATTACAATCGCCAGCTGCCCTTGGCTCCGGCATGGGCTTTCAAGCTATGGATGTGGCAGACGAGATCAAGCAACTGGTCTTGGCAGTACAATCCCTGGCCATGGAGGTCAAGGACCCTCGAGTCAAGCAGGGAGAGATAGCCACCACAGTTACCCAAATCCAAGGTGCCGCTGTCCCAGAAGTGTCCCCTCCCCCCGTGGCAATGGCTCCACTTCCACCCCCCTGTCCCAAGGACTCTCCCCGTCCCTACAGCCCCTCAGGAACCTAAGGGACCCCAAATAGAAAAATTTCCAGAGTATAGAAGGGTCTTTCAGGGGTTTCTAGCCCTGTGTCATCTCACATTTACTCTTCAGCCCACTACCTATGCCATGGATAATTTAAAGGTAGCCTTTATAACTGGGAACCTGGGAGGCACCACTTTAGAGTGGGCCACTACCCTGTTGAAGGGAAATAGTCCATTGCTTGCCAAATATGATGACTTTCTAAAAGAATTCACCTTTCTACTGGACCACCCCCATCACACCCAGGATGCAGAAACATTGATAATGACCCTACAGCAATCAAAAGACAGTATGCTGGACTATATTACACATTTTCAGCAACTTGCCTTGGAGCTTCAATGGCCCAATAATGTACTCAATGTAATGTTTCGCAAGGGGTTGTGTGAAGAAATAAAGGACCAGCTCATCTTTGTGGCATTGCCTGAGACCTGGGAAGCTCTGACTAACTTGTACTTACAAATAGAGGAACGGTTGGCAGAGCATAAATGGGAGCGTCGCCAAGAGACACGCCCACTTCCGATGAAACCCTTTCCCCTTCCTGGGGTTCCCAAGCCCTCGGAACTGGAACCCATGCAATTAGGGGCTTCCCGGGGCCCCTTGACTAAGAAGAAGCGTGAGCGATGTAGGGCGTCTCACTCTTGCTTCTATTGTGGGGATCCCTCTCATTTGATAGGCTAGTGTCCCATCTTCCCCCCGCAATGCTGGGACCCGGGAAATGCGCAGAGCCGAAACGGGCAGGGGCTATCTTGGTTCTAAATCAGTCTAAATCCCCCTTACCTCCACCCTTCCTTGATCCCCATTTACAGGTTCCCATTACCCTTTCCCTGTCCCCTTGTAGTTCCATGGTAACTTGGGCCCTTATTGACTCAGGGGCGTCGGGGAACTTCATCGATATTGATCTCGTCCATGTATGAAGTTTCCCCACTCACCCCAAGGCCACTCCAGAGCCTGTCCATTCCATTGATGGTTCCCCCCTCGTTTCAGGGCCAGTAACTACCTGCATGCACCCCTTAAGGTGAACAATAGGGAACGATTCCGAACTTATAACCTTTTATGTTGTCTGTACCCCTCTTTTTTGAGTGGTTCTTGGTGCCCCATGGCTACATATCATATGGTCCAAGAAGCTCCTCCGTTTCACTGCTACTCATAGTAGGCATGGTTGTCTTCGTCCAGGACCACGAATGGAGGGGTGTGCCACCGAGACCTCCTCCACATCCCCCAATGCCATGATGCTTCCCGAGGCCTACCAAGACTACCAGGATGTTTTTAGCAAGGTACGTGCCTCAGAGTTGCCACTTCATTGTACCTACTATTGTCCCATCGACCTCCTTCTGGTGAAGGAACCCCCGTTTGGCCGAATTTACGCTCTAGCAGAGCCAGAACTTCAAGCCTTGCAACAATACCTAGATGAAAGTCTTCAGCAAGGATTCATCCGTCATTCCAGTTCCCCCGCAGGAGCACCCATTTTCTTTGTAACCAAAAAGGATGGTGGCCTCCGACCCTGTGTAGATTTTAGGGGACTCAACAGTATTACTATTAAGAACTGATACCTGCTTCCACTTATCCCAGAATTGCTAGACTGGCTCCAAGGCGCACAAATCTTCACAAAACTTGATCTGCGAGGGGCCTGCAATTTGCTACGTGTCTGTCGAGGGGACGAATGGAAGACCGCCTTTCGTACGCATTATAGATTATTTGAATATCGAGTGATACTGTTTGGCCTCGCCAATGAGCCAGTCGCCTTCCAGCATCTCATCAATGATATCTTTCGCGACATTCTTGACGTTTATGTAGTGGCCTTCTTGGATGATATTCTTATCTATTCGTCCACTGTAGAGCAGCATGTGCGGCACGTTCGAGAGGTATTACGCCGCCTTCAAGTGCAAAACTGTATTGCAAGAGGGAGAAATGTTTTTTCCACATCACTTCTGTCAGTTTCTTGGGATTTATTATCAGCCCCACGGGGGTAATGATGGACCCACAGAAGGTCGAAGCCATACAACGCTGGCCTCCACCCAAGGTGGTAAAACCTCTCCAATGATTTTTGGGAAGTACTAATTATTAACGGCAGTACATTCCCAACTACACCGAGATCACCGCACAGTTAACACAGATGCTAAAGAAGAACCACCCCATCAATGGGGGTTGGACCAACAATTCAGCTTTGAATTATTAAAAAAGGCCTTTATGACTGTCCCCTTCCTACAGCACCCTAATTTTACTGAGCCTTTTCACGTAGAAGCAGATGCATCTGGACAGGTGATTGGGGCAGTGCTCCTGCAAGCTGCAAGTGATGCGGACATTTTGCTACCCTGCACTTACTACTCAAGGCAGCTAACGCAAGTTGAACGTAATTACAACATTCTCAACAGGGAACTCCTAGCCACCAAGGTAGCTTTTGAGGTTTGGCGGCATTACTTGGAGGGAGCCCGCCACCCTGTCATGGTCATAAGAACCTCACCTTTCTGAAAACCGCCCAGTATCCCCTACCACACCCGCACATATCTTGGAGGAAAAAACTTTTGTTGCCACTTACCTTTCCCTTGAAGACCTCCGAGAAGCTTCATCTCGTGAACTCCCCTCAACCAATGATCCCGGAGTTACTACACAAGACGGGGTCTGCATACAACAGGGACGCATAGTGGTACCTCCTTCTTGCCAGGCCCACATTTTGTGGGCACACCATGAAGTCCCTACAGCAGGCCACCTCGGGACTGAACAAACGCTGCAACTAATTCAAAGAGCGTTTTGGTGGCCTACGCTTAGCCAAGATGTGCAACAACATGTCACCAACTGTACCACCTGCTCTCGAATGGAAATTCCCCGCCGCACTCTGGCTGAACTATTGCAGTTAACACCCGTACCTCCTGGCCCCTGGCATCATGTTGGGATTGACTTTGTTGTGGAACTTCCGTCGTCACGACAATATACGATGGTCCTAGTTGTCATCGACCATTTTACTAAATTAGCCCACTTCATCACATGCAAGGGATTGCCGACAGTCAAGCGCACGGATCTCCTGTTTATTCACCATGTTCTTAAATTACATGGCTGTCCTCGAGAAATAATAAGCGATCGGGGAACACAGTTTACCTCACGCTTTTTGAAGGCCCTCTTTCAAGCACTTCACGTGATGGTAAAACCAACCACGGCTTATCACCCCCAAGCAAACGGACAGGTAGAGCGGGTGAATATTTAGTCAAGCTATAGTCAAGCTATAGTCAAGCTAAATATCCAATATGAAGACTAAATATACAAACAAATACAAACCAATTATTGTGAAGAGCAACAAAAATCACAGGAACAATAAATAAAAATTAAAAATAAATAATTAAAAATAAATTAAAAGGAATTACTCACCAAAGTAGAAAATTCCTGTCTGCTGCCTGCTGCAGCAGCCTCTGAAACTGGCTCATACTGGTTCCAGGCTGCTTCTTTCAAGACTTCTGATCGATCCATTCTCACCTCTCCTTAAGAGTGGAGTGAGGACAGAGCTGCTCAGGGTGTTGATTTGTTTTGGGTTGCCTGAGTAAATGGCTGGGTTCCTTCACAAGAACCCATGCCTTTGTGCTCTAGCACCTCCTCCAGCCTTTCCCCTTGCCTGTAATGTGCTGGCACCCCTATGAGCGCCCGGCCCCGGAGTACACCCTCCCACATGTCCCCACCTCCTTCTCCCTCCCTTTGCTCTCCCTACCCCACACCACGGCTGCTGCCATTCAGCCCAAAACATATGCAGAGAGCAACTATGGCAGTGACAGGTTGTGCATGTGCAGAGTGCACACACACAATCTGCTCTTCTATGTATGTGCCTGCTTTTAGGCTGAATGGTGGCAGTGGCAACCTTGGCAGTGGCAGTGGTGGTGATGGCAACAGAGGCTCAGGGCTTTGGCTTTTCACACCTCTGCACTGACATAGAAGATACCCCTATTTAATTGGGTGCTCTGATGAGCATGCTAGGCCTGGGGATTTGGTCCTGAGGAGTCCCTCCTGACTTTGCTTCTGATTCCAAAAAGCAGGAAGAACCATAGGTTAAATACTTCCTCCCCAATATCTCTCTGGGCTATTTGACAGTGTAGGAGGCAGGAGGGAAAGGAGGGAAATTACAAACAGTCATGTGATGCAAACAAATTGTGTAAGGAATAAACAAAGAACTACTGAGGGTTGCTGGGGCAGCAGAAGACGGTGGAAAGAAAAATAAACAAAGGAGATTTCCCCTGATCTGTAGAGAAGGGGATCTGTAGGGGTGTGCAGCAGGCACATCATTTGTTTTCATTTTTGTTTTAAAAACCTCTCCAATTTTCAGGGGGTTTTGTAAACAAAACCATTTACCTTGATTTTTAATTTGTTTTTTGTTTATTTTTCATAATAAGAATAATAAATAATACATTTTAAAAATCACTGCACATGTGCAAAATGGCCACTGACCATTCTGCACATGTTCAGCCCTTTTCCAAAATGGTTCCAGCAATGTCTTTCCTTGAGTGCATACTTTCAATATTGCTTCCATCTCTGAGTTCATTCTTTCAGTGCTTGAAGGTTGGTACTAGAGCCACGGGCCAAATCTAGAGATTAGAAAGGGGCCAAATATCAAAAAAGGCACAGGCCTCATTCATCTCAAAGATGGAGGTTCCCCAACTCTGTAAAGCCATCAAGATAACATATGGTCCTTTTTCTCCCATTAAAATTAGCTTTTGCAGTTTTCTTCAGCAAAAGGATAGTTAGGCTCTAAATTGTTGTGGAACTCTCTCAGCTTCTGAGAAGACTGAGTAACATAGCTGCATGCCTTGTAGTAGCATTTCACTTAACATTTAGACTGAATAAAATGCTGAACAATTATCAAAAGTCAGAGAAGTCACAATTTACATTTTCTTTCAACCTAACATCCTGGAACTGTGTTGGAGCCAGAAACAGCTTATTACAAACCGAATCCCTTTATCCTCAGCAATGTGCATGCATCAAGCAGGCAGCTTGAAACTGGCATGACTGTGGAGAAGCAGATCTTTTCAGGAAGAACAGTATTGCAGTAAGATGACAACTTTTTCCTTAAAGGGTTAAATCCGTATTAAAATTAATGGTGTTGGAAAACCTTGAAGTTTGGCACCTACCTAACCATAACCCTTTCCCCAGCAAAGCAGGGACTGGTTTCCCATTGTCTGAGGTAAGAATCCAGATCATCTGCTCTTGGATGTGAAAGATTACATTCTGATTGCACTCCATGTATTAATTGATAGTATCCAGGAAGGATTAGAAGAGTGATATTACTGCTGATCTGGAGGGGAAGGATCAGAGAGAACTGTGAGGAGAAATACAGCTCCAAGGAGATCCCTAGGCCAGCAGACTGCAGAGGAAGGAGTGCCAGTGGAAGACTCCCCTCTGTTTCTGCCCCAAGTCCAAAATTTTCACAGAGAGCCTGCAGGGAGCAGATTGCAGGCCACAACCTGGAACCTGAAGACATAAGAGGACTCCAAGCCTAGTGTGGCATCCCAGAGAGGAGAAGGGTGCTGCTGAATGCATACATATTGAAATTAATCAAATGGAATGCCTATTGGAAGGAATGATGGCAACAGCAATGACAATTTTGATAGGAATCCTAATGTAATTTGTAGTTCCCATTAATAGCGCAGTCAGACGTGCGTTTAAATTGCACAGCCTCCATGGCGGTAGCGTGCAATTTAAAGCATTGCGCACTTCCAGGTTGGTCTGAATGCGGTGAGCGCGCACATTTCAGTCTAACCCGACCTGTTGGAGTGTGGTTTGAAAAGCTGCTCCGAGCATGGTTCTGAGTGAAATAAGTGATTCAGAAGAGTGATACCATGGGGAGCATGCCTATCTCTCCACACAGTTCCTATAGCTAACCTCCAGTCGTTGCACTCATTGCCTCCCTCCCTGTTATTCCACCTCCTTTCCTGTTTATTTTTTGTCATTACACACACACTATGGGTATTTTTACACACATGTTAAAGTTCCGGATTTTTCAATCTTCTGGGTTTACAAGTCCACAAGTAAGTTCCGGATTCATTTTTCACACACACACACTGCCTTGAGGCAGTTCCTGGATGCATTCTTCACACAAACACGGCCCTCAGGCAACCTAAAGTAACCGCAGCTGTAGATGTGACAGGCTGCCATGGAAACCAAGTGACTACAGCTGCCTGGAGCAAAGCAGTTTACCAGGAGAACTTTTTACACACAAAAGCTCTGGGAGAAGTTCTACACAAAAGTTCAAAGATCTGGATGTTTAAGATCTGGGTGAGTGATTTAGACAGGATGTAACAGCAAACATCCAGGAGAAATATGTGTGTAAAAACACCCACCCACCCACCCACTTATTCCTGTTCCCTATCAGAGGTACAGCTCATAGTATTTCCCGGTTCCTGTCCCCAGCTTCTTTGTTGCTTCCAATATGCAAAGGAAGATGATTAGGATTGAAAGTTGAAGGCAAAGTGTGGGTGCATGGAGCTTACATTGTGAGCACAATAAGTGAGACTGTACAACATATTTACCACTTACATGGCATAGAAGTTAATGCCTTAATTTCCATGCCTTTTAGAGCATGATGGAATTTGTAAGGGCCTTATCTTCTCTCTTAAACTGAAGGTTTTTTGAGTATATAATTTCCCTGATTTTTGAAAGGAGAATGACTCAAATTACACCCCCACCCAAGCTCCCTGATGCCAGACTATTCTGTGCAGGCTTTTTGATTTTATTCTCATTATAAAAGTGCAGAGAAAGTTCTTAAATTAGGTTCCATAATGAACCAAAGCAGAACTGATTTCTCTTGCATGGGATCTGCACTTTGACTACTTAACTCTGACTAATGTCAACAAGATCAGCACTCTCTCTTCATGAGCAATCACACACCCAGCCAGGTCTCTGTCTCTCTATCTCTGTCTCTGTCTCTGTCTCTTTGTCTCTCAGTCTCTGTCTCTTTCTCACACACACACACACACACACACACACACTCGCATACACTCTCATGCTTGCATGCACACACACACACACACACACACACACACACACACACACACACAGAGTCCCCTCAGTTGCTTTATACAGTTCTCAGGAAATGAATGGGGGCAGCACAGAGAACAGTTGTATTTGCAAATGACTTATCTGGATCACCTCATGGGGAAGCAGGTGAAGGCTTTGGAAACAATATAGCATGGAGAACCTTCCCAGTAGGAATGGAACACCAGGGAGAATACCAGATACTGGATTTACCAGTATCGGATCCCCCAGTATCAGATTTACCGGTATCGGCATACCAGATTTTTAACATTGGCCGCTTTACCCATTTTTTACATTGCTGCCATTCACTTCAATGGCCGTGATGTAAAAAACCCGGTAAAGTGGCCAATGTTAAAAATATGGTATGCTGATACTGGTGATTATCAGATTATCTGATTAATCTGATATACCTGATTATCGGGTGTATCGGATTTATCCGATACCAATATTCCCACCCCTACTTCCCAGGGATGCATTAAATTGAACTGGGACCCTACTGAGGGAAGGGGAGGGGAGAAGGAAAGTGGTTGCAATGCAGCATCTTCTCTCTCTTTCCTCAGAGTGGTGGACAAGAGGGGAGGCATGGGCTGACTGGGGAGAAGACACTTCCAACTCAAACAAAAGGGTCCCGTCCCCTCCTCTTTGCTCCACCAAAAAACACACACAGCCCAATGTGAGGCAAACCCCCTCTTTCTGTGAACAAGGGTGCAGCAGGAGCTATAATGTCTTCCTGACATGGAATGTGACTCATGCAAAACAAGCAGATGGGGAAGAGGGTGAGTGGAAGGGATTGGAGCATGGTCTTGGAGAGGCAGAGGAGATCAAGTTCCAAGAGTTCCAATTCTGAAATATATACCCCATCTTCATAATAAAGCTCAGGCTTCAGCATTGTGCTGTAACCAAACTCCATTTTTGTCTATGAATTTCTTAATCTCCCTGTTCACCGCTTTCCTTGCCCTGTCTCCCTGTTGAGGGTTAACAGCATACTTTCATACCCACCTCTGTAGAAGCTGGGTAAAAACTTCTAGAATGACTCCTGGGAATAATTCTTGCAACCAAACCCAATCCTGTCTGATCATTATAGCCAGATCCAGGCCACTGCATCTGTAGAAGTTGTTCTCCTCGAAACGTATAACGATTATGTCTGGATGATCCCTCTCCCTCAGCTGCAATCACATAAGCATGAGTTGAGGCCACAACATGCCCTTTTCCCCTTCCAAAATATTTCACTTCTAGAGCTTACCACCAGTTGAGTTTCCCAGCTGGTACATCTGGCTGTCACCACTGCCCAGTGGATGAAGCTGAGACCCAAGATCCACATCAGCCTTCGTTATCCAGCCCTCCTTGGTTCTATAACAACAAAACCAAACATGTTAGTTCCAATACCAAAAAGAGAGAGTTCCAAGGTCCCAACCCATGTCCCATCCACTACAGTGGAGGGCGGGGGTGGGGTTGCTTTTACTGATTGGGTAGAGAGCAGATGTAGTATTGAAAGTCCCAGGAATGCCATTGATCCATTGTCATTATATTCGCTGTCCCGAAAACCTGCTGCTGTGGCAGAGGAAGTTGTTCCTATTCGGAACCCAAATAAAAGCCCTCAGAAAGCCCTAGCTCATGGAGGAAGCACTGCATAACTCCAATAAATTGATACCTAATTAGACGGGACCTGCTACATGTAGAAAGAAAGGTCCAGCTACCCAATATCTCCTAATCATTTCTACCGGGCAGGTGAGGAGATCATCTGACTAGTCCAGAACTATCTGAATCCCCATCCTGCTCTGATCAGTTTGGGACTAATGCAGGTAAAGTGTAAGTGACTTTTTGCCTATTGTTGTATCAGCCAATTGCAAGGCGTGGTCAGTGCAACCAAGGGTGTTTTCAGATGTGACAGGGCCAATTGACCCTGTCAAGAAAACAATAGATTCATCCCCCACCAGGATGACCCCTTCACACCCTAACATATGTGCCGGGGGATCCCAGCGGGGAATCGGGGAGGGGGCAGGGCCACGCGGCGCAACGTGCGGCCTCACGGTCCCGCCCCCTCCACGCTCCCCGCTGCCCGCCCTCTGGGGAGACAGGCAGCCGCTGCAGCCAATGCAGCCGCAGCGCTCACCCGATTTGGCCACAGGCCAGAATCCCTGCCAGGATTCCGGGCCATGGCCACTGTCCAGAAGTGACGGCGGGGTTCATCACAGCGGGGAATCACCTTTGCCACATGGCGGCCTCCGGTCCCACTGCTTTGGCCGCTCGCATGGCGAAAGTGATTCCCCACCGTGGTAACATCTGGGGGGGAACATCCGTTCCCCCCAACAGACGTTCTGTGATCACAGCCACCACAGGGAATTGACTGTGGTTGACTGTGATCTCATAACATCTGAAAACACCCCAAAACATGATCCTATCACCAACTCATTTACCTTCATTGTCCCCAAAAAAGCCAACTTAAATGCTGCACTAAATAATAGGTGAAGTGCATACCAGAGCCAATCTTGTCACCATGTTGACCAACAGGTGTGGTGACATGTGAAGTATTGTGTCTGCAGGCCTAATTGCCTGCAGTTACCATGCCTCTAACATGGTCTTCAGGAGAGGCGATTGAATAGGTTTGGGATAACCCGCTAAACTCAAAATGAATGATAGGGCAGACCAATTTTCTGAGATTGTGCCCAGTGCCAGCCCTCCTCTCATGAAAGTCCAGACCAAAGTGTCTGCCCAAACCCTATCTGCCCTAAAAACCTGAAACTTCCTAAATGCCCTTTCATAGGCCACCCTGGTGGAAGTCGCCACAGAGCCATGCACCGTGCTGAATAAATCTATAACCCAAGGCTCCACAGCTGCACCGGGATGAACTCTGGGGTTCATCATGCCCTGGGGGACTAGGTCCCAGAAACATTGTATCTGAAACCAAGGAAGGGTGTCTGCTATTTTGTTATTGATGCCTGGGATGTGTTTTGCATAAAATATGTTATATTTCAGACAGGCTAAAAACACACACACATACACCAATCTCTTCACCCGAGGAGATTTAGAGGACAAAGAATTGACCACATGTACCACCACCATGTTATCACACCCAAAAACTATCTTCTTGTCCCTTATTTCGTCAATCCAAATATGTACCGCTGCCACTATAGGGAAGAGCTCCAAAAATGTTAAGTTCCGAGTAACCCCAGTCTCCAGCTATTCTGGTGACCATCTTTCAGCACATCATCCACTAAAGTATATCCCTAAGCCAATACCTCCTGCAACATCCAAGCAGACTTTCAGTTCAGCCTCCAGCAATAGCTTGTCTCTGCAAACACTAACTCCATTATACTTCCTAAGGAAAGTTGTCCATACAGTGAAATCCTCCATCATCTCATGAGTTACCCTTATGTGGTGATGCAGGGCTTCTCCACCCACCATCTTAGCATACAAGTGGAACAGAAAGGCCCTTCCAGGTGAAATCACCCTGTACACAAAGTTCAGGCTACCCAGTAGGGACTGATGCTCCCACAGTGTAACCTTCTTTGTATTACTGCACCTGCTAATTTCACTCTGTAGCATTGCTACTCAAGTACTCAAATTTATTAAAAGATCAGCTTTTGCCTTAGATCACACACACACACACACACAGACACACACACACATAAATTTTTTAAAATACAGTGCTGCGGAAAACATCAAACAAATTAAAATCACAAACACAATCCAATAAAATAACTAACAGAACCTCCTAAAACAAAATTATAATACATCCTTGGTAAATAAATAAAAAATAATTTAAAATAATTTGAACAGCCGGCATACTGCCATTTTATTTTTCTTTCCCGATTTGACAAAAGAAAGAACAGAGCTAAAGTTTTCACTGTGGAAGGCTCCTTAGCAGACAGTAAAAATATGATTTTTGGAACAATTGACAAAGAGGACTTATGTTCAAGTAATGGGGTGCAGCGAGCTAGGGAACCAAAGGCTGAGGTACAGCCAGCTGAGGAAACACAAACTGGGATACCAGAGGCTGTGGAACCATGGGCAGAGGCACTATGGGATGAGGAGCAGCCGGTTGGGGAACAACAGGCTAGGGAGAAAGCTGGGGGACCACCTCCTGTCCATCTGGTGCCAGGGGGAGGGGATTTACTACCAGCACAACCCCAGATCCCGTACCTTGTGCTACACTAGCAGTTCAGTCATCCATTTTTGCTTGCAGGGTCTATAGCATCCAGGTATCATAACCATCCTGGTTTCCTTCCCCAGTTAGAGGTAGCCTGGTTGACCCCTAGAGGGATCCCCTCAGGGATTGGTGTTTCTAGGGGGGTTAACACACCTCTTGCCCCTTTTGCCCTGTAGGGGGGAATAGCACCCCCTGGATTACGCCTACTTTTAGTCATGGTCACAAAATAATCTAGACCACTTCCAGTGGCCCCTCACCCACTCTACTGGGCAAAGAGGGGCAGTAAAAACACAAGCGAGAGAGAGGGAGCATGAACCTTGCAGCTGCTGCAGCCATGTACAGCTCTGTCCCATTGGGCACCCAGCCTGGAAGGGTCCCAAGCCCCGATACACAAGGATGAAAGGGGGTAGGGGGAAAAGGAGATACTCCCCGAGCGCTGGGAGCTCAGAGGGCTATGAGTGACTGAAGCTGCCTCCTCTACTCAAGCTGCTGCTGCTGCTGCTAAACCCACCGCCAAACACAAGCCTTTCCACTTTCTCCTGCTCCCACCACTCTCATTACTGCTCCAACCCATCTTTATTATTATTATTATTAACAAACATTTATATAGCACCAGCAGTGTACCTGGCACTTTACAAAGTAATAAAATAGACACGGTCCCTGCCCCTAGGGCTTACAATCTGAGAGACAGGAGCTGGGGGAGAGAC
>QEPC01005559.1:815184-830065 GCA_003113815.1 Sphenodon punctatus | reverse complement strand
GTGTGTGTGTGTGTGTGAACAGGATGGAGGGGGCAGAACTTGAGCATTCTATTGGCTAGCAGAAGTCTGAGCATTCAACAGAATGCAGAAAAGCTGTACTGAGCCTGCCTCTTCCCTTCAGCTCCCCCTCCCATCTAGAAACAGGGAAGAGTACTATGGTTGATTTTCACATGTTTACCCATGTGACTACCTTGTCTGGTGCTGGTAAGAGATGGGAGGGGAGACCTGAAGGGAAGAGGTGGCCTCAGCACAGTTTTTCTGCATTCTACTGGGTACCCAGACTCCTGCTAGCCAATAGAATGTGCACGATCTGCCCCCTCCATCCTTCTCACCCCCTCCCATCTGGAAAGGACTAGTGCTGAAACTCAGAATTCATTTTTTGTATTTAACAGAATATATTGAGGATCACGGTCCTCAATTTGGAATCTCCAAGTTCCAAGCTTCCGAGGACCAGTCCCAGTACTCAGAAAGTTTGGAACCCTCAATCGACATGGATGCACACATGACTGGAGCGACTCAGCCCTAACCCTGGCTTCTCTGAGCTAGGAAACTAAACTTAGTGCCATATTTAGTAGGCAGCGGGGTAATGGTAGAGGCCAGGTGAGAATGGCGACAAGTACAGGACAGTTTTTGATTGGTTGGCAGGGGCAAAATAGAAGTGGTTGTTTGGTCATTTTCAGTCTTTTGGCAAATTTGGCTGTGTGCTACATGGCTGTTTCTGACACTGTAAGTATTTTGGCTTGGTGGGGGGTGCCTGTCCTGTACTGTCCATACGGGCAATGCTGGGGGTTACTAATAGACACCTTGTTTTTAAAATATATTTTAAAGTGGGTGCTTGCCCTGCTTGGGCACCCTAGGGTAATGCTGTGGGTTGGCATTGCCATTTCCATTGTGCAATTGCACTTTGGGTTTGTTACTTTTGTTGTGGTTTTGGCACTGTACATTTGCTGTGTGTTCAACTTTGCCAAGATGTGCCCAGCTGGGGCACACAGGGGATACTTAGTTTCTGGTTAATTTATGATGTGTGGGGAGGGGGCTTGCCTTGCATAGGGGCATAGAGCAAGGGAGACATAGGTGTTTTTGGGGGGGGGGGTTGCATTTCTGGTTTCTTGAGGCTCTTCTTGCTGGCTGGTGGCATGCATAGAGCCATGGGCCCAAACTTGGATGTGATATGCTCTTTTTTGGAGAGGATGCTTGTGGCTCTGCCTGCTGGCAGCATAGGGACCATGTGCTCGCTCTGGGGCACCCCAATGCCAGTGTCACCCATCTGCCATGAATCATATATAGGGGCAAAGGTCCCAGGCAGGGGGGCAAATTAGATGATTGTTAATATGGTGTTTTTGTGGTGGGTTGTGGCTCTTTTGTCTTCTGGCAGGCCAGGGAGTGGGGCCATGTGCTCTCTGGGGCACCCTAGTGCCACCCACTCACCACAGACCTTGCATGTAATTATGGGGCATGCATGGGGAAAAGGGGTGGCCAAACCTGCTGGCCATTATTTAAAATAGTGGTTGTTTTTGTATGGTGGCTTGTAGCTCTTCTGCCTGCTGGTAGAGCAGGGACCATGTGCTCTCACTAGGGCACCCTAGTGCCTGCCACCCACCAACTACAGAGCTTGCATGTAATAGGGGCATGCATGGGGCCAGGGGGAAAAACTTGTTGGTCATTGAAAAGGTTTGTTTTTGAGGGGGCTTGTGGCTCTGCCTGCTGGCAGGGCAGGGACCATGTACTCTCTAGCTCACCCCAGTGCCACCCACTCTCCACAGAGCTTATATAGGGGCATGGGAGGCATACTTGCAATGCTGGGTTGTGTGGGGGTGGACACTTGCATCGTTTCTTTTGGATGCCGTTGTCTCCTCCTGGGATGACTGGCAGGGGCCTGTGCAGAGCTTGCATAGGGGCATGGAGGGATACTGGGGGAAGCATAGGAAATTCTGATGGGGTACAGAATTCTGTCTCACAAAAAAAACATGGCCTTTGAATAACACATCTGTATTTTTTAACAGTACTTTGGAATTGGACACATCTTTTTCTACTGTGAAGTTGAAAGACGGATTGTGATTTACAAAACCGAAGTATGGAGAAAGTTATCTGGATTATTGGTGATTCCTAAATTAGGCAATTGGGACATTTTGTTAGGGTAAAGATGCTTCACTTTTCCTTTGAAAAGACAAATTATAAAATCTACTGGTTTTGAAAAGGAAGAATGAGATGACACAATGTAGTGCCCAAATTGGGAGATATTATTCAGAGGAAAAAATATTCACCTCTTTCTGGAATGGTGATCCACTGTGGTGGAAATTTTTTGGGTGCACGGAAAGGTGTCAATTTGTTGCTATCAGGACCTTTTCTATATCATCCAATCTTTTCCAAACTGCAAGTTATTGTTTTCTGATCTGATTGAAAGACTATCTAATAGATACACAAAAAATCTTTGTGGGATTAGGAAATCAATGAAAAACATTAACAGAAATCCATGGTTTTCTGCAATATCGAGAAGCAGATATGTCAAATTGCAATGCGCAAAACCTCTTCCAACAGTACAGATGACACGTCAAGACGTTTATGAAAAAAACACCCCTTACAAGGCATCAAATCCATGGGCCTGCCAACGGACAGTTTCTCAAAATGCACAGTGGATCGCAGAGAGTTTGGGTATTTTCAGATGTTACGAGATCACAGTCAACCACAGTGAACCACGGAGGAGGAGGAGGCACAGGCGGAGGAGGCAGTGGTCGTGCTGCACATGGAGGCAGTGGAGGGACATCAGCAGCAGCAGCAGCCGGGATGAGCTGCCCCGGCACCTTACAGGTGCTTTGACCACGGCCCGGGATAGGCGTAACATCTGTTGCGCTGCCCCAGGCCATGATCTGCCGGTCTGCTTCCCTGCCGTGGTCCCACTCCCATCACATCTGTTTGGGGCCTCTCTTGCCCACGGGGGGTGGTTAGCCGGTTCGCCAATGCTGGGAATCCACTGTGGTGAATTGGGCGCCTGTAACATCTCAAATCACCCTATATTACCATTCTCCTTTCTGGAGAAAAATGATTTTTAAAACTTCATGCAAACATTTTTCTTCTCATGATAAGTCCCAGGCAGGATGTACTTTGCCAAGAAAGCCATGCAAGAACTGTATGAAAAAACAGTCAAAAGCGTGAAGGGAGCTTTGAAGCAGGCAAGAGGGTAGGGGGGGAGTACATATCACCATGGACTTGTGTACCAGTGGTGTCCATCAGGAATATCTTGCCGTGGCTATTCACTAGTTGTACGACGACATGGGCATGCTGGGACAGAGACAGGACTTTCTTTGCCAGTCCTCTTTTATTGAAACTCACACTGCACAGAATATTTCTAACAAACTTTTAGTCATTCTGAAAGAGTGGCTGGACCCATTTAAATTGAATTTTGGCTTCAAAGTCACAAACAATGCCAAGAACATGTCAAACACAGCGAGGCTGGCCAATCTCACTTGAGTCCCATGCATTGCATACTACATCAACCTAGTGATGCAGAAATTAAGGAGTGACAGGGAGGGCCTGACCAACCCAGTGGTGAAGGATCTCTTTCTCAGTTGTTGATGCCTTTGCAGACATTTCCACCATTCTGGCAAATCAAGATGAGCACTCAGGCAGGTTCAAACTAAGTTGTCCCTGCCATCTCAAAATCTGATTCAGGAGGTGAAGAAAAGGTGTAATTCCACTTTTCTCATGATGGGGAGGGAGGTGGTGGTGGTACCCTGGTTCTAGTCTAACCTTAGCCAGAAACTCATTGGGTGACCTTGGGCCAGCCACATAATTCTCTCAGCCTAACCTACCTCACAGGGTTGTTGTGAGGATTAAAAGTTGTGTTAAATTGTTGTATGTAAAGTGCTCCAAGTGCCATGGCAGGAGGGAACTATATAAAAATAAAGATTTATTTTTTATTATTATTATTATTATTATTATTATTATTAATATCCAGAAGCTGTACCTGGATGGGCTAGCCACACTAAGAAGGGATGAGGAGACACATATAACAACAATGTAATGGATGCTTATGAAGGTCATAGTAACACTGGTGCAACCATTTCATGAAGCAAGAAATATAGCAAACAGCGCAGATGCATCTCTCAGCCAGTACAACAATTACCTTGTTCACTTGCTGGAGACAAAACCAGGCAAATAGCATCAGCATTTAAAGAGGTGGGCATCCACGACATAGCAGAACTGGCAACAAATTTGCTGGAGGGCCTCAGCAACATCACGTATCTTTCCAAAATGAAAGAAGCAAGCCACAGCTAGATCTCCTTATTTCCTTTGGCCCTCATTTCAAACGAACAGCACTAAAAGGGGAAAATGCAACAAGGCTGAAAAAGGATGTGGTAAACAAACTGCAATAGATACTCCTGGAAGAGTGGGCACATGAAGGCAGAGTGAAAGCGTAGATGACTTCCTCATGTCATCATCCACCCATGTCAAGCCTCAAAAGAAGCACAAAAGAACAGTACCAATTGAAACTGGAAGGTTGTGGAAACTTCACACATGAGAAACTGATCTCCTCAGACAATGAAGATGGCCCGGTGATGACGCAGTGGACCTTAGTGCAGCTGCAAAGAAAGAGGCAGGGGAACTGTACAAACGTTCCACCAAGCACTGGTTGTGTTTTGCCCCAGACTGTGATCCATAAAAGTACTGATGACAATGACAAAGGGCTGCCTGAGCAGCACTGTACCACCTAGCTACAATACATTTCAGATGCCCTCCCAGTTCCATACCTTCAGGGAGATTTTTCAGCTGTAGCTGAAACATTCTTCAGGAAACATTCTTGGACATAAACATACCTACCTCTCAAACTCCATTATTCATTTCAATGGGAAAGGTCATTCCATTCCATTCATTTCAATGGGTATTCACTTGCATGGTTTCATGTGGTTTTAAGGGCCTTTTCAAATTATTATTATTATTATAAACATTTATATAGTGCCAGTCATGTACCTGGTGCTGTACAGAACATAGGAAAAGATGTGGTCCCTGCTTGTGGCTTACAACCTAAAAGACAAAGAGGGGGAGACAGGGAGAGTGGACAGTGGGAGAGACAGGGGAGAAAACAAACAAATATTCAGGCGGATGCGAAGTCTCAGGTGCATGTGCTTGGCTTGGTTACAATCAGGATGGTTGCAGCAGTCTGCAGAGGAGGGCATACAGTAAGTATATGGGGAATGACTAGCAGGCATTGGGAAAGACAGCAAGGAAAAAGTGGGTCTTGAGGAGTGATTTGAAGGAGCGGAGGGAGGGGGCAAGGTGGATGTGGGTAGGGAGGGAGTTCCAGGCATGGGGGGCAGCAAGGGAGAAGGGTCGAAGGCAGTTAGGTGAGCAGGAGAAATGAGGGAGAGTGAGGGACAGGACAGAGGAGGAGCTGAGAGCACATGCAGGAGTGCATAGGGAGATTAGGTCCTAAAGGTAAGGGGGAGCTTGGTCGTGAAGTGTTTTGAACATGAATACCAGGAGTTTAAACAGGATACATTCAGGAAGGGGGAGCCAGTGATGAGAGAAGAGGAGAGGCTGCACATGGCCGATGCGACGGGCAGAGTGAATGACCTTGGCAGCAGAGTTTTGGATTGCGATAAGAGGGAACAGGTGAGAGTGAGGGAGACCAGAAAGGAGGAGGTTGCAGTAATCGAGGTGAGAGATAACCACCATGGCATGAACAAGGGTTTTGGCCAAGGAGGTAGAGAGAAAGGGGTGGATCCAAGCAATGCTATGGAGTGCAAATCGGCAGGATTTGGCAACAGAGCCAATGTAAGGTTTAAAAGAGAGTTGAGTGTCAAAGATGAAGCCCAAGCTACGGGCTTGGAGAACAGAATGGATGGTGACTCCATTGATGCAGATGGGCAGGTTAGAGGGAGAGGAAGGGGAGGGAGGAAAAATGAGGAGTTCTGTCTTGGCCATGTTGAGTTTGACTTGATGTCAGGACATCCAGGCGGAGATCTCAGAGAGGCAGTTGATGAGGTGTGAGTGGACAGAGGAGGAGGGAGAGGGAATAGAAAGATTGAGTCAGGTGTCATCAGCGTAGAGATGATATTGGAATCCGTGGGAGGCAACAATTTTGTGAAGGGACAGGGTGTAAATAGAGAAGAGGAGAGGGCTAAGAACAAAGACTTGGGGAACCCCAACTGAAAGGGGAAGGGAGGAGGAGCTGGAATTGGGAAGGGACACATTAAAGGAGCTGTCAGAGAGGTAGATGTCACAGGTATAGGGAAAGGGGGGGTACGGGAAGGAAAGAGGGCAAGGGGAACACTCTCCACGAACGACACACACAGGGGTGAGGCGGCTGTCTCGTAAGAGTAAGTTTACCACGAGTGGAAAAAGGTCCCTCAGGGTGTTATATGGGCTTTCCCTCTTAATCAGAAGGCAACCCGATTCATCGTAGGGACTACGAGAGCAAGCCAATTGCCCCAATGGGAAGTGGGGAAACAATAGACAAAAGGCTCACTCACACAAGGTTGGATTCTGGGCCCAGGAAACCATGCAGTATGGTGAGGGAAGCAGGGGGTCAAGAAAACCCAGGTAAGGGGGGGGGCAGGGGGAGAGGAAAGGGACACGGGGAGTGGGAAGGGGGAACAGAGGAAGTGAGGGGGTAGGAACTGGCACTCAATCCAGGGGCGAAGTGCAGGGAGCAAATGTCTCAGAGCCAACTAAGAGGGGGGTAGGATAAGGGACTAAGGTCTTTCCAAGGGGTCAGGCGGATGCTGTCCACAAAACAAGATGTACAACAAAGGAATCTCACTCACACACACACTCACCACTTATGTAGGCTGGGAAGGAGGAATAACACAGGGAAGGCAGTCGCACTCTCCACACTCTCACAATAGTATCTAGACAATAGGGATCTCAGGTACAAGGTTCAAACGCCAAGCAAACAAGGGGCCAGTCTCTTGTGAAATGATCACCGGCGGGGGCTCCAAGCCCCGCCGGCAGCCTTTATAGCCCTTTGCCCTGAGTCCTCCCACTGCGTGCAGGGCGAGGCCCGAGCTTCCTCCACCCCCCATGAGAGCGTCAGTGTGCGTTGCGTTGGGGCGAGGCTTCCCCCGTCCCTTCAGACCGTGGCAATAGCTCCTCCCCCTGCCAGCGTGACCCGACTCCTGTATGTTGCCGCTTATTGTGGTGGGGCCCTAGCCAGCCTTACAGACGCCCCACGGGAGGGGTGCCGCCTGATACTACCCCCCCATCCAAGCCCCCGCCCTCCCTGGGTCCGAAGACCAGGTTTCGAGGGGTGGCGAAAGTGAAACCGTCGAATAAGATGAGGAGCATGCACATTGCAAGCTAGTTCCCAGGACCGCTCGGTAGGCCCATAATTCTTCCAGTCAATAAGGTAGTACAGGCAATTCCAAAATATGCGGGAACCCAAAACTGCTCAGACTTCGTATTGAGGGCCACCTGGGAGCAAAATGGGGGGAGCGGGCAACTGACGTTGGAGAGCATAGGCAGGGGCATGGGCCTTTTTTAACAAGGAGACATGAAAAGAGGGGTGCAAGCGCATATATTTACGGGTAACCCTATCGTATAGGTCACATTATTCAATTTGCGGGTAACAGGGAAAGGACCCATGTAAGCATCGTCAAGCTTTGAGGAAGGTCGTAGGGTGGGATAATGGCGTCGTTTGACCCAGACCAAATCTCCTACCTGAAAGGAAGGTTCAGGACATCTCTGTTTGTCTGCAGAGTGCTTGTAACGAGCTCGAGCTTTGTGTAAATGGTGTAGGGCCAATCGTTGAATTTTACGGATTTCACAAATCAAAGCCCCAGTGGCAGGGACTGACATAAGCGGTGCATCTGGAAAACAAGGGGGGGATGAAAGCCATAGGATACGTAAAAAGGGGAGTTTCCAAGGGAGGCATTGGGCCCATTGTTGTATGTGTATTCAGCTAACGGTAATTGTTCGACCCAATCATCTTGAAGATAAGTGCAAAAGCAATGTAGGTATTGTTCAATATGCTGATTGGTGCGTTCCACTTGTCCATTCACTTGAGGATGGTACGCCGTTGTTGGACTAAGTTTTATCTGTAACAGAGAAAAGAAGGATTTCCAAAATTGAGAGATAAACTGAGGGCCTCGATCGGACTTTTTTCTTCGGCAAGCAATGAAGGCGTACTACCTCTCGGAGAAGGAGGCGTGCCGTAACCGGGGCCGAAGGGAGTCCTTTGCAAGGGATAAAATGTCCCATTTTGGTGAAGTAGTCAATAACAACAACGATGGAATCATGTCCGCCGGAGGTAGGGAGCCCCACTATGAAATCCATTGCAATTTTTTGCCATGGACCGTCTGGGTTCTTTGTAAGCTGAAGTAGCCCTACAGGTAGGGTTTGAGGGGTTTTGCTACGTGCACACGTGGCACATCCCTGAACATAGCGAGCAACATCTTTTTGAAGGGATGGCCACCAAAAGGATCTGTGGATCAATAAAAAGGTGCGTTGACGTCCAGGGTGTCCGGCCAGAGGGAGTCATGGTGAGCCCATAAGACATGAGGTCTATATTTAGGTGGCATTACCACCTTACTTTTGTAATAATATAATCCTTGTTTTAAATAAAAGTTTGAACGTGGCGTTTCTTTTTGGATTACCGTTCGTAGTTGGGTAAGGGATGGAAAAGTTGCCGCAAATACTTGAGGGGGTAGAATAGGTCCTTGAAGGTCCCCTTCTTTATCGGTCGAAGTATAATATCTGGATAATGCATCTGCCATGGTGTTTTGGGCCCCTGGTCGATATTGGACAGAAAAACAAAAACGCGCAAAGAATATTTCCCATCGGGCATGTCTGGCATTAGTAATACATGCTGAATGAAGGTATGCTAGGTTTTTATGGTCAGTATATACCAATATAGGGTGGGGGCCCCGCTCCAGAAAATGTCACCAGGCTTCAAAAGCCGCTTTGATGGCAAGTAATTCCTTATCGAGGATGGGGTAATTCTTTTCTGCTGGGGTTAGCTGGCGGGAGTAAAAGGCACATGGGAGGTGACAGCCTGAGGGTCCTACAGCTTGAGTTAATACCGCCCTGATGGCGATGTTCGAGGCATCAGCTTCTACAATAAAGGGTTGAGTGATATCCGGGTGACATAGCAAGGGGGCAGACATAAAGGATTGTTTTAAATAAATGAAAGCCTCTTGTTGGGGTTTTTCCCACTGAAAACTTTCCCCCTTCTGCAACAAGGTAGTAAGGGGTTTGGTAAGGTCTGCATATCGGGGTATATATTGGCGGTAGTAATTCACACTTCCTAGAAAGCGCTGTAAGGCCTTGACTGTCGTACGAGCGGGCCATTGGTTGATGGCTTCTAATTTGCTAGGGTCCATGTGGATTCCTTCAGCTGAAATAATAAATCCCAAAAAGGGAATGGAGGAGGCATGGAAAACACATTTTTCAATCTTTCAATACAGCCGGTTAGCTAGGAGACATTTCAGTACCGTCCTAACATTGTGGGTATGTTCTACCCACGAAGTTGAGAAAATGAGGATATNCAAACGCCAAGCAAACAAGGGGCCAGTCTCTTGTGAAATGATCACCGGCGGGGGCTCCAAGCCCCGCCGGCAGCCTTTATAGCCCTTTGCCCTGAGTCCTCCCACTGCGTGCAGGGCGAGGCCCGAGCTTCCTCCACCCCCCATGAGAGCGTCAGTGTGCGTTGCGTTGGGGCGAGGCTTCCCCCGTCCCTTCAGACCGTGGCAATAGCTCCTCCCCCTGCCAGCGTGACCCGACTCCTGTATGTTGCCGCTTATTGTGGTGGGGCCCTAGCCAGCCTTACAGACGCCCCACGGGAGGGGTGCCTCCTGATACTACCCCCCCATCCAAGCCCCCGCCCTCCCTGGGTCCGAAGACCAGGTTTCGAGGGGTGGCGAAAGTGAAACCGTCGAATAAGATGAGGAGCATGCACATTGCAAGCTAGTTCCCAGGACCGCTCGGTAGGCCCATAATTCTTCCAGTCAATAAGGTAGTACAGGCAATTCCAAAATATGCGGGAACCCAAAACTGCTCAGACTTCGTATTGAGGGCCACCTGGGAGCAAAATGGGGGGAGCGGGCAACTGACGTTGGAGAGCATAGGCAGGGGCATGGGCCTTTTTTAACAAGGAGACATGAAAAGAGGGGTGCAAGCGCATATATTTACGGGTAACCCTATCGTATAGGTCACATTATTCAATTTGCGGGTAACAGGGAAAGGACCCATGTAAGCATCGTCAAGCTTTGAGGAAGGTCGTAGGGTGGGATAATGGCGTCGTTTGACCCAGACCAAATCTCCTACCTGAAAGGAAGGTTCAGGACATCTCTGTTTGTCTGCAGAGTGCTTGTAACGAGCTCGAGCTTTGTGTAAATGGTGTAGGGCCAATCGTTGAATTTTACGGATTTCACAAATCAAAGCCCCAGTGGCAGGGACTGACATAAGCGGTGCATCTGGAAAACAAGGGGGGGATGAAAGCCATAGGATACGTAAAAAGGGGAGTTTCCAAGGGAGGCATTGGGCCCATTGTTGTATGTGTATTCAGCTAACGGTAATTGTTCGACCCAATCATCTTGAAGATAAGTGCAAAAGCAATGTAGGTATTGTTCAATATGCTGATTGGTGCGTTCCACTTGTCCATTCACTTGAGGATGGTACGCCGTTGTTGGACTAAGTTTTATCTGTAACAGAGAAAAGAAGGATTTCCAAAATTGAGAGATAAACTGAGGGCCTCGATCGGACTTTTTTCTTCGGCAAGCAATGAAGGCGTACTACCTCTCGGAGAAGGAGGCGTGCCGTAACCGGGGCCGAAGGGAGTCCTTTGCAAGGGATAAAATGTCCCATTTTGGTGAAGTAGTCAATAACAACAACGATGGAATCATGTCCGCCGGAGGTAGGGAGCCCCACTATGAAATCCATTGCAATTTTTTGCCATGGACCGTCTGGGTTCTTTGTAAGCTGAAGTAGCCCTACAGGTAGGGTTTGAGGGGTTTTGCTACGTGCACACGTGGCACATCCCTGAACATAGCGAGCAACATCTTTTTGAAGGGATGGCCACCAAAAGGATCTGTGGATCAATAAAAAGGTGCGTTGACGTCCAGGGTGTCCGGCCAGAGGGAGTCATGGTGAGCCCATAAGACATGAGGTCTATATTTAGGTGGCATTACCACCTTACTTTTGTAATAATATAATCCTTGTTTTAAATAAAAGTTTGAACGTGGCGTTTCTTTTTGGATTACCGTTCGTAGTTGGGTAAGGGATGGAAAAGTTGCCGCAAATACTTGAGGGGGTAGAATAGGTCCTTGAAGGTCCCCTTCTTTATCGGTCGAAGTATAATATCTGGATAATGCATCTGCCATGGTGTTTTGGGCCCCTGGTCGATATTGGACAGAAAAACAAAAACGCGCAAAGAATATTTCCCATCGGGCATGTCTGGCATTAGTAATACATGCTGAATGAAGGTATGCTAGGTTTTTATGGTCAGTATATACCAATATAGGGTGGGGGCCCCGCTCCAGAAAATGTCACCAGGCTTCAAAAGCCGCTTTGATGGCAAGTAATTCCTTATCGAGGATGGGGTAATTCTTTTCTGCTGGGGTTAGCTGGCGGGAGTAAAAGGCACATGGGAGGTGACAGCCTGAGGGTCCTACAGCTTGAGTTAATACCGCCCTGATGGCGATGTTCAAGGCATCAGCTTCTACAATAAAGGGTTGAGTGATATCCGGGTGACATAGCAAGGGGGCAGACATAAAGGCTTGTTTTAAATAAATGAAAGCCTCTTGTTGGGGTTTTTCCCACTGAAAACTTTCCCCCTTCTGCAACAAGGTAGTAAGGGGTTTGGTAAGGTCTGCATATCGGGGTATATATTGGCGGTAGTAATTCACACTTCCTAGAAAGCGCTGTAAGGCCTTGACTGTCGTACGAGCGGGCCATTGGTTGATGGCTTCTAATTTGCTAGGGTCCATGTGGATTCCTTCAGCTGAAATAATAAATCCCAAAAAGGGAATGGAGGAGGCATGGAAAACACATTTTTCAATCTTTCAATACAGCCGGTTAGCTAGGAGACATTTCAGTACCGTCCTAACATTGTGGGTATGTTCTACCCACGAAGTTGAGAAAATGAGGATATCGTCCAAGTAGGCTAATACGTATAAATCTAGTAAATCTCTCAGAATATCATTAATGAAGTGCTGAAAGGTTGCCGGAGCATTAACAAGTCCATAGGGCATGACAAGATACTCAAAATGTCCGAACCGGGTCCGGAAAGCCATTTTCCATTCATCCCCCTCTTTGATTCCTACCAGATTATAGGCACCCGTAAGGTCAAGTTTCGTGAAAATGGTAGCTCCTTGAAGTTTTCCAAGGAGCTTGGGGATGAGGGGGAGAGGGTATCTATTTTTGATGGTGACTTGATTTAACCCTCGATAATCAATACATGGTCTTAAATCTCTCTCTTTCTTAGGGACAAAAAAAAGGGGAGCCCCTGCCGGGGAAGTCGAGTGACGGATAAAGCCTTTAGCTAAATTTTCTTTAATGTAAGACCTAATGGTCTCTGTTTCCCCAGGGGAGAGGTTATAAATCCGTCCAAATGGGGGCTCACTTCCCGGCATCAGTTCAATGGGGCAGTCATAAGGTTGATGCGGAGGGAGTTCTGAGGCTTCACATTCACTAAATACTAAGGCTAGATCTAGATATGGAGAAGGCACCCGGTTCTCCGTGGTTGAGGATATGGTCAAGGGAGTGGTTTTCTGGGAGGGTGGGAAAGGGATAAGATGCTGGACGCATGAGGGGGTAGTGAACCGTAGGGTCTTTACGGTCCAGTCAATCATGGGGTTGTGTAGTTGCAACCATGGGAGACCTAAGACAAGGGGAAACAATGGGGAGGTAATTAAATCAAATTGAATAATTTCCCTGTGGGAGCCGATGGTACATTTCAGGGGCACGGAGCAAGTTACTAATGGCCCAGAGGTGAGAGGGGATCCGTTGATGGTTTGGACCACCTCAATAGAGGATTGTGTTTGTTGTGGGACCCCGCACAACGTAGCAAAAGTAAGGTCCATAAAATTCCCAGAATCCCCAGAGTTCACCAAGGCCTTAACTATAAAGGATCGGAGAGGGGACCATTGTAATGCAAGGGGTACATTAAGTTGTTTTGGGGATAGAAGGGGGTTACAGCAAGTCACCGGGAAGCTCCCCTCCCTTCCCTGTTCCATGCGTTTCCCGACCCCATAGAGCGGGTGGGTTTAGCGGGGCATTCCTGTGAAAAATGGGGGCCCGCCCCACAATAATAACAGAGGCAGAACTGGCGGTGCCGTTCCCGTTCCTCAGGGGTAAGAGGTCCTCTTAAAGCCCCTATTTGCATTGGTTCCGGACCTCCGGGGACAGAAGGGCTCGGAGGGGGGTTCACATGTACCCGGGGTGACCAATTCCCTATCCCCCTACCTTGGTCACGACGCCTCTCTTTTTTACGTTCTGTAAGACGTTTGACTATTTGTAAGGAAACAACCACCATCTCCTCTAGGGTTTCAGGAGTGGTGGTGAAACAGGCCAATTGATCCTTTATCTCATCGTTAAGACCTTGGCGAAACATGGCTCGAAGGGCGGAGTCACTCCATCCTAAATCAAAGGCTAATTTCCTAAACTGAGTGATATAGTCTAACAAGGGGTTTTTTCCTTGTCGAATATGCAGTATAGCTTGTTCGGCATCTCCAGCCTGATGAGGATAGTCAAATAAAAAGCAAAATTGTTTCAAAAATCCCTTATAATCGTGGAGCAGAACATCATCTGCTCCCAAAAGGGGGGTGGCCCAATCCAGGGCCAACCCACCTAGCAACCCCACTATATAGGCCACCTTAGCTTGATCAGTACTATAGGTGAGCGGTTGGGTTTGAAACGTAAGTTTGCAAAGGCCCCCAAACCCCTGAAAAGCTCATCTATCCCCATAAAACTAATCTGGTTGGGGGGCCTTTGGCTCCCGGGGAATCGGGGTTGGTACAGCAGGAACCGGGGCAACTGCTCCCGCAATATCCCTCCCCTCCTCCATAGGGAACAGGGGTGCTCTGTCCAAGGCATCCTGTAAAGCCTGGCATCTAGCCCTAAGGTCCTTATTTTCTTCCCTTAAGTCTTGGACTTCCATGGTAAGGGATTGCACGGTGTGCATTAATTCTTGTACCTGCTCCCCGGAGGCCATGGTTTCCCAAAGGATTAAGGAAGGGTGCCAGTGATTCTGTCATGGGTATAGGGAAAAGGGGGGGGTACAGGAAGGAAAGAGGGCAAGGGGAACACTCTCCACGAACGACACACACAGAGGTGAGGCGGCTGTCTCGTAAGAGTAAGTTTACCACGAGTGGAAAAAGGTCCCTCAGGGTGTTATATGGGCTTTCCCTCTTAATCAGAAGGCAACCCGACTCATCATAGGGACTACGAGAACAAGCCAATTGCCTCAATGGGAAGTGGGGAAACAACAGACACAAGGCCCACTCACACAAGGTTGGATTCTGGGCCCAGGAAACCGTGCAGTATGGTGAGCGAAGCAGGGGGTCGAGGAAACCCAGGTAAGGGAGGGGGAACAGGGGGAGAGGAAAGGGACACGGGGAGTGGGAAGGGGGAACAGAGGAAGTGAGGGGGTAGGGACTGGCACTCAATCCAGGGGCGAAGTGCATGGAGCAAATGTCTCAGAGCCAACTAGGAAGGGGGTAGGATAAGGGACTACGGTCTTTCCAAGGGGTCAGGCGGATGCTGTTCACAAAACAAGACATACAACAAAGGAATCTCATTCACACACATACTCACCACTTATGTAGGCTGGGAAGGAGGAATAACACAGGGAAGGCAGTCGCACTCTCCACACTCTCACAATAGTATCTAGACAATAGGGATCTCAGGTACAAGGTTCAAACACCAAGCAAACAAGGGGCCAGTCTCT
>QEPC01005559.1:786517-811964 GCA_003113815.1 Sphenodon punctatus | reverse complement strand
TTGCAAAGGGGGCGGAGCCACAGGCGGCGGCGGCGCGATGCTTGGCTGTAGCTGGGGCTGCGGCTCCAGCGGGATGGGGCTTCCTTGCCGCGAAGTGCGTCGGGGTGCGGGGAGGCAAACCCGACTGCTGACACCTACGGCTTTAAATCCTCCTTATCACTTCCGGATGGGGGAGGGGATAGGTCAGCCCTCTTGGCTGTCCTCTGTGCTCCCCCCAACCCTCACAGTATTTTTCTCTTCTGTGTCCTTGCAGGTTCAACAGTGGGGGACACAGTGAGGCAACAGTGAGCACGGGGACCCTCTCAGCAGCAGCTAGATGACAAAGTCCTGGATTGGTGGGGGTTCACAGCCTTCACACTTGACTCTTATGCAGAGCGGGCTGCCTCCGCCTCCTTGGCTCTGCTAACGGCTGCTTCACCCTTTGGCGGCGCCCTTCGGCCGCCGCCCTGAGGGCGCTGCCCTCAGTGCAGCCCTCTGCTATAAGCAGCTTTTCTGGGGGAGGAGACAGGGAAAAACACAGGTGTAGGTGACTATCCTCCCTGCAGCTTCTGCCTCTGGGGCCAAGCTCTCCTGGGACCCCACCCTCAGTGCAGCCCTCGGATATAAGCAGCTTACCTGGGGGAGGAGACAGGGAAACACGTAGGTGTAGGTGGCTATCCTCCCTGCAGCTTCTGCCTCTGGGCCAAGCTCTCCTGGGACCCCACCCTCAGTGCAGCCCTCTGCTATAAGCAGCTTACCTGGGGGAGGAGACAGGGAAACACACAGGTGTAGGTGGCTATCCTCCCTGCAGCTTCTGCCTCTGGGGCCAAGCTCTACTAGAACCCTGCCCTCAGCCTGGGTTCCATATCCAGGTCCTTGCTGACTGAACAGGTGAGGGAGGGAACACTTCAATTTCCGGAAGCTTTTTTTCTGCTGGGAGGTGACTTTAATTCCAGACTGGGTGATCCAGCATCCCAGCCTGTGCGTCCCAGCTTAGACGATTCAGTGGACCCCTACCATATCCCCCTGAACCATTCTAGGGATAAAGTGGTGGGTCCAAGGAAAGCTAGGTTGGATCAACTACTGGCTGATTTGGATGTTGTTATAGTTAATGGTCATATTGAGGAGGATTTGATGGGAAATTTCACCTTTAACTCCTTGTTAGGGTCCAGTGTTTTGGACCACTTTTTGATTTCCCCTTCTTCCTTCTCAATGGTGGAAAACTTTTTGGTGGTGCCCATATTTGTGTCCAGTCATTTACCTATTAGCTTAGTCTTAAGAGAACCTTTATTTAGCCCTCCTGAATCAAATAATTCCAGACCTGACATCCCCCCCATGTTGATTCGAACTAAATGATATGAGGATTTGAAGGAGAGGGTTTTCAAACTGTTGGGATCTCCTCTAATAAAGGGCATTTGGGCTGAAATTCAGGGACTGGGGCCAGATATAATCCAACATTTTGATTGCCTGATGAAATTAATGATCCTGGTGCTTACCACCCAGGTGAGCCAGGTTAGGAGTAAAATGCCTTCTATTACCTTCCCTCGATGGTTCGATCTGGAGTGTCGTAGGGTAAGGTCCCAGCTTCGCTGTTTGACTAGGAAAGTGAAAGTTCATCCCTGTTACTCCTCGAGTCTCTTATTAACACACAAAAGAAAAGGTTACCATCAACTGTTAAGAAATAAATTAAAAAGTGCTCAGGAAGTGTTATGGGCCAACCTCATTAAAGCATCAAAGGAACATAATTCAAGTAAATTTTGGGAGATAATTCATCGTCTCCCAAGGGGGGAGGTCAAGGCTGTAGTGTCTCCCTTCCATCAGATGTATGGCAAGTCTTCTATGAGGAGCTATTTGCCAAGTCTGGAGCTGGCCCTTTGGTTTTGGAGATTGCCCCTGTGGATAGACTTCAGAAGTGGCAACCGGTAACGGTTGAGGAAGTGGTGGTTCTGAATCTGATTGGGTCCCTTAAATCTGGGAAAGTCCCAGGCCCGGATTTTATAACTCCGGAGCTTTTGAAGAGTGACCCGGTGCGCTGGGCGGAGATATTAGCCCCCTTATTTACTCACATTAATGAGTTTGGCACCCTTCCACGCTCTTGGCTGTCCAGTACGGTGCTCCCCATCTATAAAAAGGGGGATCCAATGGATCCGAGTAACTATCGCCTGATAAGTTAATTGAGCATTGTAGCTAAATTATACACCCGCCTTCTGTTGATCAAACTACAACATTGGATAGTAAATCAGGAATTAATCGAACCTGAACAGACTGGCTTCCGCATGGGAGCCGCAACTTCTGATCATATACTCATGCTGGCGGCCTTAATTACTAGGTCTATTACTAGGCGGGAGTCCCTCTTTCTTTGCTTTGTTGATCTGGAGAAAGCATTTGACTCCATATGTAGGGAGCGCCTCTGGTCCAAGCTTCAGGGTCTGGATATGGAACCCAGGTTGTTGTTCCATATAATGAAGTTACACTCGAGGAACTCTTTATGAGTTCAGGTTAATTCTTATGGTGTATTTTCTGATTTTGTTCAGGTGAAATTGGGTGTTCGGCAGGGTTGCTTACTGGCCCCTGCCCTTTTCAATCTTTATTTGAATAACTCGGTTCACTTTATGAAGGCGCATAACACACACACCCCAAAAATCGGTGATCACCAAATATCATTCTTATTATACGCAGACAACACCGTACTAATTTCTCAAACTTTAGTTGGGATGAGACGCACGATGGCAGCTTTTGGAGAATACTGCCAGGCTGAGCTTCTGTCAATAAATTTCGCTAAAACAAAGGTGCTAGTTGTGGGCCCTGGAAGAACGCACAAAAGCCACCACTGGGTTATAAAAAGACAACCAGATTGAGCAGGTAAAGGTATTTAAATACTTTGGTGTGATAATCTCTGCCAATGGAAGCTGAAAGGCTCACTTTGAAGCCGTGCGTGGACAGGCTAAAAAATCTGTAGATGCCATTACGAAATTCTACTTTGGCCAGGGGGGACAGCTTGTCCTCCCGGCTTTGCGACTTTTTAGGGCCAAAGTGATTGGTCAGCTCCTGCATGCATTCCCGGTCTGGAGTTCACTGTTTTTTACCCATCTGGAGAGCCTGCAGAATATGTTCCTGCAGATGATTCTGGGGGCTCCCCAGGGGACTCCACAAGTAATTCTCTGAGAAGAGACATTTGAATTACCTCTTAAAGTATATGCCACACAGTAATTCCTAAATTATTGGCTCAAGAAGGTGCTTTTCCCTTGTCCCAATGATTTGCTGGTGAATGCCACTGTCTCTGCAGGTTTGGGGGTTAGCTGGATAGAAAGAGCTAAGAATGAGGCTGTCAAGTTAGGATTTTCCTTTACGAATTTGGAAGTTTTGAGCTGGGCAACTTGTAAAAATCTAATTAAAAGACGGATCTGGGATCAAGCTGCCCAAAACGAAAATACCCTGAGAGAGGCACAGGAGGTGTCATCTTATTACACCTCCTATTATACTTTCTACTCTGTACAGAGACCTACCCATTATTATCTTTTTTAATGGCAGGATGCCAACTGTCACTTTGTTTTCTTCCGAATGAGGGCAAACGTGTTCCCCTCTGCAGCCCTAGAGGGGCGTTACACGAGGATTCTGTGGGAACAACGAGTATGCCTCATGTGTCACTCAGGGGAGGTAGATAACCCCATGCACATCATCTTGCATTGCCCTGCCTTTGATGGGCCTAGATATAAGTACTTGGGGGGATACCTTACGGATGGAGGCCCCCCTGGGAGTGTTATGCGGAGATTATTGCAACCAATTAATTCAGACCTATCCAGGGCGGTGGCTAAATTCTGCTGGGCAGCTCTCCGGATCAGGTGCGCACATCCGGATTCTCAAGAGATTTAAGAGAGTGGTAAGGTTGGTTGAATCAACTGAATTAATAAAATTATTTGAATTAATCAAATTAATCCAATTGATTGCTGTTAGGCATGGTTTTGACTTATGTACTTATGTAGGGTTATTGCATATAAGAGTTGTGAATTGTTTTATTATTGTATTTAATTGTTTATTTATGTCTAATTGTTATGGCCCTGGCTAAACAATAAAATTATTATTATTATTGTACATGTATAGAAATTGTATACACTTCATACAATAAAGTTTTAACAATCTGAGTATACATGACATTATATAATTCGTTCAACAGAATGGAGTTGAGTACAAACAGACTTAATGCACTGTTAAAAAATTGAACCCGCGGGGCTGGCACCGATCACGAGGTGAATGAGATTCCCGGCGGGGATGAAGGGGCCCGTCACATCTATACGGTGATCACGGGCCGTGGTCATTTCGGGCAGGCGCTGTGGCCGCATTGGCCACTGCACCCGCCCGTCTCCCGAGAGGGCGGGAAGTGAGGGAGCGTGGGGGGGCAGGAGCATGTGGCCACACGTTATGCTGCGCGGCCCTGTCCCCTCCCTGATTCCCCACCGGGATCCCCCGGTACGTCTGTTGACCATGCCAGAGTGATCCCGGCAGGGAATCCAAGGGTTGTTTCCGTGATGGGGTGAATGCCGCCCCGTCACGTCTGAAAATACCCAGGGCTGTGCACATGCTGGACTTAAACCCACGTGCCATGCACGGGGCTTGGGATCAGGCCCATGTGCCTTTTTTCCTATAGAAAACACCAGACTTCATATTTTGGAGGTTGGGATTTTTTTTTTCATTACTAATTTCCTTTTAAAATTTCAGCATAATCATGAGAAGAGAAGAATGCACCCATATTTTTGTAGTTTCCTTTTCTTTGTCTCAATGCTTTCCCAGGATTTCCATATGGCCTAAAGCAGAAAGGCTTATGTGCACTATTTCCAAGTTACTAATTAGGATGGTGACACATCTGAGACATCTCTGTGTATTGAAATACTGTGTAATTTCATTTTTTATTAGTAGGTATGCTCTCAGTGGGACTTTTCATGTCTCCTGTTGCTTATCAGTGATCTCTACTCCCATTCCTTTTGATCATCTCTCTAATGTTTTATATTTTGTGACACTTGTAATGCACAAGAAGCTGAAAATTGAACATATTTTAAAGAGTTACAAAACACATATTAAATACTTTTCCAAAATACAGGAGGGCAGAATAAGAAAGATGCCTTTCCTGTGGAAGAATCCTGCATCCTCCTTGAGAACTAAATTCATCATAGCTTGTTAAAAGCTGGTTTCTAGTTTTATTACAATGTTGTCTACTAAGTTTATATACTTAGAATAATACTTTGTCTACTAAGAATAATATTGTAATAATATTTCAAAAAGCTGGCCTTTCCTTACTGCTTCCACTGCCAAAACCCTACATAAGAACATAAGAAATACCAAACTGGGTCAGACCAGTAATTCATCTAGGCCAGCATCCTGTCTCTGCTAGTGCTCAGCTCCGGTATGGAGGCGTGACCAAACTCCTACAGACTGCTCCCAACTACTGATAGTCCAGATTTTAAGCCTCAACTAGTTGGTGTGTATGGCTCTGTCCTCTAAGAATGTATCCAATTTATGTTTGAAGCTAGTTATGCTGGTGGATTTCACAGCATCTTCTGGCAACAAGTTCCATGACTGTATTATCCACTGTGTGAAAAAATACTTCCTCTTGATCATTTTAAATCTGCTGCCATTTAACTTCAGAGAGTGTCCCCTTATTCTCTTATTGTAGAAAAGGGCAAACAACAGTTCCCTATTTACTTTCTCCATGCCACTCATGATTTTATAAACTTCAATCATTTCCCCCCTTAATCACTACTTCTCCAAACTAAATAGCCAAACACATCGAGCCTAGACGTGAACCAGGAGCCCATGTTGTCTTTCATTTTCATTTTTGTTATTTAAATCTGTAGTTATTGTTTTCGTGAATATCAAATTTTCATTTTCATTTTTGCTTTTGCTTTTGTTTTCCATTGGTTTCAATGTAAAACACATGTTCAGCTGTAACCTTTTTGTTGTTCATTATATTTGGCTGAAACATTGGGGCATTATACCTCCAATGGAAGGCATTACTCTTACCAAATTACAAAAATATTGGATAAAGGAATACAATTTTATAAGCAGTTGGATTATATTATTTTGCAAAAAAATCATATACATTCTTAGCTATAGTTTCTTTGCCTCATATTTAATGTGGATAAAAAATTGCATGTTTATATCCCTTCTAATATTTACTATCTATGCCAACTTTCAGAAGGATTTGATAAAGGGTCCTGGTGGTATAAGCAATTAACTTATAAATGTATGTCTGGCTGTAACATCTCTGTGGTCCAACAAGTGTACATGAAACTTTTCAAGGCTATATATCATACTCTTACAATCATCTCTACTAAATATCAAAAAGATGTAATAAAGGGTCCCAATTTTATATGCTTGCACAGTATATGCAGAGAAGGAGCCTATGCCAGGGATTTTCTTACATGTCACTGTGGTAGAAGATCGGTATGTGATGCCAATTGACCAGCAGAAATGTCAGCCAAATATTCTCATTCTGTGCTGTGCCCATCCCAACATCTCTCCCTCACTTGTTACTGGGAAGTCAGAAGCATCTGTTTAGGAAAAAGCCAAAAGAGATTCTCTTATGTCCTCTGTCACAGTACTGCAGGATGTGATTGTAATGATAATTGGCCAGTCTACATGTGTAAACTATGTCTTCTGATTTCTGGGATGCTATCCCCAAAGTCCCACTTATATCCCTTTGATGCCCGCCTCAGGGCCGCCTCCTATGCCCGCCTTGAAGTCACTACGGATTAGTCCTGTAAAGCTGGAAGCATGCAGTAATTGGTCAGTGAATGTGTTTGTTGATCTTTTGGGTTGCTCCACATCCAACCTCTTACAGTTTCTCTCCCCCTGCCCTGCAGGGTGCCTGCCGCTGACTGGCACTGCATGTTATGCTCTTTATCTGAATAATGGTCTTCATGTGGACAACATACATTGCTTATAAAATTGGGTTCCTTTATCAAATTGTCCTGTAGTTTGGAAGATATGACAGGAATGGTATGTGATACATTTATGGCAAATATCTTGTAAACAGGATGGAATATACAAACGGTACAGCTGGAAATGTATTTTCAAGTTAATGTATTATACCATCAGGGCCCTTTATCCACTCATTCTAAAAATTGGCAGGAGTATTACACTTGTGAAGGGACATAGTATCCCCAGGTTTCATGTAAATGGAATGGAAGATAAAGAATTTGTAGCCATGAATGTATATGAAGCTTTTCTTAAAATCACAATATTCAATTGAATATTCAATTCAATATTCAATATTCAATATTATAAAATTGGGTCCCTTTATCTAAGAATTTCAAAAAATGGTACATATAATAACCTCAATTGGGGGTACAATCTATAGAATTACCATCACAATTGAATAAGAAACAAAAAAGTTATAGATGGAAATACATTTTTCAGTCTTTTCCATTTATTTAAAAAACAAAATGTCATTTTGATATCTATTTTCATTATTATTTGTCATTTTAGTTATTGCAATAACCATGATGAAAATTACAATTGCTGTTATCATGTAATAAAAAAACAACATGCACACCCCTATCTCAAAGATGATAGAGAGTGGTTCTGAAAGTACATCCGAAAGTTCCTTCATTACCCTAGGATGTAATTCATCTGGCCCAGAAGACTTGAACTTGTTTAGAGTAGCAAGGTATTCTCTGACCAACTCTTTATCTGTCCTGGGTTGCAATCCTTTCCACTAATCATTCATGCTACTTCTGCCTTGTTGGACACAGGGTGATTTTAGACGTTACGGGGTCCCTTGGCCCCATACCCAAATCACCGAATTCCTTCCCCGCCGGGATCACCCCGTCATGCCGCAACAGACGTGCTGGGGGGATCCTGGAGGGGAATTGGGAAGGGGGCGGGGCCACGCGGCGCAACGTGTGGCCGCACGGCCCCTCCCCCTCCCCACTCCCCGCTGGCCGCCCTCTGGGGAGACGGGCGGGCGACGGGGCCAATGCGGCCGCTGCGTCGGGACAAATTCGCCACGGCCCGGGGTCCCGCCGGTGATCCTGGGCCGTGGTGCACGACCAGACGAGACGCCGGGGTTCACCCCGGCATGGGATTGCATTCGACACGCGGTGGCCTCCGGTCCCACCGCTTCGGCCGCTCATGTGTCGAATGCAGTCCCAAGCTATGGTAACATCTGGGGGGAAACATCTGTTTCCCCCAACAGACGTTACGCGATCACAGCCACCACGCAGAATTGAGCGTGGTTCACTGTGATATCGTAACCTCTGAAATCACCCACAGTTTCCCTTTGGGGAGAAGACAGACGCAAAATAAGAGTTAAGTAGTTTGACCTTCTCTTTGTCACCCATTAAAATTTCACCATCTTCACTGAGCAGAGGACTTACCGCTTCCTTTTTCTTTCTCTTACTTCTAACATACCTGACCCCCTCATTTTTGTTGTTCTTAGCATCCCTAGCCTCAGGTCATTCTGTGTGTTTGCCTTCCTGACATCATTCCTACAAGTCTGGGTTACTTGTCTGTGTATGTCCTACATGACATGTTTCATCTTCCATTTCTTCTCAACTTCATGAATATTTCCTTGTCTCTCTCTATGTTCGCCTCTCCTTTGTTTCCCCTCCCTTGTCCTTGCCCATTGGGGTAGGGATCTGTCTATAATTACTGAGTGTACAGCACCAGGTACATTACTAGAACCATATAAATAAATAAAACAATAAAATAATAAAACGTGCATGTTTATCCCAGTATTTACTCATCCATAGAACTAGGTTGCTGCTGCCTCTATGTGTAAAGTCAATAACACCAGATATAAGTACAACTAACACATNTTCTTTCTTTCTTTCTTTCTTTCTTTAATTTATTTTATTTATTTATTTAGTTATTGGATTTTTACCCCGCCCCTCCTAAAACAGCTCGGGGTGGCTGTTTCTTGGGCCCCTTCCTGTCAGTTCTTGGTGTCACTCCCAATGGAGATTAATGTAGTGCATCAAAAAGTTGACATCTTCATAGTTATATCTCCCTAGTCTTTTACTAATAAGATTTTATTTAAACCAAACTCCTTGGGGTACCAGTGTCAGAACCTAATATGACCTCACTAGTTTTGTTCCTGTAGTGCAGAGATGGGGAACCTTTTCCCTCCTGGGGCTCACTTTGAAAACTTGCACAAACTCCGAGGGCCACACCGAAGTTGGGGCAGGGGTGCTTAAGGGATGCATTCAAGTAAAGGAGGGCCCAAATCATGGATCTGTGCAATGGAACTGTCCCCTCTCCTTAATTGCATGTCTTGATGTAACTAAGCCAAGCGCATGCACCTGGGACCTCGCATCCTCATGAATGTTACACTCCTTGTCTCTCTCTCTCTGTTCCCCTTCCTTCATCTTCCCCCCTCTCCCCGTCTCTCAGATTGTAAGCCCTAGGGCAGGGACCATGTCTATTCAATTACTTTGTAAAGCATCAGGTACATTGCTTGCGCTATATAAATGCTTGTTAATAATAATAATAATAATAATAATAATAATAATAATAATAATAATAATAATAATAATTTCATCTCTGTTCCCTTCCCTTGAGTTCAACATTTCAGCGTCTGGAGGTAAGAACTGGATCCAAGGGCCAGCTCTGGGAAGTGGAAAGGGGCCACATAAAAATTTGCTGTGGGCCGCATTTTGCCCCCAGGCCTGAGGTTCCCCACCCCTGCTGTAGTATTTACTTTATTTATTTATTTAAAACTTGTATCCCGCCCCTCCTGCTCAAAGGCAGCTCGGGGCGATGAACAACACAAAATATTTAACAATAAATCAATGAAAAACAAATCAACAAATTTAAAAACAAATCATAAAACTCACCCTCCCTCCCAAACCCTACCCCCCTCACCAAAAGCCTGACGGACCATATACAGGGACCTGTGTTGACTGCAATTTCCCCATTGCCGCTAATGGGGACAACAAACACACTGAACATAGGTCTCTGATTTATATGGATGTAGCTAAAGTCTAAATAGATTTTTTTTAAATGGGAAAGATTCTGACAACTCTTTACATATGCCAGTGGGCAGCTGTATGTGATTGTTGGGATATCTCCTACCTGATGCATGCTTCTGGCTCTTTATTATATTATGAGATCTGAAGTACTATTTGTGAAACATCAGTGTTCTTTCTTAAGACCCTAAATTACTACACAACGTGGACAAGTCTGATAAAGTCCTTTTAGCTTTATCAGGAAGTTTAAGCAAATCTGATAAGTAAATTACAGTCATATCTATTAGCGCCAGTAAAATAAAGAATTTACCCCATCTTATCAGTGTTTAATGCAGCTATAAATTATCCCTAAGTTCAATGTGGTACTCAGCTGGGGAACACATTAAAGATCTCTATAAGCCACAGTAGCTTTCACATTTCTAGGCTGCTGGAACACGTCTTGGTTACACTTCAAAAAGTGCACAAAATTACCAATCAACAAGGCAGGTGATTAGACACTTGCAATGGACAGGAATGCACAGTTGTATATCTAAAACAAAAAACCTAATGGTTTCAAAAAACATTAAAGGCAGAACCATTTCCAATACAAAAAACTTTCCTCTTAAAAAACATTTCACAAAATACATTTTACCCTAACTTAAACTCCAAAACACATTAATATTAATTACAATTACAGTTAAATAAACATTTAACATACAACAAAAAACATTAATGCCAAAAAAGCATGGAAATTATTTACAGCTTTTTTTATCTATAGTCCATTATTTACCATCAACTTTAAGGGAAGATATGTACTTAATTTATTAGCATACATACTATTTATTTAACACTAACTAAATTATCACATTGGGTGTTTTTAGACACACATTTCTACTGGATGTTTGTTGTAACATCCTTTCTGTGTGTCTAAATCTCTCATCTAGATCTTAAACATCTGGATCTTTGAACTTCTGAGTGAAACTTCTCCCAGAACTTCTGTGTGTAAAAGTTTCTCCTGGTAAACTGCTTTGCTCCAAGCAGCTGTGGTTACTTGGTTTCCATGACAACCTGTCACGTTTACAGCTGCGGCTACTTTAGGCTGCCTTAGGGCAGTGTTTATGTGAAGAATGCATCCAGGAACTGCCTCAGGGCAGTGTGTGTGTGAAAAATGATTCCGGAACTTACTTGTGGACTTTTAAACCCAGAAGATTGAAATATCCGGAACTTTAAAGTGTGTGTTAACATGCCCATTATTTCTTTACAGGTCATTTATTTATTGATATAAGTCGCCTACAAACATTTTTTCAAATTGCCTTAAATCTGTCCTTTTGCAAAGAATTTCATTGTATACAATCAATTGTATAAAGTTGTCTTCACTGGCATTGGCAACATTTAATTGTATAAAGTGTATACTATTTGTATACATGTAAACAAAACAACAGAGTTAAGGCAGTTTGAAAAAAATGTTCAAAGACATTTCTTCACTCCCTGGCTCTTCTTCCCCACCCCCAACCCTGCCTCCCATTTCTATTCCTCCCCACTGTCATCCTTGTGTCTTCTTCCCTTCACCCCAGACCCTGCCCCCTCATTTCTCTCCCCCCTGCCTTGCCCCACCACTCCCCAGTACCATGCCCTCCTTGCCTTGTCTCTTCCCTCCCTCCCCAGACCAGCTCTTCCTCCTGCCCTGCCCCACCACTCCCCATTACCATGTCCTCCTTGCCTTGTCTCTTCCCTCCCTCCCCAGACCAGCTCTTCCTTCTGCCCTGCCCCACCACTTCCTATTGCCATGCCCTCCTTGTATCAGCCCTCCCCCCATTTCTCTCCCACCACCACTCCCCACCACCATGCCCTCCTTGGTTCTCCCCTCCCCTCCCACCAGGCCTCCCCCAATTTCTCTCCGCCTTCAGTCCGCCTCGCTACCTGGATGCACCCCTCCAGCACTAACATCCACCTGGGAATTAGGTAGCTTCATATATGCACAACTGAAAAGTTGCACAACTTTTAAGTTGTATATATTGCAGAACTTATAACTTATAACTTGTGCAACTTTTCAGTTGTGCATATATGAATTTACATGTATATATCACAGAGTCACCTATTTAGGGGAAGGATGGGGAAAGTGATACTGGCAGGATGGAATGGGGGTGTAATTTCTCACTGCCACTCCATAAAGCATGCTGCTCTGCACAGGAGGGATGCGGTTGGGAACAGCTTCTACATCCTACCACCTCAGTGCCCCCAAATCACAGCCAGGAACCTTCTCAGCTGCCTAGGAGGGAGAAAGCAATGCTCCTTCAGGATTAAGCCACCTCTGCATCAAAAGCCCCTTCTGACATACCTCCAGTCCTGATTCTGCCTCCTCCCATACAGGGTAGCTCTGCTCAGCACCTGTACTTTGGGTACCTGTTAACCTGAAACGTTGGCTTGAAACAATATTGCACTCTTTGTGGGAAACTCCTAGAAGTGCCCTCTCTTTGAGAGCATGCTGGGTTGCCCTCCTCCACCTGCTCTTTTGGGAACCCCATTTATCCTGCCACACCTCCCCATCCAAGAAGAGAAAAATTCAAGTGGATGCAGCAACTCCCTCCCAGCATCATTCTGGCTCACTCTTGCACTGCACAAGGAAAAGGTCTGGCCTGAACCACAATCACTTATTCCAGAGTAGCGAAGGAAGACTTTAGTCAATATCTCTCCCCCTCCACCACCCACCGGCCCCCGCCTGAAGGGCTGCTACGGACTAGATCCTGGGTTGTTCTGACACACATATAACTTGTTGTGTTTTCTTTATAATACATCCAGAGACAATTCTGATCCACTGGACAAGCAATGGCCCAGGCTAGGGACTAAGTCTAGGGGAGGGAGGGACAATTCCAGTTAAAGTCACTGCCAAATCTTTGGAATAGCATGTGCCAGGCCAGTCTCCATCCCAATCCAATCCATGGAAGGGAGGGCCAGCTTTTTGGGGAAAAACCTTAGAATGAAAACTGTCTGGTAACATTTAAAACAATTAGATTACCCTGGGGATAGGTATCTGAAGGGCAGTCAGAGGATCAACAGTGCTTGCCTGCTAGGAGACTGGCAGAAACTTCCCCCCGCCCGAGGTCTGACTTCTCCGCTGGGCTGCAGCCCCTCACTCCCAGTCAGATCCCCGGCATCTGGAGCCCTTGCCCGAATCGCTTCCCACCTCCCCCCAGCCATTGTGCTCCCCAGTGACTCAAGGAGTGACGATGTGGCTCCCCTTCTCCCCTCCCCATTTACCCACACCTGCTATGTTTGCAACTTAGCATAGCTTTTGTTGATTGTGACTCCGGTACGTGTGATTTCCCCCTGCACCAATCAGCAGACAAGCTACCCCACGGACTCACTCTCTTGCTCTCTTGTAATTGGATTTTTTTTAATTTATAAAATATCATCAATAATTGATGGGGATCTCAGGACTCCGCAAGATCTATGCTGGGAAAGGGAGGAGGGAAGGAATGGGAGTGGGAGATGGATTTGGATGAGAATAGACAAGCAAAAGCTGGAATTGGCTTGCAAAGAAGGAGAAAAATGAAAGCACATTGCTGATAAAAACAGATCCATCTGGCAGCTGATTCCTTCTATCTGACAAGTGGGAAGGAATAAATGAACGGGGGCTGTTTATGCTTTTATTGATCTCATCTCAGATTCTTCCCTAAGGCCGATCAGATCTCACTAGCTCTCTCGCAGCTTTCCACCATGCTGTACATAATTCCCATTCCCCTTATCTATAACCCTCCCCCCTCCCTATGTCAAAAGTTTCATTGATACCTAACATGTTCCAGGAGTTGATCCTGGACCAGGCAGCTGACCTTGCATATATTACTGAGGCCTGGCTGGACACTGAGTTGGGGCCTATATTGAGTGACCTTGTTCCAGCTTGGTACTCCGTTCAGCATCAGCCATGACTGGAGGGATGGGAGGGCAGTGTAGCCACTAGCCATTATTTTTAAGGATACCTGGTCTATGAGGAGATTTCCTGTGCAATCTATCATGGGTATAGAGGGTCTCCATCTGGTGTTGGACTTGGCCAGAGACAGAGTGGGGGTACTGCTGATATACCGGACACCCACCTGTACAGCAATTTACCTTCTCACACTGACCAAGATTGTGTCAGATGTGGTCATGTGGTCCCCAAGGGTATTAGTCCTGGGGAACTTCAATATTCATGCTGACTAGGGATGTGCGAATGCAGTTCAGCCATTCGGTGTTTGGACCGAACTTGGTCCATTCGGATAACCAAATCGAACTCGAAGCGACCGAACTGAACTCGAGTCAAACTTGAAAACGATGGAACAGTTTGGTATCATTTAGATGAGTTCGGTCTCGTTCGGGTGGCAAAAACATGACTGTCAGGCCTGGGGGGGGGAGCAGCTGAGGAGCAGACTTGCTGGCCCCATGGGTTGAGATGCTTGGAGTAGCAGCCAGCCTGCCCAATCACCATCCCTCTTTTCCTCAGACCACTGGCTTCACAGTCTGCAATTGGCATGGGGCTAGGCTGTACAGAGCCAATGGGTCTTGTGGTAAGGCTGGAGCAGCAAGTAACAAAAGTCATTGCCCTTCCCCCTTCCAATTTCTTCTGAGCTAGCCACTGATCCTGTCAGCAGGCGTTTTCAGACGTCTCCCTCTCCCAGCAGTTTGTGTTCCTAATCCATTGCCATCCTCCTCCTATTTCACCCATTCCCACACATTTACCTCCATAGTTTCATCATTTATTTAGATTAGATTAGACAGATTTAGGTGTTATTTTTAACCCCTCCCTATGTTCTTTCTTTCTCCCTACCCGCCACTGAATCCTTCCCTCCTCCTGTATATAGTCCATCCCTGATTCCCTTCCCATTTTTGGATTAATTTAGAGTAGTATTAAATTGATTTAGGTTTCATTTCAGTTTTGTATCCCTCCCTGTGTTGTTTGTTGTGAGCTGTCTGTGTCCCTCCCCACCCCCCATCACTGTGTAGATAGATAGATAGATAGATAGATAATATAGATAGATAGATAGATAGATAGATAGATAGAGTGTGTAGTGATTCAGTTTTAATATTTTATAGTGTGTTTGTAGGACTAGGTCTTTGTAGATATAATATTCCATTTAGTTCCATAGATTTTAGAATAGTAGTTAATAGCAGTTAAAGTTAGTGTAGTAGTAGATATATATAATATTCAACTTTTGGGGTAGGGTCCGTGGCAGCGGAGTGGCAGCAGGCAACAGACCGAGACCATCACCACGTCCCAAACTCCACAGGCCTGACTGCTGGCAGTCAGACTTCTGAGGCTCCCAGCAGTGGCACTAGGGGTGTGGTTTGGTAGCACCTCCTGCCAGCATCCTCCTCTGCCACACAGGACACTGGAAGGCCTGCAGTCCGTATGTAGGAGCAGGTGCAGGTGCTTCAGGGTCAGGGACTAAAGTTCACCATGGGCCACCATCGTCCCCCATTATTGAGGCGATCACCAGCAGTCCAGTGCTGATGGATCCCACCCCAGCTGCTAGAGGCAGGGCCCTATCCCCGGGCAATGGCAGTAGGGAGAGGAGCAGCAGTAGCAGCAGCAGCAGGTATAGGGGGCACATGGAGAGTGGCAGCAGCATGGTGGGCAGTCCATCAGTCTCAGGGTTCAATTACTCCCCTTCGTGGGACATCACTGTGATTGGGGACAGCAAGGCAGACACTAGCTCTGTGGAGGAGATGTCTGGAGCTGATGGCTGCCCCTCCAAGAGCTGTGTCACACCACCATGTTCTGCCACTCCCAGAAGTGCTGGCAGTGGTGCATCACCCGGTGCGGCCCAGAAGGCAGGAGGGGGGAAAAAATCCTCTGTCTGAGTGCATTTTATGTTGGTGCGGCCGGATGATCCCAGGGAGGTGAAGTGCACTTTGTGTCAGAAAGTGGTAAAGTGTGGGCAGGTGCTCACCAACCTTGGCACAACTGCCATGGTGAGGCACCTCAAACCATGCCACAGCGCTGTACTGATAAGCAGGCAGGCAGGTGCAGTGGATGCCAGTGGGTTCCCGACTGCAGCGGCCAGTTGTCCGCCTTCATCAGCGGGCAAGAGTCTGCCTCTATCAGCAGGAGAAGTATTGCTGCTAGGGGGAGTATCAGGAGCAGCAGCAGCAGCAGTGGAAGCAGCATCAGTCCACCATGAGGAGCTGGGGTGAGGGCAGCTGCCATCTGCAGCTGCAGGATGTGGAGGGTGGCGTGGCTTTCAACTGTTCCTTTAAGAAGGGAATGTGGGACCAGTCGGAGGGCTGTGCGCATTTGTATTGGTCTGGGGTAGCCAGCCCAGAACCTGAGACCTGCCTGGGAAGGAAACAGTCTAAGGAGTGAGATGCCAGAGTAGGCAGGACACTGGCCCTTTAAGGGCAGAAATGCTGTACTGTGGGCCATGCCCACTCACGCTACAAAAGACGAAGCAAGGCGGAGAGGAGAGTAGTCTCTGACTGGGAGCTAAAGGGACCACATCTCCCTGAGAAAGCCTAGTAGGGATGTGCGAAAACAGCGGGGTTCAGATGTTCAGCCGTTTGGTTCGAAAACCGAGTTTTGGTTCAGTCATTTGGTTCAAAAACCGAGTTTGGGTTCAGTCGTTCACTTCAGTTGAGTTCAGTTCAGTCAAACATTTGAGGTCCTGGGGCTGGAGTGGCTGGTTGTTTCTTGATGCAGTGGAATGACAGCTCCCCGTGAGTGGAATGACAGCCCCAGAACCCTGATGGTTGGTCCTGGGACTAGAGTGGCAGCTTCTAGATTACATGAATGGACAGCCCTCCCTGCCTGTAATGTAGGCCCCAGAACCCCATAGGTGGCTCCTGGGGCTGGAGTGTCTGGTTGTTTATTGATGTGGTGGAATGACGGCTCCGCATAAGCGGAATGACGGCCCCAGAACCCTGAGGGTGGGTCATGGGACAGGAGTGGCTGCTTCTGGATGAAATGGAATGACAGCTCACACGTGGAGGGTCCTTACTCCTTATTCGCTTACAGCATGGCCCAGGGACAGCTGGTTCTGCTCCTGTTGGACACAGACAGCTATTTGGACTTAGAGGAGGTATCCAGCATCATGACTGAGGCAGGTGAGGAAATAGGCAAGAGGAGCTTGCAGGCTGGCTGGCATGGGTGGAGCAGCGGCAGAGGCCTGGCCAATGCTTGGTGGCTGGCAGCACCCCCACTCAGTCGGGCATTGGAGGCTTGTCTCGTACTCAACAGAACTCCAGAAGCTCTACTGCCAATTGGTCAAGACTTGCCCGGTGAATCACGTTGACACCCAGTAGCAGACATTGGATTGCCCGGTCTCAGAACCCGTGGCACAGCAGAGGTGGCATTGGCAACAACAGCAGACATTGGATTGCCCGGAAGCAGAACCCATGGGGGCACACCATCAAGAAACAGCTACTCCAGCCCCAGGACCCACCATCAGGGTTCTGGGGCCGTCATTCCGCTCACAGGGAGCTGTAATTCCACCTTTTATTGATGAAGTAGCAACCTTCTTCTCGTGCCCAAGCAACTGCCCACCACCACGGCATGCCTGCCCTGATGACCTTGAGCTCCTCTCTAGGCTAAGAAGCACTCTCCCTTTCAGAGTGACAGTTCCATCGAACCCTTTTTATGGATATAAGAAAAGTCCATGCAGGGATGGAACGCAGGGTGACGTGGTGAGATTGATATGACCCAGTGCAAAGAACCTTTTTTTTTACAAGATAGCAACCTTCTGCTCATGGTGTGAGAGAAAAAAAATCTCCCCACTGCTAGAGGAGGGACAGACAACAGACACAATCCCACCCATGCTGTCACCTGCAGGATATGGCCAGAGGGAGAGAGAGGCTCCTCGCTAGAACAAGAGACATGGGGATGGAGGGGGAGAGGTGTATCCAGTTCAAGCTGCCACCTGCCAGAACCAGTGAGAGATCTCATCTGTGCTCATGCTCAATGCCCACATCTAACAGAAAACCTACCAGAATGAGATGGAAATAACACACAATGAAATTATGTGCCCCTGCCTGTGTGCCTCTTTGTACCACATGTACCTCCCTGTACTACCTATTGGAATGATTGAATGAAGTGTGCCCAACCAAGCACTAATTCTTGGGACATCATTCAACTCCCATGGGCTGTCATTCTACTGTACCTGAAGCAGCCACTCCAGTTCCAGGAACCATCATCAAGATCCCGGAACCATCATTCCAGTTACGGGGGGCTGTCGTTCCATTCCACTGCAATCAGAAGCAGTCACTCAAATCCCAAGAACCATCATCTGGGTGGTGCTTCTACTCGTGCGTGACTGGCCAATGGCCACCAGTGCCTGCCCACCAGCCTGCCCCCCCACCAGCTTAATCCTCCGCACCCACCCGCAGATGCCCGCTGAAACTGCTGAAAGAGCCCCTCTGACCACCAGCACCCGCTGCCTGCTGCCCGCTGTCAAAGAGCCTCTCTCTGGCACCCCATCACAGGAAATATATCCCTAGCTGGGTGCTCTACCTGGGGCGCTGTCTGTAAGTCTGCCAGAACTGCCCCCGCCCCCCCCGGGCGATCTTTCTATGAGCTGAAAACACCTCTCCACTTGAGGGTTTCAAAGGGACCAACCGACAAATGTAACCAAGTATTATATATCACAACTTAGCTTCCCAAGGCTTCCCCCCATGCAGCAGTCTGTGAGTGCAGGCAGTGCACCTGCTGATGCCCAATTATACTTCTGCCAAACTGCCACAGCCTCTCTCTCTCTCTGGCACACCCACACAGACACAAGCTCTGCCCCTCCTGGAGGGCTGTCTGCAAGTTGAGACCCTGCTGGAACATCTTGGGAGTAATACACTCCATGTGCTGCTGCTGTCAGGTAGGAATCTGACAAGCTGTATATAAATGAGATTCTGCCACCTGCCAGAAGCAGCACAGAGGGATAAAAGATTGGGTAGTTAAAACTCAGCTAGTAACAAATATAACTCTTAGAAAAACTTTTAAAACAGAATTACAACTTTTGGAAAAACTTTTAAAAAGCACACATTAATATAAAAAGAAAGGAAAATAAATTAGGGGTCTGTGGGCCTGTCCCCCAGAACGTGGGGAAAAGGAGACAGTGGTGTGTGGGATCGAGAGATGAGCACCTCATCCACCTTGAACCCATGTCTCCTGGCAAAGTCCAAGGCTCCTTCCATGGACGCCTTCCATGTGACAAGGGACTGGAAGAACAGTTCAAGGGCGTCCTTCTCTGTGCAGAGGTACTCACGGTACACCCCCGCCTGGAGCTCCCTTACTTGGAGCTCCTCAAAGTGCTCCAACAGTCTGTCCTGCATATTGCAGGCGTGCACCCTGAACCCGGCCATATATTTTTTTGTGGGCCTCGCAAGTTTGGCCCGAAATGCCCTTGCACCGTGGGTCTCTTCACGGAGGGCTGGAGACTCCTCAGTGGAGCTGGAGGGGGAAGGGCTGTGATGGCGGCGCTTCTGCCATCCTTCCCCCCTTCCTTAGCATGATGTTCCTCCCTTGAGTGCCTGCACCTTCCAGCCCGAGAAACATCCCGCGTGACCTCTATGAAGTGGACAGTTTCCACATGGGCAATCAGTCCCGATGTGGTCCCCTGCGTCCCCCTCTTGATTTTTTGTCGCAGATCTAAATAACATAAAAAGATAGGAACATAAGAAGTGCCATACTGTGTCAGACCAATGGTCTATCAAGCCCTGCCTGCATTCTGTCTCCACAAGTGGGTGGCTGGTTAATCTCTCTGTGGGGGAATTCCTAACAGGTCATAAGGTAATCCATTCCATGTTGTTCCAGTCCCCATGCCTTACCTTGCATTCTGCTAATCTGCCTTTGGGGGTATGGAAATATTTCCATACCATGGACCTCATTGGCCTGATTTGCCCCTGAGAGGTCCACCTTGATGTGCAGGGAGTAGCGGCATCCTCATCATCACCGTCTCTGAAACAGAACACAAAAAACCCTACATAATATCATGCATTCATGGTGATGCCTCTAGTCCTTTGCAGACCAATACCCATTCTCCCACACCAAGTGGATGGATGGTGCGGCAGTGCTGCCTACACATCTCTTTCCCTTTCGCCCACGTACACCACCACTACCTTTGGTGCTGTAGTGTCTGAAAGTTGAGAGTCTGGATGTTGCTGCTGCAATAGCCCCCCNCCCCCCCCCCCCCCCATGGCAGACCCAGAAATAAAACGCGTGCAAATCGTGCCCTTCTTTGGGGTGCCAGTGTTGGCAAATTGAGGCCCTGTCTTGCACGTGTCTGGGTGGGTGCCGCAGCTCATGCCTGAATGTTCGAATAGCCCACCACCCCTCTCTGTGGTAGACCCAGAAATAAGGCACGTGCAAATCCTGCTCTGCTTGGGGTGCTAGGGTTGGCAAATTGAGACCCTGTGTGACACGTGTCTGGGTGGGTGCTGAGGCTCATGCCTGACTGCTGGAAGAGCCACACACCCCCCGGCAGACCCAGAAATAAAACACATATAAATCCTGCCCATCCGCTACCACCCACTGATGCCCACTGTTTGTGCCTGACTGCCCACCACTCACCCACCCACACGCCAGTGAGCTCACTCTAAAGGATAGTATTCTTCTCATCCTCAAAGTTATATGGAACAATAAACAAAGATAAATTTTACAAACCTGGCAGCAGCGGCACCTCCTCTGCCCTCTTCCTCCTCTGGTGAACAGCCGACCTCCACCACCTCACCAGATGGTACAGACTCGGCTTCCACTTCTTCCTTCTCCACCTTGACCTTCCTCAGCTTCATTTTTATTTTCCCTCACCAACACCACTACTTCCTTCACCTTCCATATCAACGAAACCACACACACACACACACACACACACACACACACACACACACTCACAACCAATGTTTCACACTTCACTTCGCACAAGCCAGAAACAGACACCACTCCAGCACACGCAAGAACACACATGATCGAAATACCATTTCCAGGGTTTGGTCTCGCGAGATCATGAGACCAAACAATATCGATAACGATAATGAAAATAAAATCTTTGTTTGAAATTGGTATCGATAATGACAATAACAAAAATGACATTGCACAGTCTTTGCCAGCCTATTTGAGTGCCCTGTCAAGGTCCCAGCTTGCCTTCCCTCCTGCATCTCATGCCATGCTGCCTGTCTGCCCGGCCCAGGTTGCAAAGCTCAGAGCCTGCCTCAGTCTGCCTGCCTTCTGCTCATGCCATGCTGCCTGTCTGCACATCCTGTGGGCAAAGCTCAAACCCTGCCCCAGCCTGTTTGCCTCTCATGCCAAGGTGGCTGTCTGCCTGCCTTGGCAACCGTGGGTAATGTGCCTCAACTCACCTGGTAATCCAGTTGCTGCTGTCTGCTGGTCCATGGATGCTCTGCCCTGGAAAATCCAAATGTGCCCATGCAAACCTGCTGCAGCCATCTGCTGCTGTATGGGAGCTCTTCTCTGGAAAATCCTACCATCCTGACTCCATGGGTATGCATAGGCAAATCCTGCTGCTGCTGTCTCTGCTGTGCCATGGGTTCTGTGTCCTGGAAAATCCAATGTATGCTGCTGCAAATACCGCCTCTGCTGTGCCACGGGTTCTGTGCCCTGGCAATCCAATGTCTGCTGCTGCCAATGCTGCCTCTGCTTTGCCACGTGTTCTGTGCCATGGCAAATCCAATGTATGCCGCTGCAAATACCACCTCGGCTGTACCACAGGTTCTGTGTTCTGGCAAATACAATGTCTGCTGCTGCCAATGCTGCCACTGCTGTACTCCGGGTTTGTGCCCTGGCAATCCAATGTCTGCTGCTCGCTGCTGCCAATGCTGCCTCTGCTGTGCCACGGGTTCTGTGCCCTGGCAATCCAATGTCTGCTGCTGCCAATGCTGCCTCTGCTGTGCCACATGTTCTGTGCCCTGGCAATCCAATGTCTGCTGCTCGCTGCTGCCAATGCTGCCTCTGCTGTGCCACTGGTTCTGTGCCCGGGCCATCCAATTTCTGCTGCTGCTGACAATGCTGCTACTGTGCCAAGGGTTCTGTGCCCTGGCAATCCAATGTCTTCTGCTGACAATGCTGTCTCTGCTGTGTCACAGGTTCTGTGACCTGGCAATCCAATGTCTGCTACTGGGTGTCCACGTGATTCACCACCAGGCAAGGCTTGACCAATTGGCAGTATAGCTTCTTTAGTTCTGTTGAATATGAGACAAGCCTGCAATGCCTGGCAGAGTGGGGGTGTCAGCCACCAAGCCCTGGCCGGGCGTCTGCTGCTGCTCCACCCATGCCAGCGAGCCTGCAATGCCAACTTCCTCTCCCGCTTGATCAGGGAGCAATTAACTTATAAATGTATATCTGACTAACATCTTTGTAGTCCAACCAGTGTACATGAAATTTGGAAGGGCTGTATATCACACTTTCATGATCATCTCTGCCAAATACCAAAAGATGTGCTAAAGGGTTCCAATTTTATATGCCTGAAAAGCATATGCAGAGAAGAAGTCTATGCCAGGGACTCTCTTACATGTCACTGTGGTATAAGATTGGTTTGTGATGCCAAATGGCCAGCAGAAATGTCAACCAAATATCTTCATTCTGTGTTGTGGTCATCCCAATATCTCTCCCCCACATGTTACTGGGAACTCAGAAGCATCTGTTTAGGGAAGAGCCAATAGAGATTCTCTTATCTCCTCTGTCACAGTGCTGCAGGATGTGATTGTGATTGGCCAGCCTGGATGTGTAAACTGTGTCTCCTGATTTTGGGGATGCTATCCTCAAAGTCCCAGTTACGTCCCTTCAATGCCCGCTTGAGGGCCGCCCCCTATGTCTGCCTCAAAGCCACTACCGATTGGTCGTGTAAAGCTGGAAGCATGCATTAATTGGCCAGAGAATGTGTCTGTCATATCAGTCTTCGGGTTGCTCCACATCCTTCTTCCTACAGCCTCCTCCCTCCCCATGTGGGGCCAGCCGTTGCAGGCTAGCATCCTACTTGCTAAATCTTCTGCAAATTGGTCAAGTAGCCTTGCCCGGTGGTTATTCACGTGGCCATCCAGCCACCACCTGCTATGATGACGACTAGAAATGGAGAACCCAGCCAGCATAGAGTGAGCAGAACTGGAGGCCTGCCAGTCTGCAATGTCCGGACAACCCGGGGTGCCAAGCGCCAAGCCTTCCCTGTCTCTGCTGCTGATACTTCTGGGTCTCTGATGGCCTGTCATGCCACCACGGGCACCCCCAGGGGCCAAGAACTGAGTCTGCCTGCCCGGGCAACCCGGGGTGCCAAGCACCAAGCCTTCCCAGTCTCTGTTGCTGCTGCTGCTGGGTTTCTGATGGCCTTCCATGCCTACACGGGCACCCCTGGGGGTCCCTGGAGTACTCCAATCCTCATGGAGGGTCCAAACTCTGCTGAACGTTCGGCAGGACCGAACTCCACTGAACCGAACAACCGAACCTGAACTTGGTTTTCGAACCAAACGACCGAACAGCCGAACCCCATTTTGTTCACACATCCCTAATGCCGACACCAGTCTTGGAGAGGCATAGCATGAGTTCATGGATGTATGGCAACCATGGGTCTGTCTCGGAGAGACATGTGCCGCACACATGTTGGAGGACCCCACACATGTTGGAGGACATACCCTGGTCATGATATTTTGCACTGGCCTTCAGGCGGGGGATCCGTTTGTAGGGGAGGGTTTTTGCCCTTGTCATGGATGGATCATTATCTCCTCCAGGCTGTTATCCTGGCTCATGTTGGCCCCTGGGAGGGTTCAGAACCAGTTAGGTCCACCACAGTTTTGACAACTTTTTTAGCAGTAGGTAAGCCAGAAGTAGTAGAAGCCTCTTCTTCTCCTGTTTTGTGGGATGAATTTCTGGACATGTCACCCTTCAATGTGTGGGATGCCCTTGGGACTTTCCAAGCCACTTATTGTGAATTAGATCCATGCCCGTCCTGGCTGGTTAAGGCTAGTTGGGACTGTTGCTGCCTGGGATTGTTGATGTCTCCCTTGAGGAGGGCAGGGAGACAGACTGTCTCAAGGAGGTTGTGGTGTGGCCCCTACTCAAGAAATCATCATTGGACATTGGCGTCTTAGCCAGCTATCGACCGGTCTCTAACCTTCCCTTTTAGGGAAGGTTATTGAATGGGTGGTGGCTTGGCAGCTTCAGGGGCATCTGGACTTGGTCAATTTTCTTGATCCTTTGCAGTCTTGCTTTCTTCAAGGTTATGGCATGGAGACTGCACTTGTGGCCCTGGTTGATGACCTCTCCCATGAGTTAGACCAGGGTCGTTTGACCCTGTTGATTCTGTTAGATCTCTCAGTTGCATTTGATACCATTGATAATGAGTTGTTGGTGACTTGACTGCAGGACCTGGCAGGGATTAGCAGGACTGTTCTTGAATGGTTCTGCTTTTTCCTGGCTTGGAGAACCCAATGTGTGGTGCTGGGCCTCACATGTGGGGGCCAGCAGGGTTCCATCTTATCCCCTCTCTTGTTCAATGTGTATATGCAGCCTTTGTGGGAGGTTGTCAGGGAGTTTGGGGTGAGGTGTCATCAATATGCTGATGACACCCTGCTAGATCTCTCATTTACATCTGACCCAGGTCTGGCAGTCTTGGTGCTTACCTGGTGTTTGTCGGCTGTGGGGGATTGGATGAGGGTGAGCTGCCTGAGGTTAAATCCTGACAAGATGGAAGTGATGGTTGTGAGGAAAGCCGGGGGAGTAAAGGCCCCCATGATTGATGGGGTCCATCCTCCCCTGGTATCTCAGGTCTGGAGTATGGGGGTGCTCCTGGATGTTCAGGTGGTCGTTGTGGAGAAGAGGACATTCCGCCAGTTACGTTTGGTATGTTGGCTTAGGCCGTATGTTTAGGACTCGGATCTGGCCACAATCATCCATGCTTTTATTACCTCGAGACTGGACTACTGTAATGCACTCTACGTGGGGCTACCCTTGGTGCTGGTTCAAAGACTGCAGTTGGTGCAGAATGCAGTGACCTGTCTCTGGAAGGAGATGGGCCGACACAAGCACATTACACCAGTGCTTCACTCTCTGCACTGGCTGCCTATAGTTTTCTGGACCCAATTCAAGGTGTTGGTGTTGACCTTTAAAGCCCTTAACAACCTGGGCCCCACCTACCTGCAGGACCGTCTCATCCTCCAGATCCTGGATCAGATCCTTTAGTTGGAAGGGGGTGCCCTCCTCTAGGTCCCCCAGGTTTCCCAGGTGTCAACCATGAGGAGGGCATTTTCTGTGGCTGAACTGTGGCTGTGGAACTCCCTACCCTTGTAGGTCCGTGTCACACACGTGTAACACGGGACTACATGTTTGGTAAATGTGTGGTGCCAAGTGCTTCACATGTATGTAATGTTACTATACATGTACACTATGTAATGTCAAAGGTTCCACATGTTTGTAATGTTAACTCTGAGAACTGTAGAACTCAAATTAGGCCTCTCACACGTCACCAGTCTACAGGAACTACAAGAGATAACAGAAAGTGTATTCAAAACATCTGGCTTGCTAGACAGCCTGTGGAGATGTAAATGAACTTCCATGTTTACCTGGGTTG